>CDMY01000069.1:157814-196907 GCA_001179505.1 Vitrella brassicaformis
GGGGGGGGGGGGGGGGGGGGGGGGGTCAGTCAGTCAGTCAGTCGGTCGGTCAGTCGCTGCATCGTGTGGTTCTCACTGACGTGGAGAAAGGCTGAGAGTTCTCTGCACTCGGGGACGATCAGTCCGAAGCAGCACTCGACGAGGGTGAAGAGGAAGTTGCGCCAGACGCAGATGTCCGTCCAGGAGATCATGCTCTCCCACTTGTTGGGCAGACGGTTGCGCCACTGCTGCAGGACGTTACGGCTGAACACACACACACATCATCCAAGTGTGTGGAGTGGACCCATTGGCCATCTCCACTGGCTCACCCCCTCACCATTGCTTGAGCGGCAGCTGGTGCTGCAGCCTGCTGGTGTATTCCCTGGCGTGGCGTCGGAGGTCGGGCAGGCGGAACTCGCGCCGAATGCCGTCCAGCAGGTCCATGCCCTCGACCAACTCTGACACACACACACACATATACACACGCCCCTCCCCTTGTCTCCCTCCCCTCCCTGTCTGTCTCTTTCTTTGTTTGTTTGTCTCACTCACCGCTGTATTGGTGGCACAGCCTGAGGAGCGGCACGTGTGACTCCGCGACAATGGGCGGCAGCCGCTGCCACTGGTGCAGCAACACACGCACACCGTCCTGACACACACCACATAAACCACACACAGCCATACCCACACCCACACATTGATTGATTGGTCTGTCCATTCAGTCACTATCTATTCAGCGTTCGTTGAGCGAAACAGAAACACCCAGCCCACCCATCTTTGTCGCTCCGCATCGTTGAGGTGCTTCTGCGCCTCCTCCCGGCTCTCTGTGAGGAGGTTGCTGTCTGTCTGGTACAGCACCTGCACGCCCTCACGCACAACCACACATGAATGACCCATGACACCATGACAACCAGCACAGCACAGCACAGCACACGCCGACCATTCAGTCCCTCGGTGAGTGGGGTGGGTGATGGACGTCTGCCTGTCTGCCTGTCTGTGTGTATTTTGTGTTGTGTTGTCCTGTCCTGCCTCCCTCACTTGCTGCAGAGACGAGTAGGCGAGGCCGAGTTTGAGGGCCGCGGGACTGGCACCGGCTGCGGCTCCCTTGGAAATGACGCTCTGCAGCAAACCCCACTCACCCAACTTGGTCGACACCTCAACCTTTACACACAGCCACAGTCACACGATACGATCTCACACAAAGGTGTTCCTCTGGTTGGTCTCTCTCTCTCTCTCTCTTTGTCTCAGTCGGTCAGTACTACCTACCTGCAGAGGCATGTCCTGGCACTCTGCGGCCATTTCCTTGAGGGGCGTCCACTGTGAGAGGTTCTTGGCGCAGGTGACCCAGCCGTCATACCACCAGATCTGATTCTCCCTCTGCGCCTCGGTGCGGACGGCCCCCACTGACGTGAACAGATTGTACAAACACTGCGAGAAGATGTCCTGCGCCCGCTGCCAGTGGTTGTGCTGCATCAGGGAAGTCGCCTGCTTGGTCTCCAACGACTTGACGCGCGTGCGGCAGAGGCCGTAGCGGTAGTCGTCCTCCTCGAGATCGCGATACAGCATGCTCAGACACTGCACCCAGCAGCACAGGGAGGTGTCAGGTGACACACAGACGAGTGGGGTGGAAGGGGTTGGCACAGTACCTGTGACGGCTGCCATCCTTTGTCAGGTTCTGCGATGAGTTTGGCCTGGAGGTACTCGCGGACGGCGTGGTAGCAGTTGTGGACCTTGGCCAGCGAGTACAGCTGGTGGGGCATCCAGTTGATGTCGGGGGAGCACCCCAGAGCGCCCTCCAACACCACCCGATGAACGCTCACCACGAACCGCTCCTGGGTGCGTGAGGAACTCCTGCTGAGGAACTTGACGAGGGCCTCAGCGATGCGCTCTCTCTCGTCGTCCCTGAAGGTGCCCCACAGCTGAGGAAAGAGCTCCCGCCAGAGGGCAGCGGCATAGTCCTCATACATGTGGTACAGCTCGCTCAGCGGCCGCAACACGTCGCCCACGGTGCTGCCCCCGCCGACCACGCCGTCGAGGAACTCGCAGTGGCTCACCAGCACCCCCTTGACGCGCCCAGCCCACTCACGCCCCTCCCTCCCCTCCCCCTCTGTCAGCCTGTCGGTCTCTCTGTCGATGGACACCGACAGGTCGGTGCTCTCCTGACCGTCCTCGTCAGCCACCACGCCATCCTGCTCCTGCCGCAGCAAGCTCTCGTCCTCGCCCATGTCCTGGTCGTCGACGTAGGCCGACTCGCGGCTGTAAGTGAGTGCGTCGCCCTTGCCGGCCAGGAAGTCGATGAGGGGTTGGGCGGAGGGCCTGGCGAGGAGGCGGAAGTGGACAGGGGGGGTGAGGGAGGGCAGCCGGGCGGTGTGTGCGTAGGTGAGGTCGGTGTGGGGTGGGAGGGCGGCGATGGTAAGGTCGAGTATTTGTGGGAGGAAGAAGCGGTCGCCGATGACGGCCCACTCCTCCGTCCAGTTGAAGATGGTCTCGACGCGCTGCGCCATCGTGGCGGGCAGCCGGCTGTTGAAGATGTCCAGAAAGGCTGAGGGACAGACAGACAGACAGACAGTCCGTGTGCTGTGCTGTACTGTGTTGCTGCGATTGCAGTGCAATGCATCTGACCCACTCACTCACTGACCTTGTCTGATGTATCTGTTGGGTGACGCCATGCCGATGATGGCCGCCCGGACCAGCTTTTCCCACACAAAGTTACTGGCCTCCTCCGACCGGCTCCTGCCTGCGAAGGGCTGCTCCCCCACGACATCGCCGCCGCCTTTGCCCGCACCCTCCGCCTCCCCATTGGTCCCGCGGTGGTCCAGCGGGGTGGCCGAGGTGTCATCGCTGCTCCTGGGCGGGCTGCAGTCGCCCGTGATGACCTTATGAGCGATATCCATGACGTAGAGGTGGAGCTGCAGGTGGGGTGAGTTGTCCTGGGCCATCATGCTGAGAACCAGCATCGCCACCTCCTCGTAGGTGAGGATCTGGTGCACCATCGCCGACGGCACCGTGCTGCTGGAGGGATCCATGAAGCCGAAGGGCAGGTAGGGCGGCGCCTTGGGGTCGCGCGGGGGCGGGCTGTCTGTCCGCATGTACTTGAGCAGCCACCCTCCACCCCCTTTGCTGCGTCTGGGCGACTCCCCACCACCCCCACCCTCTCGCTCCTCGCCCTGCATCGCCGTCCCGGTAGCCTCGTTGTCGCCCTGAGAGTCGTCCTCGGTAGCGTCGGCGGCCCGCCGCGCAGGCGGATCTCTCATCCGCCGCTGCTGCTGCCGCTGCTGCTGTGTGGCGGGTGTGGCGATCTGCTCGGGCTTGTAGCTCTGGATGAAGGCCGCGGCAGACTTCATGGGGTCGTATGTGGCGCCGACGATCCAGCGGCCGACGAGGCGGATCATGTCGATGGAGAGGGGCTGCGGCACGTGGTAGGAGGTGAAGAGGTCCCGGATGATTTTGAGAAGCTCCTTGCGCAGGTCGTTGGGGAGGTGGTTGAGCCGGCAGGCGGCCATCTGCACGAGCTCGCTGAGACATGCCACCAGGACCTCGCTGGTGGGGCCGCCATCGTTCCTGAAGGGCCCCACCGCCACACCCAAAGGCGTCATGAAGGGGATGTGTTGGTGGACGTTGCGCTCGAGTTCCGCCATCTTGCCCGACACGATCAGCGGCGTCTGTAGTACGTACACCACACACACAGCACAGCACAGCAGAGCGGAGTGCGAAGATCCACGTGCAGTCACTGTACATGGAGGCCTGGCCAGGCTGTCCCGTCCGTCGCGTACGTGTCTTGCGACGGCTTTGAGCATGGCCGGCGCGAAGTGGTCCAAGAACTGCATCGAGCTGAAGGTGGTGGGCGCCGACCCCACCAGCACCTGCAGCATCTTGGCAGCCGTGTACAGCTGCACCTGCAGCCGGTAGGTCTGATCGGCCCTCCCCGGCAGCACACCCGGGGGCCCCGGGACGTTCTTGGTGGCCTGCTCGGTGTCTGCGGGGTGGTGCGGTGTGCTCATGACGGGCAGTATGGCGCTGGGGGGCAGCCCGTTGGCGTCAAGCTCAGTAGACGGGGAGCCCTGGTTCAGGCCGGCAGTGACCACCTCGATCAGCCGCTTGTAGAAGACCTTGCCACCGCTGCCGCAGTTCTCGTAGCTGGTGGACGCTAGGGCGCTGGGGGGCTCGGGAGGGGGAACGACCTGCACACACAGAGAGAGAGGGAGGGAGGGAGGGAGAGAGATTGATACGATGCAGGTCCCTGGGGGGGAGGGGAAGAGTGTGTGACCTACCCACCTGGACAAGTTTCCTGAGTAGTGCGACGAGTGAGTTGATGGATGCCTTGTCGTTGGTGGTGAATGCGGGCGTGAGGCAGTGGGTGATGGCCTCCAGCTTGTCGTGGATCACCTCGGGCGGCTGCTGCTGCACCGTTATGTGCAGCACCGTCAGAGTCGCGTGCACCGCCCGTATGTATGAGGCCTACACACACACACACAGTTACACCACATCCATCATGTTGTGTGGGGAGGGTGTGGTGTGGTGTGTGTGTCTGACGGACAGACCAGACCAACGTAGGTACCTGTGCGTAGAACGATTTGGTCCAGTAAGTGTTTAGGTCGTACGGCGAGAGGTTCTGCAGCTCCTTGTGCGGCCCGAAGAGGGGAGGAGCGAAGGGGCTGGCCACCACGAGCTTCTCCAGGTGGGGGTAGTTGATCGCCGCCTCGGGCCACAAGGCAAGCGACCTAACACACACACACACATGGCCCAGGCCTGTGTGTTGCTCTCTCTATCACTCAGTGGTGTGGTGGCATGGCCTACGTACGTCCAGAAAAGGTCGAAGGCGCGCTTGCTCATGTCGAAGTCGTCCTTGACGCTGAGAGCGAGAGCGGTGCGCATGAGGAAGTTGACGACCATCTGGGCCATGTTATCGTCAATACGGAACTCGAGCTTGTCGCCGCGCTGCATCAGCAGATCGGCCGGCGTCCGGATGTCGCTGTCGTCTATCGCCGTCTCGTCAACGCTGTCGCCGCCAACTGTATGAGCGGTTTACCCATAAATACCAACACATACACGGACGTGCCTTCGTGTGAGTGAATGCATTTCTTCTGTGTAGTTAGTGGGTGGCTTACGTGTGGACTCGAATCCGTCCAGCCCGTCGCTTGATGATGGCGAGCCGAAGGAGTCAACGCCCGCAGCCCGTCGCGGCCCTCCTTCTCCCCTCTCCTCACCCTCACCACCGCCGACACCCTCGGCTGCAGCGGCGGCCATGGGCACGTCCCCCTCCTTGTCCTTGTCCTTGTCTTTAATGTCTTTCTTGTCCTGCTCCTTGGCCATGCGGGCCCGCTTGGCCGCCTTCTGAGCCAGAGGCGTGTCCTCGTCCATGTCGTCCTCCTCCTCACCCGCTGCTGCCGCTGCCGCCGCTGCCTTGGAAGGCTCCCTTTGGCGCTTCTTTCGCTGCGATGGGGGGCCTTGGGTGTCATCGGCTGCTGCAGCTGCTGTGGGCTCTGCTGGGGATGAGGGGAGCACCTCGGTGTCCCGGCCGTACCGGCAGAGAGCCGCCTGCTCGTCCACATAGCGGGCCTGACAAAAACAAAGGAACGAACACACAACAAACACGATTTCTGGCTGGCTGGGTGGACCATGTCATGTCTGTGTGAAGGGTTCGTTCGATTGGCGCAAGGACGTGAGGCGACTTGCCTGCCACTTGACGACGAGTGCCGCGATGTCTAGAGCGACCCGTCGGTGCTCCGATGCAGAGGAGGATCTCGTGTGCGCGAGGCCGAGGCGGTTGAGTGAGTGGACCATCTGGGTGATGAACTTGGCCTTCCACGGGTAAAAGACGTCGGCATGACGAATGATCTGATCATTGATTGACACACACATACACACACGCAACACAACCACCACAGCACAGCCAACAGAGTGCAGTGCGCGGAGGGGATGGATCCCATCCCCCTGCAGAGCTGTGTGTGTGTGTGTCAGCTAGCTGACTGACTAACCAGGTTCCACACATGGACGGTCTGGCTGATGTTGTGGGCCTCGTCGATGAGCGTCCGCAGTGTCCATCGCACCCAGTTGGGCACGCCCGAGTCGCCGATCCGCCGGGGCAGCGCACGAGTCAGCATGTCCAGGGCCGTCCGCAGCAGCTCACGCGGCGTGTCGTTCTTGTGCTGCTTCAGAAGCGCCACATAGACCTGGACGATGATTTTTGAGGGCGTGTCGTAGACGTCGATGAATCTGCAGATGGTGATGTAGCCCCACAGCTGGACGGTCTTGGATTCGCTCCGCAGGTGGCTCCAGGCGAACTTGATGAACTCCCGACGGTGGTCCGTCAACTCGTTGTGGGCGTACTGAGCCAGAATGGTCGCCAGACGCAGCAACTCGACCCTAAGCAAGAAGATCACAACACAGCAGACACATGTCATGTGTCTCAGACGCTCATCGGTTGGTCCATCTACTCTCCCCCCTCCCCCCCGCTCCCATTTCATTTCCCTTACTTGAGGGCCTCCTCAGCGGGTGTGTACTGCCTGCCCTGCTGGTCTCTCTGCTCCCTGTCCGTCTCCAACACGTGGCTCATGACCTTCCGGATGAGATCGGGCTCCAGCACATGCTGGTCGGCGCACTGCAGCACGGCCTGCTCGAACGAGGCATGGGTGGCCGGGGGGAAGGCCTGGTGCTGGTCCTGGCCATGGCCGTGGCCGCCGCGGCGGCGCTTGAAGGTGCTCTCTAGCATGGGGATGATGATCACCTGAAGGCCTGAAGGCACGTCAAACCATACGAAAAGTGTGTGTGGTGGTGTGGTGGTCGTGTGGTTGTGGTTGTGGTTGCACCGAGCACTCTCTGCAGCGGCTGCATGTAGTAGACTTGCTGGCCGTCCTTGACCATCGGGGTGCCGTCTTTGTTGGTCTCCTTCCTTTGCCAGAAGTTGAGGAAGCACTGCAGGATGTCGCGGCGCTCAAAGGACAAAGGCGTCTGGGTGACGGTGCGCGTCAGCCACTCGGCCACGTACGAGTAGTCGACCGTCGACCGCACACACAGCGCGTTCACCAGAAACAACAGCGTGTGCACCCTGAAAAGACATACATACACACACAGGCACACGAATGCACCCACCCATACACACCCATCCACTCCACCTTCCCCCCCACCCCCACAGGACATACCTACCTGAGGTTGGCCAGGCCTTGCCAGATGTCATCAGAGTAGGGCACCTCCCACTCATAGCCCGTTCCGTAGCCAGCAACACCCACATTCGTCAGGCCGTTGCCCCCGCTCCCATTCTCGCTCGTTGCCGGGCTGTCTCGCCGACCGATCAATGAGCCCGATGGCGACGGCGAGGGCGATGGGGCACCCTCGCCGCCACCGCCGCCTCTGCTTACGACACGCCACCTGGGTGCTGACGCCCGTATGAGCCAGACCATGCACTTGATGAGCATGCGGCACTCCCTCGTGTGGAAGAAGGCGTCAGGGTGGTCGGGCTGCTGCATGCCGTTGGGCCCCACGGTTTTCTCCATCTGCTGCTGCTGGGAGAACCCCACTGGGGAAACGTGGGGCATCGGCATGGGCACGGCCGTGCCCGCGATGACCGGCTGTGTGATGAGCCGCCACGTGTTGGCCAGCGCTTCTGCGAGTGTGAGTGGGTTGGCGGTTTGCTGATATGGGGGCAGCGGGTTGGGCGGCTGGGGCGGGGGTGGCGGTGGCGAGGCATCCAGTCCATCGGGCTGCTGCTGCTGGTTTTGACGGTCCTCTTGTTTGTTCTTGTAGGCCTCCATCTCTTTGTCGTATTCCTGCTTCCTGAACTTGTACTCCTGCTGATTCAGACGCTCCCGACGGAAATAATCCTCCTTGACGCAACAATACTCCCTATGACATCACACCCAGAGAGAGACACAGACACAGACACAGACAGCACAGCCCATGCACACCACACCTGCCCGTGTGGAGGGGACGTGTGTGTGTGTGTGGCGTACAAGTAGGTACCTGAAGAGGAAGTCTGGCTGGAAGTGTGTAAGCGCGTGGATGACCCTGATGGCCTGCAGCACCCTCTCTGGCAAGGTGAGCATGTGGTAGCTCCTGCTGCGCATCTCGTTGTGGGCGTCCTCAAACACACGGACCAGCTCACACGACGCCTGACGCACCTGCTCCCTGAAGGGCTCAGTGTGTTTCATTTTGAGCATCTGCACGAACAGATTGAGCTGCTGGGGCGGCATGCGGCCCTCCCGCAGCTTGCGCAAGAAGTAACCGGCCGACTCGCGAGGGAAGCGGGCGCAGAAGAGCGACAGGGGGTAGCGGTAGGGCGAGCTGAGCTGCCCCAGCTTGCCGGCGTGTGCGAGGTGGGTCTCGAGGCCGGGGATCGTGAAGTCGCCCATTGTGGTGTTCATGAGGGTGTCCAGGAACTTCTCGGGGGCGGGCGGCAGCAGGTAGAAACACGTCAGCATCGTGGCCGCAACCTGCCAGCCGTCCATCGACACACACAGAGAGAGAGAGAATGACACGCTGGTGTGTGTGTGTGTCATTTCACTCTGTGTGTGTGTGTGGCGAGCGAGCCAGCACCCTCCCTCCTTAGTTACTTTGACTTCTTCTGATGTCCTCCATGATTTGAAGTCCCTGAGCTCCTTGGGCAGCTGCTGGTCGCGAGGCCTATTTGGCTGAATCGGGTGCAGCCAGTGCACCACCCCAGGTACCACAGGCAGCAGCGGGGCGATGGTGGTCTGGCCCAGCTTGTCTGCCGAGTTCCACTTCCTTAGGTGGTCCAGCAGCTTCTCGCCCAGCGTCACGTTGAAACAGGATGACAGCAGCTCCAGGAGACGAGCCAATCCCTGACAGGTAGACAAACAGATGGATGGATGGATGGATGGACAACAGGACTGACTGACGGGCATCTACCCACCTGTAGCAGTGGTGTGTTGAGTTTCTGGGGATTGGCGAGGTTGAGGAGTATCGGCCGCAGGCTCCCGCGCAGGTTGTCCTCGGGCAGCAGGTCCGCCTGGGGGCTGCCTCCCAGGCCCCCGCCCTCGGGGAGGTACCGCTCGTTCTTCTTGATCGACCGCAGCGCGTGCTGTGCCGCATTCACCACCTCTATGTCACGACGGGTCAAACACCTACACACACACACGGACGGCATGACCTGACGCGGGTGGGTGTGTTTGGGTGTGTGCAGTGGAGTGCAGCGAGCCAGAGAGGGTCCGGTCTCTACCTGAAGAGTGTTCCGATGAGTGCCCCTCTGAGGTCAGCGGGTTCCTGTGTCTGCTGCTGCCGCCCCTGCTGGCTGCTCGAGTCCTGCGGCGGCTCCGGCTTGCTGAATCTGGGAGGGCCCTTGAGCAACCGGAACCTGCACAACACAACACAACACAACACAACACAACACCACCACATGCTATGCAGTCACATCCATCCATCCATCCAGACGGGCAGGCTGACCAGACTGGGTGCAGTATAACGAGTTTGATGACGCGGATGTAGTAGACGACAAGAGTGACCTTGGTCTGGTAACCGTCGTCCCACAGCCTCAGCGGCACGTCCTCCTCGGGCACCCCGCCGCCCAGCGTGTGCGTGGGGGGCCGGCTCTGCTGCTGCTGCTGCTCCAGCCGATCCTTGAGGGCCGTCTCCTCAGCCTTCTTCTGCTCCTCACTGTCTTGATCTAGCAGCGTTCGAACCGTCTCAACGAACCTGCACACACACACATGTGGGTGTGGTGTGTGTATGGGTGTGGAGTCTGGTCTGACTGTCAGACCCTTGTATGAGATCGTCCTGCAGGTCTCGTGAGGTCATGGGGGGTCTGAGCGCGAGGAAGAAGCACATGCAGTCGCACTGAGCCAGCTTGTAGTTATCCGCCAGCCGGAGGAACTCCTGCGGCAAGAAGTACTTGGCCGTCCCGTCGTACATCCGATGAGCACTGTCGACCCGCCCCACACTCTCCGCTCCCTGCGGTAGGCCACTCGCCGATGCGCCAGCAGCGGCGGACGATGAACCCGTCTCGTCTGCCGGCTTCGCTCCAGGGGCGGCGGCCGCAGCGGCTTCCTGACCGCCCTTTCTGTCTTGATGGGGCTGCTGTGTGGGGGTGGTGGTAGTGGGCTGCATGTTGGGAGGGAGTGTGATGACCTGCTGGACGGACACCTGGAGGACCTCGGCGATGAAGACCAGGATGCGCTGCGCACACCGACGCTGAAAGACACGCCCCGCACAAAGCTCCATTACCATGCTGCGGCAACACCTGCATGGATTGCATTCATTCGCCAAACAGTCAGTGCAGTCAGTCAATGCACTCAACTCCCCCATCACACGTGTGTGTTTTTCTACACAAGAAGGTCCTGTCCTCACTTGTAGAGTCCTTGCCTCATCGGCGCCCTCCCCGGGTCGCTCATCAGCTGGTCGAGCGTCAGCCGCCTCCCAACACCACCACCACCATAAGGATCCCGCTCGGCCTCGCCGGCAGCGATGCTCATGCCGGCGGCTGATGCCTCAGCTGCCGCCGTGCTGTCGGCTGCCTTGCGCTCCACGGCCGGGGATGAGTCTGGGGAGGCCGCCCGTGGTCGCGGGCTGCGGCGGGCGCGGCTATTTTTGTGCCGGAGGAGGTCGGGCTCGCCCTCGCCGCACACGTAAGCCACCAAAGTCATCATGGTCTCCTGCAAAGGCAACGAGAATAGCCGGGGGGTGTCTGTCTGTCCACTCCACTCTCTCTGTCTGTGTGTGTGTGTCCATGCCATGCCATGCCTACCATGGCGAGTCTTTCCGTGACGAAGGACAGGCCGCTGGCGTGGTCGCGCAGGGCATACTGTGCCGCGCGGAAGATGCGGGTGAAGTGTACTTTGGACCACGATGGGGGCACGAGCTTGATGAGCCGCGTGAGGGCCAGGCACCCCGCCCCCGCCTTGCGCCAGTTGACGCCGTAGCAGAGCTGTGCGAAGGTGGTGAGGAGGACCTCGCAGAAGAGCGATTCGGCCACGACCTTGTCGGTGCTGGTGGGCTGGATGGCGAAGAAGGTCTCGACGATGAGCTGCAGGGCGTGTAGCACCACGGCCGTCAGGCGCATGTGCACCGGGTCCACATCGACGTTCTCCTGCACCCAAGCATCACACACACACACACATACACACATACACACGTCATTTCAACACCCACACCGCAGACAGAGAAGCGTCACGCTCTGACTGACCTGGATGGCGAGGAACACGCAGTAGGGGTCGATCTCGTGGAGGCAGTGGGCCTTGAGGGAGTGTGCCTCACCGCTAGTCGATTTGGGGGAGATGCGGGTGGCGAAGACGATGCCCAAATGGCGAAATATGCCCTCGAAGAAGGGGAACACCTTCGTCCCGATATCGGGGTCAGCCACCGCCAGGAACAGCCCCCTGAAGATCTGACCCAGCAGCTGCTGCTCGGCGCTCCGGCAGGCGATGCTCCGGTGGGCGAGCTCCTCAAGCTCCGGCTCGGGCGGGCCGGTGTCGTAGCCGCCGAAGGAGAAGGGGTCGACGGGCGGGGGCAAAGGGGGCGTGTCGACGTCCATCATGGCGACAGACTGCCTCTGTCGCCTCTCACGCGCGCCCTGCAGCGGACCGTCGCGCTGCTGCGCACGGTGCAGCAGGAAGCGGTACACCTGAGTGCAGTGCAGTTCAAACACATACATACCGACACACACTGGCTGCCTGACGGCATACCCTACGTGTACCCCACCCCACCGGACCGACCCGTTCGAGTGTCTTGTCTCCCTTGCCGCTCTCCAAGTTCATCAGCGGCATGAGGCAGTGCTGCAGGAAGGAGAAGCAAAACATCTTGAACTCCCCGTCCAGCCGGGGCGGAGCCGCCTCCCCAGCCGCAGCAACCATAGCTGCCACCCTGGCCTGCGTCGCCGCACCACCATATGCAATCGGGTTGACCGTGCCGGTCCCAGCGCCACCCATGGCACCCTCCAGAGCCCGCACACACATCTGCACGGCGCCGTCGAGGCCCAGCGGGATGGTCGGGTCGGGCGCTTTGGGCTCCTCGGCGTCCGCCATCCTCACGTCGGGGATGGGCTGCTGCTGCTGCTGCGGGGGCCTCCTGCCTTTGTCTTTCTTGTCTGCTGGCTCGTCGATGTCCATCGGGGCTGGGCCGGTGGCTGGGGTCTCCTGTGGCCCGGTCTTGGTGCGCACCGACGTGCCGGTGGGCTCCGTCTTGATGTGTGGGTGGGCGGGGGCTGGGGCGGGTTGCGGTCCAGGTGCAGGTGCAGGTAGTGGGAGTGGCGGGGACGGGGGGCCGCTGTGCACCACCAGACCCAGCTGCAGCAGGTCATACGGGTACTTCCGATACTGATCACACAATACACACACACACACACACACACACGTACAAGCGAAGACATACATACGGGTCAGTCAGTCACTGTCAGCCATTAGACAGACATTTATGTGGGTGGGAGCTCGTGTAGGTGGCTGGCTGACTGACCGGCATGAGTATGGGTTCCTTGATGAACCATCTGTTCTTGCCGCCCAGCTTGCCCAGGATCCGGATGGTCTGCGCGGCGTTGGAGCGGCGGTGCTCCGGCAGACTCTCAGTGTGACGGTCGCCACGGTAGAAATGCAGGTAACGATGAAACCCTGTGCAATACACAGACAGACAGACAGACAGGCAGAGCCGATGCAATGCATTGCCATGCACCATCCCTCCCTCCCTCCCTCCCTCTGTCTGTGTGTCCCTCCGTCCTTCGATGCCATGCTGACTGACCATGTGACTGGCCAATAGGCGATCCGCAGGCCTTGAGCAGGTCGCAGAGCGCCTCAGTGAGCGGTGCCCTGGTCTGGGTGTTGCTGCCCTCAAACCGTTGGAGGTAGAACTGCTGGTGCTGGGGGGGCGGTGCGGCGCCCACGCCGGTCATGTCGTTCGTCCAGTGTGTGTAGCAGGGGTGTAGGCAGAATGACTCGGACTGATGGTGGCTCATGATGACGGCGTAGAGCATGTTGTTGTCGAGGCCGTCGATCCACCCCTCGAGCATCCTGAGGCCCATCGAGACGATCTCGGGGTCTTTGCTGCGGAGCGCTAGGCACGTGGGAATGGTCAGCTGCGGCAGGAACGGCAGCTGGTCCTTCAACATTATCGGCACCGTCATACACACCTCCAGCCAAGAATCCTGTAGACCAAACCGCATGGCACACACACACACACATGGGGCCATGTTCTCTCTCTCTCTCTCTGTGTGTGTGTGTGTGTGTGTGTGTGTGGTGTACTCAATCACCCACCTTGAGGTGGACAGGTGCGTCGGCATGCAGCTGTATGACGGTCTCGAGGAACCACTTGACCATTGGCTGGAAGAGCTTGTACAGCTCATAGGCCCGCCCGGCCGGGGAAATGTTGCGGAACAGCGCCTTGAGCACCTGCAGGATGTTGCTGGACCGGTGTGTCGTCTGCGCCAGGGTGATGCATGTGTGGATGAGCGTCTGAAAGTGGGGCTTCAGCATCAGCTCTCCGGAGGTGGCCTCGGTGCTGCTTTGGTTCTGCTGGATCTGGTGGGCGATGGTCTTGAAAAGCAGCTTGAACAGCCGCAGCACCACGGTCGAACGAGTGTGCTTGAGCTGCCCGGTGGGCGAGTGCAGCTCGGACCCCACACCCAGAACGAACCCTTGGTGGCCCTCACGCGCCCTCCCGCCATCAGCCCTAACAAACATACAGACAGACATCATGTGCAGACAGACAGACGGTAATACTCGGGCGTGGTGGTTCTCTCTCACCTGACAGCACGGGCGTCGGTCCTTCCTCCCGGCTGGCCACCAGCACCACCCCTCTCCCTCTCCCTCTCTCTCTCTCTGTCTGCCTGCGGCTCCCCTGTCGGCCCACCGCCACTTGCGACGGCGGCCTGCCTCGCCTCCTTAATGACGTGCACCGGTTCGTTGCCCATGCCCAGATATCTGAGTGGCCGGTTGGAGGCCGACCCGTTGAGTCTGAAGTGCTTGGCGGCGAAGTCGTTCATCGTCACGGCCGACCCCAGCGCATCGTAAGGAGGGTTGGGCACCTTGGCGTACGAGTCGACAGCTGGCGCCAGCTTGGTTTTGTCATCGGGGTCGTCCCGGGGGTCGACGATCTCCATGGGAATGTCGTCTTGGCCATCCCGACCGCCCGACCTGCCGCTAACACCCCGCCACACTATTCCACTCCTCGGCGTGCCAGTCCTCGAACCAGTGCGGCGATCCCGGTGGTCTGACTCCTGCATTGCATACCAACACAGAGACACACATCGGGGACCACGTGGGTGTGGTGAAGTGCACTGGTAGGTAGAGTGAGTGACCTGTAGGTCTACTCGGTCGATGTGGGGATCGACCACCAGCCGTGATGGCTTGTCCCGCCGGTGGGAGATGTCGTACAGCTCCTTGGGGTAGCTGGCCGAGGCGTCCTGGGGCGACCAGATGGACGGGGGCAGGGCGGGGGTGCCGGGGGGCGCCTGCTGCTCGTGGTGGGGGTGGGGTGGTTTGTCAGTCGGTGTGGGGTCTTCGTCGATGAGCCAGTGCAGCCGCGGCATGAGGAAGTTGAGCAGCACCTCGCCGAACGTCTGTACGGGACGCAGACAGACAGACAGACAGGGGAAACAGAAGTGTGTGTGTGTGTGTGTATGGGTAAGGTGTGTATTATGTTCTGTGTTGCGCGCTGTCTGTTTGCAGCCCACCGACTGAGTCACTTACCCGTGAGGTGGTTGGGTATGAGATGAGCACTTGCATGGGAACGATCATGATGGGGTCCTCCAGACACTCCTCAAACAGAAACTCAATCTCGTGGTGCATCAAATCCTACACACACAACACACACAACACAACACAGAGAGAGATCGAACCGCTCCCGCACTCCTACATTTGGCTGTCTGTCTCTCTGTCACAGTCACACACACACGCACACACACACGCACACACACACGCATCGCATGCCCACCTGGAAGTTAGAAGGGTTCATGCAGCAGAACATCTTCGAGAACATGTCGGTGGCCTCCTTCTCCTCCATCTGCGCAAAGTTCAGCCGCGCGTCCGAGTAGCACCCCCGGCCCACGGCATGTGCGAACAGGGTCCTGTGCTGCATGTAGTGCGGCACGTGGCCGCACACCGTGCACCCGCCACCGCCCCGCGGGTAAGCCACCGTCAACGGCGGCCATGGCTGCTGGGCCACCGCCTGAGCATAGATCCTGCAGACGGCGAGGCCGTTCTTCAGCAGCTTGGTCAGGTGCTGCAGCTCGGTGTCTGCGAATGGCTGCGGCCCCTGCTGCATCGGGGTGGGCGGCCGGGGCCCGCCAAGACCCCCTAATGGCGGCTCGCGCGGCGCCTCTGGCGGGTAGTGGTTCATCGCGTAGAAGATCGACTGGATCCCCATGATCAGAACTCGGATGATCGACTTGGCCTCCCTTATGGTGTTGTCGATATTGGTGCTCTCGACGAGCACGTTGCCGCGGGCGGGGGGGAGGGAGGGGGAGAGAGAGGGGGAGCCACTGGGGATGCTGGTGGCGTCTGGGTGGGGGAGGAGGGGGTCGCTTGCGGGCGGGGGCGAGGGGGGCCGGTTCCTGCGCAGCCACGCGTTGCTGCCCAGGTCGTTGGGATCGACATGCAGAAGCTGACAGATTAACAGAATGACCAAGACATCCACACGCAATGTGCTCGTCGCAGCAGTGGGTGTGCGGTCGCCCACCCGTGGCAGGTGGTATCGGAGGGAGGCGAACTTGTCGATGAAGCAGTAGAGTATCTTCATGAACAGCGCCCGCCCCCGGCTCTTGTCCTGCTCGTGCCTGTTGGTGTAGATGCTCTCGCACACCTGCACCAGCATCTTTAGGGCGTGGTTCTGCGTCTGCATCGGCAAGGACGTGTCCGCCGACAGGCGCGTGAAGATGTGCACCGCACGCGACAGCTGGCTCATGGTCAGGTCCTGCCGGAAATGCCCAACCACCTCAGCCAACGCCGAACACAGCAGAGGCCTGCCAACCACACGCGCACACGCCATTGCCATGCGTGTGTGGGCTCGATGTGGTGCGTCTCGTGTTGTCTGTCAGGGTCAGTCAGGGTCACCTGAGCAGCTCATATGAGGTGCATCCCCACCCCAGTAGGAGGGTCTCGTCGAGCAGCGGGTCGACGCGCTCACGGAGGCGCTGCCGCATCTCCGTGTTCAGGATCTGACGCACAGCAGTCAGCAGCTCCTTCCTGAATGAACGAACCAATGCAACCCACGATTGAAAAGATGAACAACATATATGCACACACATGAATGACATGAGATGACTCATGTGTGCATGAGAAAGTCGCATGGGTGTGGGGTATTGTATTGTATGTCCCCCCGTCCGATCTGATCTTACACACCGTATGGTGACGTTTTCGTGTGGGCATTTCTTGAAGAGGTCAATGAGGGCCGTACACGTGTCCTCCATCCGCTGATACACATCCTGACCTGCAGACATGTCCAGACAGACAGACAAACAAACAAACAGACAGACAGAGGGAGAGAACACCCAATGAGTGCCCCTCTCTCCCATCTCTCTCTCTTGCATGGGCCAGCCAGGCTGCCTGACTGACCGACCTGGTTGTCCGCCCTGCTGTCCGAATTGTGGGTGCTGCCTGCTGAGGAAGACCACGAACGAGAGGGTCTTGACCTGCGCCGTTAGCAGGTCCGTCAGGGTCGAACGACTCAATTCCGCGATCTGCGGAATCTGCTCCTTGCCGCACTTGAGAAACACCATCATGTGCTGGGACAAGGCCTGAGACACACACATAACACACATCCCATCCACCCATTCACTCGTCGGTTCGGTCAAGGGTGTGTCTGAGTCCGTCTTTCTGTCTGTCTGTCTGTCTGTCTGTCGTGGGTTTGGTCCTTTAAGTACATGTATGTTTTGGTTCATGTATCTGGGGTAGAGCTGGAACATGACCATGACCATCAGGGGGCACTCGGACATGACCTTGAAGCTGTCCCGCGCCCTCGTCGACACCTGCACCCCCGTCAGGCCCCCCAGCCCTCCCAGCGGAGGCAGATCCATGCTCGCACCATCGCGCCCGGCGTGCACGCCCCCCAGTGGCTGTTTCTCCTTGAGCTTGGCGTCGTTTTGGCGGGTGATAGCGTTGGCAACCATCTGGTGTGTGTTCTCGTAGAGGCTCTCCATGAAGCGGAGGAATGCGGGGCAGTGTCCCTCGAGGCCCTGCCTGTACGTCTTGTGGATGTTGAACATGGTGAGGATGCAGGCGATGGCGTTGTCCTCGTTATCGTGCTCCAACACGTGCTGACACATCTCCAACATGCTCTGCACATGAACACATAAACACATTGACAGACAGACAGACAGAGGGGCATACACACATCCCATCCCATCCACACACAGCCTGTTTGCCTGGCTGCATTGCCAGGGTTTGCTCACGTTGACGTAAGGTTTGAGTGTGTCGTCGCAGCGCAGCCTGGAGAACACGTCGATGATGCCATTGCGGATGCGCTGCTTGGGGTTGTCGACGAACTGAGCCGGCTCGTGGATGAGGATGCGCCGGAAGGGCTCGAACAAGTGCTGCAAGAACAGGGCGCCGTCAGCGGGGTTGGACGCGTCCACCGCATCGCGGATCTCGTTTGTGATCTGCTGACGCTCACGGTCGTCTGCATCAATCAATCACAACACACACATAACCGGTCCACACACAGGCACAGGGCAAGGCTCTCTGCGTGTGTGCCGACGTGTGTCGGTGTGTGTCAGACATAGAAATACCTGGCTGGCCCTCCTTTTCAGTTAGGCGCCTCGCATAGTCCTGGAGCTCTTGTTCTGTCATCTTGGTCAGCGTCGTCAGCCGCACCATGCTGCTTGCTCCTAGCCAATCATGAGTAAGGCCGGATAAGCATCGTCCTCGTCTGCGGAGCACTCAGACAGGCTGGCTGTCATGCATCCTACGTGCAACGGGCTCCTCTTAGCTCAGATCTTCGAGAGATGCCGCTCTGTCAAAGATGATCGGCAATCTGAAGATCCAGCCGATTTTGGCCGTCGAACCCACTACTGTCCACTCGTAGTGTCCTGCTGAACGTTCGGGGAAGGCCAAAATGTGCGGAACCAGAATACGCCAATCTGCGAGCTAAGCTCGCATGTCCTTGAGGGAGGATGCCAGCGTAATGGAAGTGAACAGCGGCCATGGCATGGCGAGTTGTCTCAAGCCCTCTCGTGGTGGCTGCCTTGTACTCATCTGCGGCCTTCCTGCCAGCGGAAAGACCACACTCGGCCGCTCTCTCGTTCAATCTGAGCCGTTCAGGAGGGTGCTCATCGAACACGCGAGGCGCATTGCTGATGCCGAGGCGCCTGGCGATGAGGAGAAGAAAGCGAGGCGGGATGATGTGAGTGTGAAGATCTCCTTGATGTCGTTTGATGATGTTGAGGACGAGCTCAGGCAGAGGCGGCATGATCCATCTCATGCACGAGAGGGCGAAGATTTAGATGTGTTTGACCCTGATGTGTGGCGAGAGGCTCGTTCTGTGGCTGTCACCCGCACTCGTCAGCTCCTGCAAGAAGACGGGGACAGCCACACGTGTGTCATCGTCGATGACAACTTCTATCGGCGGTCTATGCGGAAAGCCTTTGCCAAACTGGCCAGAGAATGTCAGTGGGCCACACACACGGGAGGGCCTTCTGCGGTGCGGACCGCCTGTTTGGCCTGTCTTTGTGTGTGAGGTACAGGTGCGAGTGGGTTCGTGCAGCTGCTGCTTGATCTGCCAGCTGAGGCTGCCGTCGCGCGCAACGAGAATAGGAGCAGTTGTCCGTCGCCCTCCGTCCCTTCATTCGTCATCAGGCACATGGCCGAGTGCGTCGAGTGGCCGCCATCGTCCACCGATCTCTCGGCGAGTGGCCAACATGACCACAAGAGCACGGCGACGGCCGCCAATGGTGTGCACTATCGAATCCGTTGGGAGTCGGCCGTCGAGCGGTCGACGGCCCACATCGACTCGACCACACCCCCCGATGACATGGTTGGTTGTATACACACATAGCCACCGTCACAACCTGTGTTGAACACACACTCATTCGTTCGTCGCCTTCAGGTGTCGTCGATTGTGCGTTGGTTGTCCGAGAGTGTGGAGCCCTGGCGCCCAATCGTCGCTGTGGACAGTGAGGGCCGAGAAAGCGGCGAGGGCACGACAGACGGAGGGAGAGGAAAGGTCACCTCGTCGCCAATCCAGGAGATCGAAGTGCGACTTAGGCGGCTGATCAGCGAGGCTCTCAAGACGTGCTCGGGAGGTGACAGAGGTCAGCCCAGGACACATATGCAAGAGTGAGCGTGTCGACAATGATGCCTCCCTCCTTCGCTGTGTGTCAGGTGTGACGGGGGAGCTTGCTCAGCGGTGGAGCCGTCTCAAGAGTGAGTTCATGCGAGAAGTTAAGGCGCAGGTGGCCGCCAGGAATGGGGAGGGTGTATGTGACGATGAAGCACTGGATGGTCTGTATGACGCCTTCATGCGGAGATGCCAGCAAGACGCGGCCGACTATTTGTCGACAGGTGCGTGTTCAAGTTGAGTGTATATATGCACAGATAGATATGCCGGTGCGGGCGGGTGAGTAAGAGAGAGGGAGAGTGCCCTCCTCAGATGAATCGATTCATCTGTATCAATCTACCTTCGTGCATGAATGCAATGCATGGTGTCCCACTCCACTTGCGCGTGTGCGTGGCCTGTTGAAAGCGCTGAAGTGGAGCACTTTGCGGCCAAACAAGCGTCAGCATTCCCCCCGCTGAACGACAACCTGACGAAACAACACATAACACATACACACACATGACACACGGGATGAGGAAGACGGTCCATCGTCAGTGCGATCCATGCGAGCTTAAGGGGAGAGGAAGAGATCTTGAGAGGGTAAGCAGGCTTCTACGTTCCTTGATCTTTCCCCCACCGATCTCCTGTGCACGCACACTGATGGCCCCATGGCAGGTTCTCGTGCTCTTTGCCCAGATCTATCTATGATGAGGCCGACGGCTGCAGGTACGATAAATTCACCTCACTGACCAATAGATCCCAGCACGCGACAGTGGGGATATGGATCGTCCACCAAGGAGCGCTTGCTGTGTCCTTCTTTGTTCAGAGAGAGGGTCAGGGAGAGGAGGGCGTCGGTGGTGCTGGCGACGGCTGATCAGGAGGGGCCAAGCGCGGGCCGGTCAGAGGGAGAAACAAAAGGGAACTGAGGTGTCAACGCAGTCGTTCTGACGGCTTTATGTGCTGCACTCAGAGCTTTTGAAGAGCTACAGATTGGGAAAGAAGCTTGCCGAGGGCGGCTTCTCCCGATCCTACACGGCCACGCCGAAGACCCCAAGCCGCTGTGGGATGACTACCCAGAAGGTAAGAGGACAATATATTAAGGAATGCGTGCAAGATCGGGCGTCTACATGTACTTGGCTGTGCTTGCAGGTCGTTGTTAAGGTCATCAAGATAGACGAGAACGCCGAGCAGAAGAGGGAGAGATGGGATACCAATCGTTGTCTCAGGTGAAGGCTACAATGCCTCGCCGCACGCACATCCGATGGCTTTCGTCTTCGCATTCGGCTGTATGTGTGTATGTAGATTCATGAAGGGCCGGCGGCACATCGTCTCCGCGATGACGCCAGACGAGATCGACCAGGAGCTCAAGCTGCTCCATCTCGCTCAGCACGGCCAGAACGGCGACAACGACGGCCACCCCAACATCGTGAAGGTGCATGACGTCTACAGAGACGACTTCTCATGCTACATTGGTCAATAAGAAGAGCCAGGCGTCGCTGCAGATTGTCGTGGGTGGAATGTCGGTCTTTGTGCCCCTGATTTCCTCTTACCTACCTGCTGTTCAGTGATGGACCAGTATGTCGAGGACCTCTATGACTTCGAGGCCTCGGAGTTGCCTGAGGAGCGGCTTGCTGAGATGACGGCCGACATGGTGCGAGCTGTGCAGCACCTGCACAGCAACGACATCATCCATCGGTGAGGCAGACAGACAGGTGCCTGCATTTGCGCTCGAATCTCTCTCTCTCTGTGTGTGTGTGTGTGTTTTCTCTGTCAGAGACATCAAGTGCGACAACTTCTTTATAGCCGACGACGGTCGCGTCGTTCTGTCGGACTTCGGCGTCTCGATGGAGACGACGTGCGAGGAGGCGGGAATCCACAGCGAGGAAATGTAAGAGGCATGCTCTTCTTTGTCTATTCATTCGCATGAGTTGTTCTGTGTGCAGCGTCGGAGTCAACGAATACCGGCCGCCAGAGGTGTGGAGGGATGATTTTGGGAAGAAGGCGGACATGTGGAGCCTCGGTGAGTGATCGGTAGCACTGGTCCATTCCTTGCCTGCTCGCCTGTCTGTCTGTCGCACTGCTGCATGCAATCGTGGGTGGATGTAGGCGTCGTCCTCTACAAGATCGGCAGCGGTTTTCTCCCATTCAACGGTGGATGGACAAACCAGCATTGGGAGGCAAGATGTCACCCTAACCCTTATTTGTTGTTTGCGGTAGGGCAAGACGAGACAAGACTGCGCAAGATTATCGAGAAGCGCCTCTGCACCTGGAAGGCGCTGCACAGGCAGACACCGCCAGAGTTCGTCGACCTTGTTCAGAAGCTGCTCGTCCCGGGTTATATAAACACATGAATGATCGGCACAGGCTATATGCAACTCATCCCCCTTGTCCCTTGTGTGTATTTATCCATCCATCGTACAGATCCCAAGAAGCGCTTGTCCGCCGCTGAGGCCTTGGAGCATCCCTTCATTCAGCATGTGGCGCCACGCGAGCAACAGGACCAAACCAGCGGGGACAGACGAGGGAGAGGGCGAGAGGGCGGGAGAAGTGCTGCAGCTGCTGCAGGTGGTAAGCAAATCGACGTCTTCCTTCTGTCTGTCAAGCAATAATTGTTCTCGCCTGCCTGCATGTCAGGGTGGCTGCTGTTGAGTGAGGACGACCACAAAGAGGCGGCCGCAGCTGCTGCTGCTGTTGGCGGCAGGGCGGACAGTGAGGACGACTACGGAGAGGCAAAGGGCATCCGCAGGCTCAACTGCGGCTGCCCGTGCTTCTGGTGGGTGCGGGCGTGCGGCCGTCTTTTCAGGCGCCGCAGAAGGGGCGGGGAGACATTAATGGCCAGCGAAGAGGGCGACTGATCCACGTTTACGTGTGCAGTAATATCGGTGTTGAGTTCCGATGACACTCTATGTGCTATTCCCCTATACACGAGCATTCATGTACACGTCCTCCTTTGGACCTTAATCAATGTGAATGAGTGGTGAATGGTCCTCATGCGTGCAGCATGATGCATGTCTTGCGGCTTATCGAAGGCACAGAGGCGTGTCTCTCGGTCGGTTTGCCAATCAATCTGTCACTCGATCTATCACGATATGTGTCACATTCATCCGTCTTATTGCTGCAGAGCACACAACTACCCTCACTGCAGAGCACACAAAAGCTCATGTCAGACGCCCCATCTTCGATGGTGGCATCGACACACACAGAGACATCGGACACATTCGTGTATTTTCAATCCTTCTTTACTATGGCGCAAAAGAGTGCCGAACGGCATATGACTTTCCTTCCTTCGTTCAGACAGGTGGCCTTACAGATCATCATGCACACATCCCCGCCCACCCCACCCCACCCAACACATAGACGTGAGTCGATCAACAGAGACTTATCTTCCCGCTCCGTCCATGAAGGTCGTCAGCAGCGCTGCCGCCACTCTGGACGGCTCCCCAGTCCCCCCCGTATCGTCTAGCAGCGTGTGGCGTGACATGTCGTCGCCGTGCATGACTTCGTCAGCCCCATCAGCCGCTGCCGCCCCTGCTGCTGCTGCCGCTGGCTGCTCGTGCTGAAGCTGTGGTGGGTCCCTCTCGTACCGCAGCCTGTAGGTGCTCTCGATCAGCTGCCTTAGAGTGTCGAGACGGGACCACACCACGGCCGGGAGCTCCTGCAGCCACACACACAGACATATGACACACATGAAGGGAGGAAGAAGTGTGATTGCATACTGTGTCTGCGGAGTCAGCCGCATGGCTGAAGAGGAGCGCTGAGTCAGGGTCACGCTGCAGGCCCGAGAGGATAGATACGAAATCCTCCAGGCGCAGCAATGCACTGCGGCGGCATTCTGAACACGCACACACACACACGCGCCACACACCAGCAATGCACATCGCGCATGTCAACCACAAGATTCTTTCTCAACCTACTCAGCTCTTGGAGCGGGAAGGCAGACCGCATCTCGGTGTACAGCCCCAGCTTTTGGATGTCGGCCTGTGAGGGGGGCTGTGCTGCGACCTCGTCCAGACTCAGCGACTTCCTGCGGGTGTCCTCGCTGCCGACGCTGAGCCCATAGGACGCTCGCAGATACAGCGACACGCCCTCGGGCATTTCCACCTCAACCCCACAGGCTTGTGCCGCCGGTGCTGCTGCCGCCGCTGCTGCCGCCGCTGGCTGCTCGTATGCCGCTGAGATTAGAGAAAGAGGAGCAGCTCATCATGATGCAGGCCTGCTGTCAAATCACGCCGTGTATGTGTGGTTTCGCTCACCCCCTCCGTGTGCGCCCATCCCAAAGGCGACCTTCCGGCCCCCGTCATTTGCTGGCTGGTTGAGCTGAACCGCAATGGATGAGAACAGCAGGTGGACGTACAGGAGACACAGCCCCTCGAGCACCCTCTTCGCCCGCTGGATCCATGTCTCCCCATGGACGCCGTGCGGTGGGAGGGGAGACGGGAGGGAGGGCGTAAGCTGCGCGATGGCCGCATACTGGCGCATGCTGGCCTCGCGTAGATACTCCCAGAGCAGGGAGGGGTCGCGCGGCTGGCGGGGCATTGGATGGAACGGGATGTTGAACTTGAAAACCGCCTCGACTTGCAGACCGCGAAGCATGCTGAAGGGCAACCATCAAGTGGAATACATGCACATGTGCATATTCTCTTGGTCTTTCTCACGCCATGACTTGGTCTCGCCCGAATTTGATGGCCTTCATGCGATCCGTCCACTGCCGCTCGTCTGTCTGATAGGGATACGCACACATGAAGAACACGACTATCAGCAAGACAGCAACGCCGCCATCCCATCTGATGATCCTACGGTGGAATCGTGTCGTGAAGGGCTGGAGACGTCAAGTTCCATCATCCCGTAACCTCCACCCCCGGCTGCATCATCACCCTCGACCGCCTGCTCCTTCACCCTCTCTGCCCCAAACCATGAAAGCCCCACGCCTGGGCTCCCCCTTTGGCGTCTGCCTCCACCCCGTGGCGGCGATGCGAGGGGTGTGGCGTCCTCGAATTCGAACAGCGGCTGCAGCTGCGGCCTGACCCCTCTCTGCCCTGTGTGGCGACCTGCTGTCCCAGCTGCTGGCGACACTGCGGCCACTGCAGCGGCCATGGGCTCGTCCTTGACGTGTCCCTTGTCTGCTTGCTCTTCCTCCTTGACCGGGTGCTTGGCGAGGAACAACGGCAGCGCCAGAGGGGCCGAGCCTCGGCGCTCAAACAATAATTGTCGGCGCCTGCGTCGCTCTGTTGCTGGTCTGGCGGCCACAGGAGCAGGCATAGGCTCATCGTTGATGTCGGCCTGTCCCTCCAACGCAGCCGAGACATGGTGCTTTCGATGGTTGCGGACTTCCTGTCTTGCTTACGCGTCTGCTCCGCTCCTAGGCTGCCTTCTTGGCGCTCCTGCACTAGGTGGTGCACTGTCCCCAACGCCTTCCGGTTCTTAATGGAGTTGGCGTATCGCTGTAAAGAGCACAGAGCTCTTACATTGCGCCACACACACACACGTGTTTCCTTGCGCATACTCCGTAGTCTCGCATATTCTCATCGCCCCACTCATATAGCTGCAGGAAAGTCAAGGTTGCTTTCTTATTTGTCTACAGCTGCCAGCATCCGTACCGTACCCGTATGTTGTTGGGGGTGCAAATGGCGTAGTCCCCTTCGGCGACACTCCAGATGCAGACCGGATCTTTCATCCTGTCATGCTCACCACAAAGCTGGGCGATGGCCTTCTCATTCACCAGGAAGCCTGAACAGAGACGCAGACGCAGACGCATTTGAAAACACCACACATCCAACGCGTTTCATGGACGGTACCCTGGTCGATCATGAGCCGAAGGCACACGCGCACGCCCAGCTGCCAAGGGCTATTGCCCTTCTTCCACCACACAAACGAGCCCACGGGGACTGAAAGTGACCCGAAACAAACAGAGAGATGGACAAAGACAAAGTCACCCAACAAGCAGCGGGCACGATCCATGGGCCATGGTGGAGTAACTGCGGGTATGATGACTCTTACGCTCTTGTTTGCCGGGTGAGGGTGCATCGCCAGCTGCCGAAGACGCCATACTTCCTTTTCGAATCGCGCAATGTGGAGCAGAGGAGGAAGAGATGAATGAATGGACAGATGGACTGTCTGATTGAGTTTTGTGTGCTGTCTTCCTGGCGTACCTGTGTCTTCGTGCCTCTGATCTGCTGTTTGCCGTGCTCGAATCGACGACAAAGGGAGGGATCGGAAGGATGGGCCCCCACGAGGCCGCCCAAACGGAAGCGTCAGCAACAGGTCCCGAGACAGCAGGCAGCAGGCGACGTCAGGCCATCTCTCAAGCAGGTGGCCGTGTGAAGCGCCTGGCGTCTGTGTGGAGTGAGAGATTGGTTTGATCATTGGACGTTCATGTTTCAACAAGTCGCACAAAAGCTAATGAACGAGTGGAAGTGAAGTTCCACATCAGCATATGGCACCCGAGATAGACAGAGAGAGATCCGACTGGCTTCTTGACGCATGCCGATCCATAAAGCAACATGGCCAAAGACACCCTTCAACACACATCGAATCGATATCATCACATCATTCATCGCTAGTGCGCGAAGTCATGCATGAGCGCCAGTCACTTAATCGATCATCACTCACTGCCAATGCTGGCTGGTCTTTGGAGCAGTCAGTGCCGGCTGCGGTCCTTGCCAACGCCCTGCCACACCTGCTCACCGCTGCCCAAAGTACCTCCCACCTGCACACACAGGCGACACACGACACGCACACAGGGGGTGACCATGGCATGCATGAGACGTGTGCTGTAGGTCTTCACCTTCTATGGTGGCCTTGAGTGGGAGCTGGTGCAGTTGCAGGCCCGAGAGGTTGTCGAGCCAGTTACGGGCGTTCTCGAGCCGGCGGATGAAGTGACGACCGCAGCCTGGAACAACTGCATGCGACGCATGCCCCTGTATGCACGCATGCACAATAACACGACAAACGCACCACCTAGGTGTCTGCGCGCGTGTGTACTGTGTGTCGGGTCTTGCTGACTTGAGATCTTCGACTGACGAGTGGGCTTCCCCGAGGACGAGTGTTGCGCCATGGTGGGTGGTGTGGACGGTCACCATGTAGAAGCCGCCAGGAACTCAAAACGACACATCATACGTCAGATGCTCCTCCTCTCGTAACTGAATACACACACACACGCACGCACATATCCATGGCAACAGCAATCAACATTGTCATGTGTATTCCGCCAGTTCTCACTCGTGATGGACGACGATGTGCTGGAGCATCGACAGTGTCACCCTCGCAAAGGCCGCTGGGACGCTGGATCGGACGAAGGGCTTCTGGCGGGTGTGTTTGTGGTGTGGCTTATTGACCACAACCCCCCAACACAAACACGCCCCACATGCGCGCCCCTCCATCTGTCCCTTCTCCAATCCCACCCCACCCCCACCTCAATGGCGTATCTCCTCGGGCGTGCTGCACGAGGTAGCTTGACAGCCGACTCGAGAACCGTCACACCGTGTGCGCGTGTGCGTGGCCTGTTGAAAGTGTTGAAGTGGAGCACTTTGCGGCCAAACAAGCGTCAGCATTCCCCCCGCTGAACGACAACCTGACGAAACAACACATAACACATACACACACATAACATACAGACACGCGTGACAGACGGTCCATCGTCGAGATCCCCAACTGAGGGCAAAAGAAGGCGAAGCAGGATTCGAACCCACGACCACCCACTCCGTAGGCGGGCATTCTATCCAACTGAACTATTCGCCCTGGTGCAAGTCTCAGTCGCACCCTAGTACTATCACGGCAGATGTCAACACTCCCGCCAGACGATCATTGGTGAGACACGATCACCGATCTACGACGCTTTGAAAAGGCCTCTCTCCCCGTCTTAAAGGCACTTCAACCTTCTCCGCCCCTCCCTCAGTCTGCGAAATGAAGTCGTTTCTCTGTGCACTCGTGGTGGTCAGTGCCCTCGTGGCGGTCTCAGCCTTCCATGTGCCGGTGTCGCCCGTGGCGTTCAGGGGAGGCCGCCGGGCTGCGCGGCCGACCGTCAGGATGGCCACCATCGGGCAGGAGATCGCTCAGAACCCGGTGAGTGAGCGAGGGGATGAGTCAGACGATAGATCTCCGTGCAGACGAGGCGCAAGAGAGGCTGGGAATGACAGATCTGCAGTCACACACTGCCCGCTGCCGTGTTTGTGTTTCCGTGGTTCTCTCTGACTGTGTCTGTCAGGAGTTGTCGAAACTGTTGGAGATGATCCGGCTTGCGGGCATCAACCTGAGCAGCGGCGGCCCCTACACGTTCTTCGCGCCCGTCAACAGCGCCTGGGAGAAGATGCCGCCCCGGTCCCGCAACCGGATTGCCAAGGACGAGCACCGAGATGTCCTCAAGGACACTCTGCTCTACCACGTCCTCACGGCCAAAAAGACCTCGAGTACAAAACGCCAGACAGACAGACAGACAGACGGCGACCGAGCGAGCGGGCGACGTAGATAGGCAGATGTGCTGTGCCGTGCATATGCCTGCCTGTCTGCCCGTCTTTCTGTCTGCAGGCGACATCGCCGGTAGTGAGAACGTCCAGACGGTGTATCAGCGTGAGAACGACTTTTCGTCGTGGCCGTCAGCCAACGTGCCCGTCATGGTTCGCAAGATGGGGAGCGGCACAATGATGGCCAACTCCGCCAAAGTCATCAAGCCCGACATCATCTGTGACGACGGTACGCACCGCACACACACGCCAAGAACACCAATTGAGGGAGAGGTGTCTGCCTGCAGGTGTGATCCACTTGGTGGACAAGGTCTTTTTCCCCTATGTGCACGACCAGGCGGGATGGGGCAAGTAGACACACCCAACCCACATGATACAGTGATGTGATGTGGCGTGATACGGGGGGGTCGAAGCCGATTGACTGACTGCATGGCTGCCTGCCTGACTGGGTCTGTCTGAACGGGTGGTGGGTGGGTGGGTGGGTGGCTGGTTGGCTGATTGCTCCTCTTCTTACCCCCTCCCCCCCTCCCCTCCCGGTTTCCTTGTCTACTTACTGTTTTTCCCGTCCGTCTGTCCGTCTCAAGATACATAGGTCGATGCAATGGCCATGTACTCAGCTGATGGCTGCAGAAGTATATGTGCCGCTTCCTTCTATGTGCCTTGCTTCTCCCTTCCTGCTGGTAGCTCACTCCCCGTCACATCTGTTGGTGTGATGGCGAGCCAGCTGCCGGTGGCGGTGAGAGAGCATGTCACTCAGAGCACAGAGAAGGACAGATGTGCACAACACGTCTAGCGAGGCAAGGAGGCAGGGTACCATCCGTCCGTTTGTCCCGCCTGCACTGCCCGGCTGTGGATCCAGGCTTTAATGCATGGGATTACATTATAGCTATGTAGGCGTACGAAACGCTGGCTGGCCGACTGACGGGTTTGGGGAAGTGAGTGATTTTTGGGCTGCGATTGATGCGAGAGCTCAAAGCCAAGGATGCGTGCGTCTTGGTCCATGCGAACAGTTTTCGACTTGCGATACTGACCGATCTGTGCTGCATGCATCCATCACGCGCACTCAACACGGTGACGCACGAACCAGCAGCAAGGACACGCAGTGGAGAGCAGGGATACGCTTGAGGTGAGGCCAACTCAAATGGAAAGGCCAACACACGAATGTTTCGACAGGTTCACTCATTTACCACGAGTCAAGCAACGTCAAGCGCGATAAAGGAAGATACACATACATAACATACCCACCTGTGCCCGCGAGCACACAACATGCGCCGATCGATGTCTGTCTACTGTCCTTGCTGCACGAGCGAGCCCCTAGCTACACACTGACAAGCTATGCTATGCTATTGCTGCTGCACGTGGTGTCTGTCTGTCTGTCTACTTTTCTTTCAAATCTAAATGTACGCTTGTGTTTGCTACAGCCTCATACGATACATAGATGTGTGGACACACGGACAGGAACCAGTGAATGTGATGCACAAGCACAGAGACATGACCATGACCCACATCACCGTTTCCTACCCTTGACGTCTTCATACATCCATCGCCTCTTCACGTGTGATCTTGTGTACCTCCTCGGCGTGCGGTTCCGCGCTGTGGACCTCAAGAGCCGATGTCACCATGCTGGACTCGTTCCCCTCTGGCTGGCCGTCCGCAATGTCCTCAATGTCGTCAAGGTCCAGCACCTCCCGCAAGTGCATCTCTTCTCGCTGATCAGAAGACACGTCTCCATCGCTCACGTGGTGTTCCTCCAACACCGCCCCTTCCTCCTTTCTCTGGGCCCCCTTCTTGCCGCCATCGTCCTTCTTCTTCGGGGGGAGCTTCAGGAACACACTCAGCCTGCCAATAGACGACCGGTTTCCAGAGGAAAGTATCGAGGCCCTTTCTTTGTCGTGGGGCGACTGCAGGTCGGGTGTAGCTGTTGGCTGCAGAGACGGGGAAAGGGCACCCTGGGGCTTGCTGCCCTTGTTCTCGCCTTCGTCGTGCTGTCGCCTGTCGTTGCGTTCATCTCCTTGGTCGCCGTCTTCCTCTCCTTCAGCGTCCGGGTTGCTCATGAAGTCCAGATCGTCGTCCAGAGTCAGCTGGAACTCCTTCTTGGCGTCCTCCAGGTCGTCTCTCTTGCTGGAATCCAGCGATCCAGTGCCCCACCGCGTGATAAGCCTGCCAATTCTCTTGGATGTGGCCGCACTTGGACTTATCGGGTTTGATGGCGTATGGTTGTCATGGCGGGGCGACGTCGGGGCTCCTTGCTGTGCGCCACCCGGGATTTTACCCATCACTTCCACTGACGGAATCACACCACACAGCAATTCTCTGGGCAGCCAGTAAGTAGAGAACAGTCTCTCTCTCTCTTTCCCCATCTACACACGCTCAAAGATGCCCAGGAAGCGCTGGATGGCCTGACGGTCAAAGCTACATGAACAAGCACACAAGAGCGTGAGACATGGGAGCAAGGAACGAGTTTCCGGAAGCCAGCTTTGCCAACTTACGGTGGTAGCCTGGTGATCTTCCTGACGAGCGACGCCCTGTGCAGGTCGTTGACAAACGCCCCTGCTTCCCTGAGGCGATCGACGGCCTGCTCGACAGCCGCTTGCAAGCCCTTTTGCATCTTCCGCTTGGCGTTGAGTGCCACGAGGACACTCGCCACCGCAGCAATGTTGACGAAGAGGAAGACGATGAATGTTGTGACGCTGAAGAAGGAGCTGGACCGTTCCAGCTTGGGGACAAAGTATGTGGCGAGGGCGGACATCACGATCAGAGCTGACAGGAGAGAAGAGGAAGAGGCAGACACACGACGGGTCACCTGTGGGCCCACAAGGGCGGCTGGTCATGTGTTGTGGTTGCATATCCACCTGCCATGATGACGGTGTCCATCACATTGATAAGGACATTTGACCAGGGCCACAGGATGCACTGAAAGATCTGAACAATGCACAGAAGTCATGGCCACATGACCGTTGCTGCCGTGTCTCTCTATCCGTCGCTGACCAGAAATGTCGTGAGAATCAAGATGAATATCGTCGCCTGCATGTGGCCATCTGATAGCGAGATACACAGGCATAGGTTGCTCATGCACATCCGGTCAGGGAACAGGCTTGTCGAGAAAAGGACCAATCACCTGTCGGCACGAGCACATTCGTCATGGCAAGCAGGGTGTTTCGCGTCATGAATGCGATTCCCCACCACCACACATCAGGCCTGCCAAGCAGAGAATGAGACAGAAGAGACAGTGTAATGAGGGCTGATGCTTCTTATGCCACACCTGTAGTCCGCGATTAGAAACTTGTACCTCACCCGAAAGCTGGGATTGGTGTGGAACAGTCTGCATGTCACGGAGAAGGGTATGGATACACTCTGTGCTTCTGACTCTGTGGTTGCTTTGTTCACCCGGGGGCGTGCCAATTGAGATACGAGAAGGACGCCAAAGTGCCGACCACATAGACCAAGATTCCAAATATCGCCAGAGGCTGTGTATACCACATAGACCATCACCACATGTAGGCGCACACCAGAATGCGGGAATGGCTCACCAGGAACTTGCTTAACCACTCTCCCTCAGAGCAGAGGATCTCCGGGAAAGCTCTCATGGAGAAACGGCCTGATGCATTGGAGCATGGTACCAGTAGACATAGATGCAGCACGTCAGTCTTACCATCTGGTGCTTGTAGCATTGGAAGATAAGGAACGAGTTCGTGCTGCAGACAGAGACATTTTGCGTGTGCACTTAGGCAGCAGTATGAGGATCGCTTACCAAAGTGTGATGTACAGCACCCTGATTGTCCAGAGATACACGTTGATGGTTTTGTCTGGGATCATGGGAAGATCCCACAGGAGAGCCCAACTCACTCTCACAAACCACGGTCGCCCGGCAAAGTCGTCCCTTTTCCTCCTCTTCTGTCCGCCTTCGCCGCCTGTCTCCTGCCGCACGATCGCAGCCCCCCCTTCAGCGCCTTGTGTCAGCGAGCCCCTCGGAGATGCCATAGACATTCCCGTGTGGCTGCTGCCCACGGACATGCCGTGTGGCTGCGAGCCATCGACACGTTGGTGTTGCTGCGGCCGCCCAGTGAGTTGGCCCTATCGAAAAAGTCAGGCGAGACGAGGAATCGGTCGCGGACCTTGGCTATCAGGACAGAGAGCCCCCACAGCAGGGCGTAGCCGGTCAGGGCCACCAGTGGCAGTGACATACGAATGAAGAAGTTCGCAAAGGGGCTCAGCTGGACGCTGCATGAGGGGCGAAGCATCTCGGGATTGAGAATGAAAATCTGCACTCATGCGGCAAGCAAGATAGCAGGCGGGAGTCCCTGTCTCAAGGAGTGAATTCGTCAAGCTTGCCTGCATGCCGCTGATGATGGCCCTCCAAGGGCTGATCCACTGCATGTTGAAGTTTGCGAATAGCGACAGCGTCATATAGAAGTTGACCTGAGCATACCGAGACAAATCGCGCATGCAGACGCATAGCCAGCCGTAGAGAGTCAGACAGCCATGTGTACGTACCAGGAGAGCAAAGAGCGGTCCGGTCCCCGTGGACTGCGAGCCGGTGAAACTGTAGCTGTGATTTCTCATCACGTAGAGAAGATACAGGGCCGCCAACATCAACACGCCACACACGGCGGGAATGGCTGAGTCGCCGTCGTCGCACTCCACGCACGAACCTGCAGAGGCACCCGTTTGTGAATCCGCATGCATCGAGTCTTACAGGAAGATTCGGCTTGTGGCTCACCGGATCCTTGCTTGAAGTACCCGTCTTTGCACCCCTCGCAAAGCATGCCTGCAACAAGCAAAGGAGCAAACTTGGCTCTACGAGCTTCTGGAAGATGTTCGCTCACCAGTTGCACCCGTTTTGCACATGGTCTCGTTGGGGTACCGAGAGGGACACGCTTCAGGAATGCCGCATCGGAAGATAGACACCTCTTGAAATAGCTCCACCTCGCTCTGGCTGATTTTGTCTACCCAGTATCCCTCTCTCAGACGGGGCAGCTTCAGGCCGCCCGCACACGTAGCGCCTGCATGAAGATGATGTGTCTCGGTGAGGTCAGTAGACAGGGGTGCACTTACCTTCAGGACAAGAGCGGCATTTATCAGCTACCTGGTCGAGATACGTGTCCTCAGGACACTGCGACACAGTTTATCGAAGGTCAAAGGAAATGCTGCGGCTGCGATAGGGCTTAATCGCATTGTGTTGTCTCACCACACACTCGTCCACCGACTCGGTGCCGAGGGAAAGGGTTGTCTTTTGGCTTCCGACAGGGCAGTCGGTACACGACAGCGCCCCACTGACGTTCGTGTAGGTGCCGAATGGACACCTGCCGCACACCCATGCCGCAACAAATACATGCGCCACTCACGAATTGCAAGTCCGGCCCACTCACCTCTCGCACTTCGTAAGACTCATCTCTTTTTCCCCTCTGAATGTGCCTGGAGACAATAATACCGTGCTCCTCTGTGCACGAAAGCTCGTCAGATGTGTCTCTTACCTGGCCTGCAAGGAATGCATTCACTCGAGCCTCCTGTCGACTCCGTGCCAGGAGGGCATGCAATGCACGGCTCGTCAGGGGGCATGGATGCGTTGCGATATGTGCCTTGCTGCAGGCAGAACACACAACGCCATGATTGACTGCGCATACCCGCGAGTGAGTCATTTACGGGGCATGGCTGGCACACGAACTGTCCCGGCATTTGGTTGAAGAATCCCTCCTGATGAAGATGCAACGAATGTGTAATGTCAAGTGATTTCATGTTGTGGTCATGCTCCACCGCGCATGGGAGGCAAGTCCCGCCATCTCTGCCCTCGGTCCCAGCCGGACATGCCACGCACACCATGATCGCGTCAGATGCCATTGAAGTGCCCGTATGCGCCGTTCCATTTGCTGTTGAGTTGTCACTTGTGGCGTTTGGATTCGGAGCGGCTGTCGGCTGCTGCGTGCTTTGTGTTGACGGCTGATACCCCGCGATGCACTCACAACGACGCCCGTCTGAGCTTTGCTGCTGGAAGGCACCACACGTAGAGCAACTGAGAGCACAAAGGAGAGACACCACCTAAGAGCGAGGCACGCACAGGACATTAGCAATCCCCACCGTCCGTATTCTTTGATAAAGACTTGATCAGCCCGGCAGCCTCGAGTGCCGAAGGACGTGTTGGTTAGGGCGAGAGACGAGTCGACCCAATATGTGTGAGTTGCTGCTCCGAGGCGTACGCCCCGTAATACGTACTGAAAAATGATAATACGCACACGCATCGCAGTGACTCTGTCTGCGAGCCATCTTCTACCCTGTCAACGTCTTCTGCGTCTTCAATCGTGACAACTTCGATGTCGATGTCATTGCGCACGTAGGACAAGAGCCCGTCGTCAAAGTGGGGTCGACCAAACAGCTTCAAATCATATGCTTCCTTGCCGCCGACGACATTCACGACTGCATAATCGCCAAACACCGGAGGGTCCGTGTGTAGTTTCCCCCCGGAGGGTCCGTCTCGTTCAGTTGTGTGAACTCCACACTCAGCACGCGGCTTTCCGCGAGAGTTGACCACACGCCCTTCATCTGCAGGATCGACGTGTCTCCCCAAGAAGTGTTGCTGCACATAGGTGACCACACGCACACAGAGACATACAGACAGCCACATGTGCGCGTGATGAATCGAGATCTGGAGGGAACGTCTGGGGGACCTGATGTCCACGAAACGCCGGAATGCGTCAAACGACTCGATTTGCGGCGCGTTTGTAGCCATGTCGAACTCAAGAATGAGCAGATCGTGCATTTGCACGCCTTCCTCTGGCGAGCTCTTGGCGTCCATGCCCTGGGCACTGATCAGCTGTGGTCCCTTTGGCAGCACGGTGATCTCGACGCTTGCTTCGTGAAGAGACTTGCCGCCCACTTGGTCCAGGGCTACGTATTGCACAACTGATCACACAGAAAGAGCACACCTATGAAACAGTCGATACCAGAAAGCGTATTCCAGAAGTGTGTCTGGCTCTCACCAGTGGAGCATTCCTCTGTTGACGTCCCCGTCGCTGCTCTAAACTCCACCTGTTGGCTCTCGATCTGCACCGTGGCTCCTCCAGTGCCGATTTGTGTTCCATTGACAAATAGCGCGCCGCACATGTCATCCGGGAAGCGCGTAATATTGACTGTCACTGTGTCGATTGCCGGCGAGTACGGCCTCAGTGAGAGATTGTCTGGATCCAGTGCGTCGAGGGGCAGCACACGGTTGGTGGATGATTCAACCTCGATCGAAAGAGAGTAACCCTGAGATGGGAAAGCAGGGGCACATGTGGTCGTGACAAAGATGGGTTGTGATGGTAACTCACCGCAAGAGCGTGCATTCGGCTTTTGGCCACTTCAAAGCCGGTTCTCTGGAATGGCTTGCAGTTTGAAGCAGAAGACACACACCACAGAGTGCCGTCAAGCGCGGCTCCAGTAGAGGCGTAGTTGCGGAGGACGCTCTCTGTCGACTCGGTGGGCACACGTTCAAGGTCTTCATCTGTGTGCATGAGAGCAGCGATCACGAAGGTGCCCGTGGGATGGGTACGAGACGTAAGATGAACAAATTCATGATGCTCACTTGTCACGGGATAGTATATATAAAGGTCTTCTTCGTCACCTGCGGACAGTGGAAAACGAGACATGGTGACTAGATTGCTGGCCTGCGTGTATCTATACCATTTAACCGCTTGTTCCAGAATTGTGCAATTTGTTCGTCACTCCTCATTCCTTTCCACACTCTGATCTCGCTGTATTCACCGCTGATGAAGTCCGATGGCTTCAATCCGCTGACACCACCCTTGTCCCAGTCCTGCATGCAATGCATACACATGAATTGACGATCGACACTCCCGTAAGCCGGTTGCTTGCCTGCCCAAAGGTTGGCAGGTGCAATGTCTCGCCTGAGTTGCACTCGGGCTTGACGGCCGTGCGCATTGACTTGTGGGCTGTCACGTAATTGTCCGTCATCGACACAGGCAGGCGCGTGCCGTTGCTGTATACCCTGATTTCCCACAGTGTGTCTTCGTCGCACACATCTGCTGTCTTGTTGACTAGGGCCCAGCTGAAGGCGATGTGCTGGGGAAGTGTGTGCCGCATCTCGTTGACAATCAGCGTCTTCTTTCCGGAGGCCATCCGAAACTGGAATATGACGTTGCCTCCGTCGAGACACACCTTGTGGCCATTCCAGCCGACTGATCGATCCAGGGAGAAGATGCAGGTGCTGAGAAAAACAGCATTGTCCTCTTTCTTGCGATCAGTCTCTGAGTAGTGATACTTCTTACTATGCGTTTGGGATGGAGTGCCAGTGAAACCACATCTCGACCGTCATTTCCCCTCCTGGAGGCATACTTGGTGCTGTGATGTAGCCCTCGTTGCCAAACAGACGCACGGCATAGCTACCGCCAGCAACGGGAGGCTGTTCGGGTTTGACTTGCACCACGTACTGGACGCTGAACCATACAAAGGAATCCATACACAGTGACAAGAATGAATCCCTCGTCTCTACGTACGGGTTGCCCATCGTGGTACACACGGTGTCTCCAAACGCCGACACATTCATAGCCAGCCCGTCAAGGGTTTCCTCGCCCTGGCTTCCTGCTCTCATCCAGACACTGTTGAGATCATATGTTAGCCTATCAGCGATCATAACTCCATTTACGGCCGACAGCAGTTGCCGGAATCCATTGTCACGTCTCTCCACCTGCAGTTGCAGTACGTTCTGCGTCGTCGGTAGAGAGAAGTGAAGGGCATCGACTGTTGACGGCGAGAGGGATTGGGGTATGGACAGGTCCTGCAAGACATCTTCTCGGGCGAGCACAAATGTCTTCCCGCCCGTGAGTACGAAAGGGCTTCCCTCATACTCCGGCCGGCTCTGAGTGATGCCGCCGCCTCTCAACACCATGGGCTCATCCGGATTGTCAAACGACAGCTGCATGTAGAGATCCACAACAGCCGGGCTCCCCAGAGGGTTCTCATTGACCATTAGCGCGGCATTGGCCCCGTCTGCAATCCATTCCCGCACCGCCGGGCCAGTCAGGTTTTGTGTGGCCCTGATGGCTGCTTCCGATCTGCAGCCCCTCCAAAAGCGCACTTCGTCAATCAAGCCAGAAAAGATGTTGAAGTGCTTCTTCTCCTTGCTCGAGACATCCAGGTGAGTGCCGAATGTAAGAGGATTCTTTTGGTCGTCGGCGAAAGGCGGGTTGTCGAACGTCTGATTGAAAACATGATTGCCGTCTAAGTATCCCGTGCACTCCTGCTTTGTCAAAGGAGGGGAGATGGCGCATGTAAAGGCGAAATGATGCTGCATTGCAAGGGGATGGTGTGACAGATATCAGCACAAGTGCAGCCTGTTCCCGTACCGGTACGTATTTCTGCGGGCAGTTCTCAATACCCTCCAGGAACGCACAGGAAGCGTAGACCTCGAAGCCGAAGTTGGAGCTCAGAGCTCCCAGTTGATACCTCTCGTTGGTCACCACAAATATTCGAGCGCCTGAGAGCGTCACTTGCTGCACGATGACCTGCAACGCGATTGCGGGCTGCTCCTGCGAGTCACGCTGCTGATACCAAAACTCGAGTGTGTAGTCGCCCGCCAGAAAGTCCAACAACGAGGGAGAGGCGCTGTCGATAACATACAGAAAGTCTGCACCATCACATGGCACAGACGGGCAGTGCGAACCTTCCTTTTTCGCCTCTCATGCGTGCTCACCGTCGACGCCATCGAACGAGAGAGCCAGTCCAGCGCCCCCGGCACTGCATTTCTTGAGTTCAGCAGCCAAGAGCAGAATCGCCATTGCAAAGTAGAAGAGCGCATCGACCCCCATTGCCGGGCACTGCCTCAGAGTTGGATTATTGCGGGGCAGCAGAAATGTCCCAACTGGGGCCCTTGGGGTCGTTCGTAAACACACTGGGGATCGAGGGGCTCTCGCGTGGTCACTCGTTCGTTCGTCCAGTCATGCATTCATTCATTCGTTCGTTCGTTCATCCATCCATCCATTCGTATACACAGGCATTCGATGGAACGGCTGGTCCATTATGCCGTTGCACATGACTGCAGCGAGAGCATGCACTGGATCTAGTTCCTACTCATACCTTTCTGGTGGCAAATGAAGGATTCTTCCATTTCTGTGGCTTCGTGCTGACGACAGTCAGGTTGTGCGACCTGACAAAGTCACTGACGGCTTTCTTGACCGCGCCGCTGTGCCGTGTCCCATCAGAGCAAAGCGACCAATCTGCATACACACACATATGACGTCATACACGCGCCCAGAGACACAAAGACACAGGCCCCGAGCTCGTCCGCATCTTTAAGTCGACCTATATACCTGTGTGTGGTTGTATGTCCTTCATCTCGGTGTCAGTGAGGTAGTCGTGGCCTGCCATTATACCGCCGACCCGCAGCTTGGGCCAATAGAGCGACAGATCCTCTGACACGCCGCAGTAGTCTGCACAGGTGCCGCACAAACAAAACAGAACATGTCGTGCCGACGCACGGACAAGTTTCCGTGTTGTTCCTTGTGTGTGCATCGACCATGTCTAGCGTCGATATAGACGAAGTCGACTGAGTTGTCGGGGATCTCCCTGGCGGCATCGGAAGTCAGCATTCGCATCCAAACCGTCTTGTCCTGCCCATAAACATGTTCAGGCCTCTGCTATGTGTGCGTGCCGTTAGTTTGCCTACCTGCCAGTGTCTCAGCTTGTCCTTGGCCTCATTCATGTAGGCCTCTTGCGCGTCGGTGGCCACGTTGGCCGTGTCATTGTAGTTGTCCTGTGGAAGCACTCTCACAAATGCATGTTGTTCTGGCCATCTCTATGGCATTTGGCTACGCGCACCTGGTGTGTCCACAGGTCGACGAGGTAATACTTCCGGCATTTCGGCCATCTGCTCAACACCTCAGCCGCAAACTCACCTGATACCAGCGCCGGCGTCACGTCCGTACAGTCAGACAACCGTACAGTACCTCTCTGCACGCCAAGCTCGACTCCGACTGTCTTGTTCTCCCGCTCGAGCACATCACCCAGATCGGCACGCGTGTCCAGCAATGGAAGAGGCGGGAAAGCCGCCTGATGGTCCTGCACCGGCGAGATATACATTCAGTGGTGCACAAATGGAAAAGACTGGTATTGCCTCCACAGATCTTGCCTGTTTCTTGTTGATCTCGCCCGCCCTACTGCTGCTGACAGCAAACAGCCACAGCGCCAGCAGAAAAGTCATGCTGGTGTCACCAGAGTGTTTACCGACAGGACGGAACACCTACCCTATCCCAATTCTGGCAATCCGTGTGCGTCCCGTCTGAGAGCATCAGCTGTTCAATTTGTGCGAAAAGGCCGGTGAGGACCTTTCCTGTAGTTAGCTCAATAGAGGATCTGCTGGGCGGTAAGTCCTAGAGTAAGAGTGCTTTTACTTTAATAAGACCGATGGACTGGCCAATCAGTCAAAGTTGTTTCTGTCCATGTATGGCATCATGAAGGGTGGTCAACACAAATCTCACTTCGG
>CDMY01000077.1:1372-48256 GCA_001179505.1 Vitrella brassicaformis
CCTGGGCGGCTATGTGGGCGATGAGGGGGGGAGGGCGGCGATTCTTTGCGAGAAGGTCGAGGGGTGGGTGCACGGCGTGTGCGCGCTCGCCTCTGCTACCCGCAACTTTCCCCACACCCACGCGACAATAACGAGGTCTCTGGAGATAGAGTGGGACTACGTCTTTCGCGTTGTCCTCAGCGACAAGTGCGCTCTCAGCCCCCTCCGCGAGGCCATCGGCAAGGAGCTGCTGCCGGCCCTCCTCGGCGGCCCTGTGACGCCGTCCGAGGTCGACTTGATGCTGCTGCCTGCCCGGCATGGCGGCACCGGCATACTGACCCTCTCGACCGTGCCGCAGCCGCCTACCCCGCTTCCCGCGCGAGCACCAAGGTGGTCTCCAAGTCCGTCCAAGGGAAGGCTCCATTCCACCCTAGCGACCATCGTGCCACCATCCGCTACACCCTCACTCGGAGCAAGCAGCAGCAGGACGTCGCCCACAAGACCAAGAGGGAGGCCGCCTTACCGCACATCGACCGCCGGCGCCATCGCGTCCTCTCCCGCAGCGCCGAGTACAAGACGTCCGGCTGGCTGACCACCCTCCCGTCGACAGACAATAATACTGCTCTTGATGCTGCGGAGTTTCGAGATGCCCTCAACTTGCGTTACGGCCGTCACCCCCCCGGCCTCGCTGCACGCTGCGACTACTGCAACCAGCCCCTCACCGTCGACCATGCGCTGTGCTGCAAGCGGTACGGCCTGGTGACTCGTCGCCACAACGAGCTGCGGGACACTTTTGCCGAGCTGACTGGGATGGCATGGGATGACGCTGGTGTGCGTCAGGAGGTGGTGTTGAAGGAGGGAGAGGAGAGGAAAGGTGGGGTCAGGGCGGATATTGTCGCTTGTGACGTTTGGGAGCGGCAGGCGGCTGCGTCGTTTGACATCTGCATCACTGATGCTGACGCATCGTCTTATGCTTCCAAAAACCGATCGACCAAGTCCATCCTGAAGCAGCACGAGACCGCGAAGAAGAAAAAATACCGGCCGGCCGTCTGCGATTCCCGCGTGACCTTCTGCCCGCTGGTGGTGACGTGTGACGGTGTGTGGGGACACGATGCCAACGTGTTCATCGCCCACATGGCTCATGCGCTGTTGGAGAAGGAGGGGTGGAAGGGTCGGGGATTCACTCATGTGTCTGTATGGACTTGCTCTCGCTTGTCTATCGCCCTCGCCCGTGCGACTAGCTACCGTCTGCGTGGGGGACGGGGGGGTTTGCGAGGCTGGGATATGCTGATGGGGTAGTAATCAATCTCTCCTCCCCTTGAGCCTGTTTGATTCTGCGTGCTCATGGGACTGTATTTATATGAGTGTCACGGACACACAGACGAGTGTTACGGTTAATGCAAGTTCAAAAAAAAGAAAAAGGTGTCTGTCTATGTGTATGTCTATATGTGTTTGTTTGTTCACAGGCTCTCTGCCGTCTTTCTGAGACGAATAGTCGCTGGTTTACCCTCCACCTATTGCGTGTTCTTATGTAATGTGCATATGTCCGTTTTCGTGCGTGGGGGTGTGGTTGAGCTTTGACAGCGGTGGCTGACTGATAATGGTTCTCTTTCCTTGCATCCTCCCTCTCCGTCCGGCCCTCTTATGTGTGTATCCATGACGGGTGGCATGCATGGATGAGTGTAGGTCGCTCTTTCATGCGTGCCTCGCGCGCTGTGACGGCGTACCCACCGCGCCATGCATGTGAGGTACATTTATCGGCTCTTCCTGCACGTGCGTGCGGACATGTTTCGTGTGTGTCAGGGGGATTTGTGTGTGCTAGGACCATTGCGCATTCTACAGTGAAACAGATCGTGCCTTACCTTGTCTTAGCGTAGCAGACGGACCGCGCAAGTAAAAGCGGTGTGTCCGTCTGTCTTGTTCTTGCTTGCTGTGATGGAGTCCATCCCTCCATCCCTCCATCCCTCTGTGTGTCGACGCCTCTCCCGCCCATGTGTATATATATCCCTTCAGACTACATGTGTGTGTAGGCTGTGCGTGCATGTATGTGACACGCACCTCTCCTTCTGCATACGATATGTGCGTGTCTGGCCCCCCCCCCGGATGTATATGTGTGTGTGTATGTGTATGTGGACCTTCCGGATAGTCATGCAGGGAAGTTGACAGATAGATACGTCACCGGCGCCCAATAGAGAATCGTGTTGGCGCAGATGACGATGGGCTCAATTGGCTGTTGCTCCAAGCGCCACTGGCGGGCCTCAGTGGCGAGCAGCCGGGCCAGCCGCTTCCCCGAGTCATCCGCGGATCCCAGAGGCACCCCCGAGGCGGAGAGAAGCGGGCATGCCAGCGCTGCCACTCGGTGTCATGGAGGCCGCTCCATTGATTGAACTCACTGGTGGCATAGGCCTCAAAGAGCTTCGGGCGTAGTCTCCAGCTCTGCCTTGACGCGAGGACTCGTCCAAGTGGAAAGCACGAGGATAATTGGAGTGGGGGTTCGAGTCTCCGTCCTCTTCAATATCCGCTGCAGACCCCGATTCTCAGAGATACCCAAGTGACATGGCACGCAGTTGTGACACTTCCTCCCGTTTCTGCGGCAGTCACATCTGTTGGTCCCGCACAGCGATCCGGTGGCCGTCCCGGCTTCGTTGCATTTCGGGCAACACCGATCAGGGCCAGCGCAGGGCGCAGGGGTACTCGTGCCTGGGCGGCGGGGGTCAGCGGCACTGCAGGGCCGTCGGTAGACGCCATTTTGCAATGCCGCAAGTGTACCTGCCGAATCACAGCTCATCCTCTAGAGCTGCGGGTGTGCGCACAGAGACATTCATCCGCAGGTGAGCACACACAGACCTTCATCATATACACACACTCCAAGTCCACGCACGGCGGGGGACATAGAGGCTGATCGGAAGAGACATCATATGACCAACCTGCAAGTCTTTCGATTCGATCGATCTTTACTATCATCCTCCCTCCCCGCCGAGGCCTTTCGATTCGATCCAGTTTTCCACTATGATGGTAGACAATGGCGGAAAGGCTTGTGAGTGTCGGTGTAGACTCACTGTAGTATTTCAATGCTCATGTTCATGTTTGGTCGACTTGAGAAATGTGCTCTTAAATCAATATGCGATTGTGAGTCTCCAGACCAACTATCAACAAGTCAAACAGACATGCCAAAGAGACATGCAAACATGCAGACCGATGTATTCACGAGCAGCCAGACGTGCAGCAGCCTCTCATCCATCCATCCATTCAGTCAGCCAGCCAGCCAATCTACCTAAGACCACACAGGCAGCCAGAGAGGCAGGGAAGCAGACATGGATGTGTGATATCTAGCATTCATCCATCTGCTGAGGCCCGTCAGTGTTCTCGTTAAAGCCGGTCCAGCCGACTGAGTCTACAATCTCATATTCGGCACACGGCACGAGCGCACACCAAGTGCGGGGCTCGCCAGTGGTGACTGGCTCATACACCGACCGGTTGTGCTGCCGAGAAAGATCCACCCTGCACGCCAACAAGGATAGCAAGGGCAATCATCGATCGATGGATGACTGTGTGTGGCCGTGTTAGTCACCTGCGCACGAGGGCACGGTACTCGACGATCTGGCTGCCCACGGGTGTCCTCTCGTTGGCGATGGCTTGCAGGATCTCCTTCTCGGAAGGGACCTTCATCGAATGCAGCTGCTCCCATTTGTCGCTGCACCCGCCGCCCTTGGTCTTTTTCCCCTTCCTGGAGAAGGTGGCCAACACCAAGAGGGACCCCCGCCACTCCCCCGCCCCTCGCCGACCTCACGCAACTAAGCAAAGAAACACACACACACACACACACACACACAAGAAACACACACACACACACACAGGTGAAGGCCAGTGAATACACTCTGCTCGTGTCCCATTTGTGATTCCTGATCTTTTTCATGCATTACGGAACCGCGCATGAAGGCCAGGGTGTTGTCATACTCAACACCCTGGATGCGCACGAGCGGTCTGGGCTTCCTGGTGGTGCCCGTGGACTCGTACCAGCGATCCTGAAGCGTCTTGGTTCGACGCTCGGCACCATGGCCACGCAGACGATCTGACAGAAAGGGATATGGACAAGTGTGCATGGAACATCAAGCGATGAATGCCATTCCTCTTCCCTACTTGCGTGCAGGTCGGTTGCAAACTTGGCTACAAGAGTGACGCACCCATTCGCTATGCTGGAATGGAGGGCGAGTCGTTGGTCGGGCGTGTAAGGGACTTGCTCGGGGTACTCGAGGCCGTCGAATGAGGTCTCCAGCACAAAGGCCGGCTCGGGGCTCTGCTGCGTGACCTCCGGCAGCTCGTCAAGGCCCAACGCCTTCTCCAGCGCAGCGCGGCTCTCAGCGTCCTTGTCAAGGGACACCTATTGGGCAGACCAGAGCACACAGACACGCCGACATGCACATTGATGCATTCGCTTGTTCAGTGTAGTGGTCACCTGAGGTTTCTTAGCGCCCTTCAACTCTACTTCTGCAGCCTCAGTGGCACGATTCCCCTGCCCTTGCCCCTCTCCCCCGTCCAGTACTATCACGTCGGCACTCGAAGACGATGACGCACCTGCGGCAGCTGCAGCCGATGTGGATGACGGCTCGTCCGCCACGCCGAAAAGCTCCTTGAGCCCCAGGTCGTCATCCTTGTTAAGCTCGATGATGACGCGAAGATGGCCGTCCTCATCTTCGTCGTCGTCATCGTGCTCGCTGAAACGGCCAGCCTTCTCGAGGAAGCGGCTCAGCACGGCTGGTGAAGGGAGGGGAGGAGCCGATGAGTCGTCTCGCTCTAACACACACATACAGCAGGCAATACATCGCATCAACAACCGCTGGTACGCACTATGAGAGAGAGCTCACCCGTGGACATGTCCAGAAACTTGCAATTCTCCTCTACTTCTGCCTGCAATGCCGCCTGCCTCTCCGCCTTTACCATCTCTAGGCTCTCCTTTGAGTGCTCTTGACATTCCATGACCTCTCGCGTCTGCACAAGAAGACAAGACATATTGCATCATGACTCAAACACTTCTCTGTCCTGTCTTGTTTGTATCTGACCGAGTTGAAGAGCGTCCTCATCGTCTCGGACAACGTGACGATGTCCTTGAATCCCTCCTCTCCCATGTGCAGCAACGGATTCTGCACGCCACCAAAGGCCTGCAACATCCTGCTCACGTGACGCTTCACGATGTCCATGACGGGCAGGGCAGCCTGGGCACACTGCTTGGCGACGCTGACCGGGCTGCTGAGGTCGGGTGTCATGCCGCCTCCCTTCAGCTCCTACCACGGCTGCTGGTGGAGCATCTTTGACCGCAAGGTGGACTGCTGCTGACTGAGCATCTGTCGAATGGCCGCGTGGCGTTTGGTGAAGAGCTTCTCGTTGCCGAAATACGATTTGGTCTTGCCTACATACACACAATGTTCAATCATGAGTGCGCACATGCAGGTGGCTTCGTGTGGCGTGGTGCATGCACTCACCAGTTGGTATGTTGCCATTGATGGAGCAGTGGAAAAAGATGGACGAGTCTTTCTCGTGCTTGACGAAGTCATTGACAGTGAACTCGCGCACATCTGGATACACACATGCATATACACCAGCACATACATGTTTGTGTTTGCACGTGGCTTGTGTGCATATGTGCGGCTCACTGTGCATGATCGTTCGCAGGTAGCCGAAATTCAACTCCAGTCCCATTGTGGTGGCATGGTCCGTGTTGGTGATGTCCTCGCGGATGATCAGGAACATGTTGGACATGAGGCACATGACCGTGTTGACGAAGGTGATCTCGTGCAGGCCTTGCACTCGCGTCAAAATGCTGAACGCCACGCCGCACAACATGACACGCAGTGCCGTGCTAAAGTTCTGCACCACACACATACGAACAAAGTGAGAGAGAGTTTCAGATGGACTGACAACACACCAGATGCAGTGTACATGTACCTTGCGGGTCATGTACGACATGCACCGCAGCCCCGTGAAGAAGAGCTCGGTGGCGATTACGTCTGCCGAGAAGGACTCTTGGTCTTCGCCGACACGGAGGATCTCCAGGTTCTCGACGCTGCTGATGATCTCTACCTTGCGGTCGGATGAGAAGTCCCGCAGCTGCCACGTCTCTGCTGGCACACTGGCAGTAGGCAGCAGGCCTGGATCGATCACGCCGAAACCGATGGTGAGAATACGCGTGCCGCCGAGTGCAGCAGTGCGCAAATTCTGAATACACACAGAGTTTCACATCCAGCATCACATATTAGTGTGGTGTGTCAATGGTGTTTCTCTCTGAGGTCATAGCGCACCTTCACGCAATGGTGGTTGTCGTTGTTTGTCAGCAAATTGGTCTCTCTGTTGAGGAAGGCCAGGAAGTTCTCTTTCATCCACCCCATCTCCTTGCCGATATTATTTGTCGCCACGTTAACCTGCATCCACACACGTATCCACACACCGGCACACAACACACGTATACAGACACATGCTTCTGTGTCGGTGCGTCTCACGCATGACCACTGACCAGTAAGAAGGCTGCATGCTGCTCGACGACATGCACCAGGTCCTTGTTGAACTGCAATTCCCCGTCGGCATCTGCCACACCCGGTCGAACCGCCAGGGGGAAGAAACGCGGCCTGTGGCCTCCCACTGTCCCCTCCCGCCCCTCCCCACACCTACAGTCTGCTCCCCCGTCTCGTGGTTGACCAGCAGGCACACCTTGGCATTCGTTGCCGGCTTCACTTCACCAAGCAGCTGCTTGACAAAGTCTTGCACTGTTGCCCCCTCTGGAATGGCGATGTTGTGGTCCTCCCTGCCAGGGGTGTAGCAGCCCCCGTACACACGGCCGTACCGCAGGTTAGCCTCCAACGCTGGCGCCACGATCGTCTCGTCACGGGGAAACGACACACGCGCCGGCTTCTCGGGCGTCGCCCCCACCAATGACGCGTAGTGATCGAGAGAGGTGGTGATGCCCTGCTGTGTGAGGTCGAGTGGGTTGGGGCGGGTAGGCTGCTTGGCCGTCAGCCGCCGGATGTACCGCTTCGAAATCGGTGCGCCGAGTGCCGACCTGATATACAGCAGAAAAGCACAGAAGGTAATGCATTAGTGTTCGTTTTGCTTTCGTGTCGCTCTCTTCTCGTACCTCAAAAGGTCGTATGAGGGATTGAGCTTCATCATGATGCAAAGATGGATCAGCTCCTGTTGTCTCTTCAGGTGTTGCTGTATCAGTACACCTACCAGCGGACGAATGAGAGGTGTCTGCTGTATTTCTCACCTGCGCATCGTAGCTGATTTTGATGCCCAACCGGTTCATATTGCCAACAGCGGCGATCCCGTGTGCGATGTGGCCGTACTGCTTCACGTATGCTGGCGCCGTGAGGGAAAACCCATGACAGGGCACGTGGTGCTTCGTCGACCGGCCGTCTGCTAGGGTGAGGGGGGGTGGGATGAGGGGGGGTGGGAGGGTTGGGTTGCGGGCGCCTGACGTAGATGCGACAGCTGCTGCTGCAGGGACTGAAGGGGCAGGGGCGGCGGCCGACGACGGCTCTTTCCCCTGGACTGCACATCAGACACATTGCCGATACATCTAGTTGGTGTCTGATCCGTTGTCTTCTGTTCGTGTACCGGCACTGGCTTTGGCGAAGAAGCTGGTGATCGGCTTGCAGCCCCTGGGCGGAGGATGTGGTTTGGACGGCAATTGTGTCGGCACCGTCTCTTCGATCCTGGCTTTCTCGTCCTCTCGACTTGGAGATAGCACATCCTCGCCCGAAGCGCGCCTCTGCTGACGTTCCTGTTGAGCCTGAGAAGGAAAAAGACACAGATAAAGAACCATTCACAGAACCCACTCACGAGCCGCATACCTTCTCCATCAGCTCGTGGACGCGCTCCTGCCACTCGTGCCATATCTTGTGCTCCGAGTGCTCGTTCTTTTTCGGTGGGCCGAATGGCGGCGGGTGCCTGTCGTTGAAGTGAAAGATGGCTCCCTTCTTGCTCGTATTGCAGCGCTGGCCGCAATGGCAATCAACCCACTCCCCCCCGTTTACGTCAATGGCCTTTGCCCGCTGCGCAAACTCCGGTGTGATCACCCGCTTCTCGTAGTCGTAAATCTCCTTGCTCCACGCCCATTGCTTGACTTTGAGGTGTTGGTCATGTGGGGTCATCGCGTCGAAGTCGTCTGTCGTCAAGGCCTTCTTCCTCTTGCCCGTCTTTGAATGCGTCCCGTGCTTCGCGCCTCCAATCACCCGAAATGACCCGAAGGGAAGATTCCTTTGACACCACAGAGAGATTCCAGAAGAACGAAAGAAAAAAAAAGAAAAGTGATAGGATAAGCCACCGTGACTTCAAAAACCTCACACTTGCTGTGACGTATTGGCACAGAAGAAGGAGTGGCGCTAAGAGGATGGCAAGGGGAGAACGTATTGGCACAGAAGAAGGAGTGGCGCTAAGAGGATGGCAAGGGGAAAGAGTAGTACCTCTTAGTAATTGCCCTCTCGTGGACTTGCTCCAGCAAGACGTGGATGAATCCCCTCCGGGGTTACAGACACGAGTCTCGTTAAACACACTAACCAACCAACCAACCAATGCGGGTGTGAAGGCGACGGCAAGCAGAAGCGCATCGACGGTGAAGTACAGAGCCATCATCGACCAGAAGGCAATACAACAGAGCGTCGACTGCTGTCGCCGTCGTTCGCTTATGAGGGAGGCGAGATATCGCAGGGGCTCCGACACGACCACAGCTGCACACATAAAGATGCTCACATGCGCAGGTGTGCGCACACAGACATTCATGATATACACGCACTCCAAGTCCACACGTGCATGCGCAGGTGGTGCGCACACAGACATTCATGACACCCCGCCAGACGCGCCAAGCTCCGTGCACAGATCAACGACAGCAATCCCGCCAAAGTGGACGAGATGCTCACACTCGTCAAGCAGCGCATAGAGCAGGCCATCGGTCGTCTGGGGCTCGAGGAAGTCCTGGTCTTCGACGACGGTGGTCTGGAAGACGGCTTGAAGGCGGTGTATGTGCTGGAGCAGGGCAGTGGTGAGGAATGGCGGGCGATGGGGCGGTTCATTCGGCTGGCCGCCATCTATCAGCTCACTCCCAATGCCACTCTGCCTCTGCGGCTGTCGGCTGATGCGCTGCCCACCGCCACAGCCTTCCACCAGCTGCCGCTCATCCTGGCCCTCTACAAGATCATCGGCCACCTCTTCACCTACAAGAGGACCAGCCTGCAGCTGCAGCAAGCCAGCAACGATGCCTATCGGATCGGCAATGTGTCGTTTCGTGTGCTGCAGGAGGGTGACATGCTCGCCGGCCATCCCTATCGCCGCGGCTACCAGACAAGCGCTCCTGCTATCCGCCGTGATGTCTGGCTTTCCCCCTTCTTCTCGTCATTCCTGGTGCGCACGATGCTCGTGTCGTGGTGGCCGGAAGAGGGGGTGGACAACAGGAGGGTGCTGACAGCAAACATCGGCCGTGATGCCAACCGCCGTGGCCGTCTGATGAGAGAGGTCATTAGCGAGCGGCAGGGGGGCATCACTGTGGACGACCGCTGGGACGAAGGCAATATGAATCATGCCAACCCTGTCGACTTTCGTCGTGTGATTGTGAGTGGCTTCCGGCCCGGTGAGAGGGTCGCTGCCTATCTGTATGTAGGCGTGGGCTTCATCAACCTGCGCATGACCGAGGCACGTGTTGGCCATCGGTCTCAGCGGCTCGCCAACCGCTTCCCGCAGTCGATGCCCTCCTGATGTGCCATGCTGAGCCACTTCGAGCTCGAGAACGACGTCATCAACAGAGGGAGGGTGGTGGGATGAGGCAGGAGGGACAGATATGTGTGTGTGTGTATGTGTGTGGTGGAGGGGGGCTGACCGTCTTGATTGGGTAAAGTGGCTGATCGCATTCATGAAATGGAATGGATGGATGTCGTCTTTTCTTTTATATGCATACATGAATGCATGAATGTCCAAAGTCGCGGATGCATTCATGGTGTGCGTGACTGTCTGGCTGTCCGTGCATTCAATGAGTCTGTCCGGTCGCATGAATGCAGAACAGAGCTGGTGGACTCGAGTGGTGCCGTTCACATATATATACATTTATCTCTCAACACACGTATGCATTGTATCGGTCTCCCCATTCCGACATGGCGCATCTCACAGCAGCCACCACACACATGCCCTCTGCCCATTCACAAGTATACCTGCTGTGTGTCTGTGATGCGCTGTCTGCATCTCGGGCACAGCCGCTTTGCCGAAGGGCCGCTCATCAGCCGACCGGCACACTCACCACACAGACACAAATGGCGCTGCACACACACATGGTAGACACCAAACGGAAGGGACACATGGAGGCATCACGTGCATGTGGGTGAGCTTACACATGGGATGAGAGGAATGCTCTTGTCCTTGTCCATGCACACATCGCACTTCAAATGTTCGCCCTCGTCCCTTGTAGCCAAAGGGGCGCTGTTGCTCGATGGTGGTGAGCTGGGCTGTTGGTGCTGTTGGGTGCTGGTCGCCTGAGCAAGCGTGCAGAGGAAACAGCATACACAAAACATATGGATGTCGTGGCTCGCCCCCCTTCTTGTGTGTCGAGTGGCTGACTTTCATTGTATCTCTTGCAGCTGCCGTATCAGCGCGTTCTCCTTCTGTTTGGCCTCGCGGCCTTGCTGCTCCAGCTGCCGACAGAGCTGGTCCACCAGACGCTCGCTGTCACCCGCCGAACACCAGCAGCAGCAGCAGCAGTGGCATTGCCCCTCCTTACTGTGCTCTCTCGTCCGCCTGTGCTGGACGATTGGGAGAGTGGAGTGGCAGCCAGAGTGGCGGCGGGAGGGCGGAAGGGGGGCGGCATTGGCACGTGATGGCCACCGGTGCTGCCGTTATTGCGGTTGCTCGATGCTGATGGCCGATCGGGATTCTGACGCAGAAATGGGTTGAGTAGGCCGACAGATGCGGTTGGAGGGGGACGCTGAGGTCGAGGTGGCAATGCAGAGGGACTGGCCGACGGCTGAACAATCGCCATGGGGACGAAGGGCGGCGAGCCGCTGAGATACACCACATGACACACCCATGATGCCAAACAGGTCCTGCACGTGCCCCTCTCTGTGTGCAAATGTCAATGTACCGATGTGTATGGGTCGGCGTGGGAGTGCCCTGCCCCCGGCCGGCAGGGGGTCGGGCAGCAGACGATGGGACAGGCCGACCGCGTATACTGCATCAAAACCAACTGTGTCTCCTTCTTCTCTTCTTGCGATGGCTTACGACCGGCACCGGCACTGCCGTTGCCGGCAGGTGAGGTGGGGAGGCACGGCAGCTGTACCATCGTACGATGATGATGGGTAAGCATAGGGACTGCACACACAATGCAATGCAGTGAAGACCCATGAGAGAATGACTGTCCATCCCGTGCGCGTGACTCTGCTGACGTGCTGCGGGCCGCGGCAGCGAGGCGATCAGCAGCCGGTCCATCGATATATATATGAATGATTACAAGATGAGTAGCGGGCGAATGATTGATCGAATGTATACGTACACCACACCCATCGCGTCTCCTCACATACACGCATAGACACAAAAAGATAGACACACAAGCTCTCCATGTCAATCTCATCCCTTATCTGCTGCATCCATGCAGCACATGCATCCGTCGTCGACGGATGCTCTCATAAAAAATCACCTGCCAAGACCTGGGAGAGTTATCATGTCTCTTTCACCCACAGCAGATCCCGGAACACACACCTCTGACGCCACCCACCCATATGTGAGACAATCAAAGCACATGACCGTCCGTCGCATTGCCTTAGGTAGGATCTATGTCATTTGTGGTATATGCGTATAAGCCGAGTGTGGACAAAACTCTAGCAGCTTCACATCTCCGTAGACGGCAGGTTGCAGATCACGCAGCAGAGACATGGCGATCCAGTGTGAGAAGGTGGACGCGAACGCGGTAGATGCGACGAACAGGGTCATCAGCTTGAATGTCAGGACTCCGGGCTCATTCTCACTCCGGAGCATGGGCAGATTGTGCAGCCGCACCGTTACCTACACGCACCAACCAGACACACATTAGACATACTGTCGCGTCCATTATGGTAATATCTCGCCGCTATGTATCGTCGTGTCTCCCTCCCTTGTCTCTCACTAGCTTGCCCAGCCGACCCACCATGAACAAGATGACCTCGCATGCCATCTCGATTGCGACGAGGACACCCAGCCCGCCCAGCCTCTCGAGCAGCCGGGGCAGCGAGAAGGGATGCAGCAGCTGCTCCATCGATATAAGTGAGAGATTGATGAAGATCAGAATCAGGCTCTCGGCCTGGTTGTAGGCGTACTGTTGGTCCCTCAACGCACGAAGATACCTCGGACGAAAGTCGAATGCGATGAAATTACTCTGGAGGTCGAGGGTCGACTTTATGGATGACAGACTAGTGGAAGCTGACCGCATTCGCCGGCCCATCCGCATCACGCTCTGATGGATCTCGCTCGACGAGTGCCTCGGCTCCCCACTGCTGAGACGACTAATCGATGCTGCTGTCCCCTTGTTGCTCGATGTCATGGTCTCGATATGCTCAGTATGGCTTTCGCACTCGGAGCTTGGACAGCCTATCTTCTGTGCCGGCTTGGCCGATCGGTCGTTACGTGGCCTCGTGAGCCACCGGGTGACATTGACTTGGAGCATATCGGTATAGGGCACCGCCAGGTCACCCACGAGATCGTAGAGGGCGAACAGCAAAGACGACATGACCTTGTTTCTGAGGAAGGTCATTTCAGCCTGTTGCATCAGGCAACGAACGACAGGACAGACAGACGACACACAGCAGAAACACACAAGCCGATCGATGCCAGGTTGTGTGCCATTTTTTCGCTGTATGCTGACCTGTAGCAGACGGGGAATGATAAGGGATCCCAAAACCAGATAATAGATTACAGCATGATTGTACAGCGGCGGCCCATCTCTCATCTTGCGTACCTATAGAAAGCAACCGTGGAACGACAAGAGATCTCAGAGAGACAGACAGATCGAACGTATAGATGCTTTAAAAGTTGTACCATCCCGTTTGCCAGGGCCACCAAAGGAAAGGAGCAGAAGAGACATGTGAAGGCCACTAGGGCCCTCTCGCCATCGGTCGCCGCCCTCTCGCCTCTCGGGAGGAAGATGGCACTCCATAAAAAGGCAGCCGTCAGCGAAACAATGGGAACAATTGTCATCTGAAGGGTGTACAGCCATCGTCTCTTCACGGCTGGCGTATCCCGCGCCACTTGTTGAAAGAGCCCAAATGGGAGTAAGACCATGTAGCCTATATACTCTAACCTGTAAGAGACACATGAGAAAATAAGCAATCATGTGTCTTCAGGCTTGCTCTCGAGGTGCCTATGTGTCTCGCTCACTTACGTTAGAAGGATCACAGCATAGGGCCAAAGACGAGGCTGGACAAAGAGGTGGGGTAAGGCAACGCTGACGACTGTAGGTACGAGAAAGTAATGCCACGATTTGCAGAACCGGCTAAACAATCTCTCGCAACGGTATCCCTCAACGATTGCCAGGTAGTATACGATGACGCACAAGGAGGTCGCCGTAGTCCTTGCGTAGTCCACAGCTATCACTAGGGGTGTCGTTTTGGATTCGCACGTGCGCCAAAAGGCAAGCGGCCAAACCACCTGCATGCGTGCGAGACAGATTTGAACAGCTTCTCTTCCTTCTTCGCTTTTTAGGAAAGCCCACCATTGGTAAGGCCAAGAGAAATGCGTACAAAACTTGCAGCATGACGGTGCGGATGACGCGCCATAGTGACCGCTTAAATGGCTCAGGCGAAAAACGACTGCCAATCAGCACTTCCCGCACTTGGATTGTCTCTCCATCATCCACCACTGTCGGCTCATAAACAAGATGCGATTCGAATTCTTCGAAGGCCGCCGGGTAATTTGCATGCACGCGCGGGTGCAGTGCGGACATGAAAGGTGTATCAATCAGATTTATGCTGCCTGCGTGCTATTCCTTCAGCCCGTTCATGCATTTGGCTCACCGGCAGCCTTCTCGAACTCCATTTTCATCGCCTGGATTGCCATTTCCTAGTTGAGGGCATATATTCTCCGAAGCTGTCCCAAAGAACCACTGCCTCCTCTTCACTCGCTGCGTGTTGGGGGAGAGGGTGGGAGGCCGACATGACGGACAAATCTGGGCGTCCCTCACTGAAGTGCGTCACGGGAAGGCCATTCATCTTGGCAAGGCGGTGTCAGCTCATCGTTGGCCTTTTTTGGCGAGCCAAAAGGCGATTTCGGATCCTCCGCTGCTCACCCGAATGAGGCCAATCAGCCGCACAGTCCACCCGTGCTGGTTCAATGACGACCTACGAAAGGAGGTGAAGCGACTGACGGAGCAAGTCAACGAGCTGTATGACACCAACTTGACCAAGCACGAAGTGAAGGAGCTGCGTGAGATGACGGAGAAATTGGATGAGGCACACGAGCTGAGGGAGACCATTTTGGACACGGTGGTGGGACGCAGGCGTGATAAGTATTACTATACGAGCGAAAGTGAGATGACGGCGCTGGCGGACAGGCTGAATGAGTTGTGCGACAAGCTGACCAATACCGCAGACAACCTGTCTACGCTCTCAGACACGCTCGTGGAGAAGGGAGTCATCGAGAGCGACGATCTACCTTATTCGCTGCAGTAAATGAGAGGCCCGAAGACAGGCAGGCAGTTGTGTGTTTGGCTCATGTTGAGGTGTAACCTAGCTAATCTTTGGCAGTAAGGTGTGCATCTATAGATTAATAAATGAAAGCTCATTTCATTGCATAGACACGAAGGACACACATGGACTGTCCACTGTACAAGACCACCACAACAAATAGATGAATGTCCGCGTATAGGCTGCCATCTCTGAGGTGGTCGGCCCCTCCTTCTCCCTCCCCTCCCTCCAAGACTTTCTCTCGAGACCGCAGGTTCGGCTACAGCAGCGCCTGACCGATCAACTGCACAAGTTCCGCTTCAACGAGCTCTTCAACTCCCTTCCCCCCGACAGCAGAGCCCGCGCCCGTCTTCTGAGCTGCCAAGGGCCTCTTTCGTCTGGCTGGCTGTCAGCAATCCCTTCCAGCGATAGCAAGACACTGAACAACTTCCAGTATCGCCACGCCGTCGCCGGGTGTCTCGGCATTGCCCTCCCGCACGCAACCATCTCACAGCGATGCATCTGCGGCGGGGAGGTGGACAAGTTTGGCGATCACTTCTACGTGTGTCACACCGGCCGTGAGCGAGTCACGAGACACAACAACATGCGCAACTTGTTTGTTCGCATCCTGGCTGAAGCAGATGTTCCCTCCAATGTGGAGGTGTCTCTGCACAGCCTCGGCATCACCCCGCCTGACGACAACCCCAACAACCAGCGCATGGACATCTACTGTGTGATCGACGGCAGTGACTACCTGCTCGACGTCACCGCCGCCCACCCCTGCCGCCCTGACAACTCCCCCATCCCCTTCCACCGAACAGTCAACCGGCGTGGTGCACAGCTCCCAGGTGGCAAGGCGGCTCAGCTTGCGGAGAAAGACAAGATCGACAAGTATGGACCAATCACGCAAGCAGCCGGCTTCCGCTTCGTGCCCCTCGCTGCGGAGACATTCGGCAGATGGGGAGACAAGACCATGGATTTTCTCAAGATGCTCGCCAAACGAAAGCCTCGCCCCACATCCATTCCCATGGAGGAGGACACAGCCTTCCGAGAGAGCATCGTCAACCACTGGAGCCAGCTCCTGTCCGTCGAGCTGATGAAGCACAACGCGTTTCAAGTGGCGAGTCGTGCGCAGCGCGCGGCGGCCGCCAGAGGGCCACGGAGGGCCAGCGCGTTTCCGGAGGACTTCGTCAGCCGCGGGCCACACAGGCCACACACCAGCCCCGCTGCGGGGCTGTAAGGTGGCTGGCTGGACCTGGGTCCTAAGTGTGTGTGTCATGTTGCATGTCTCGCGCTTGTTTGCAGTGTGCGACATGTTTTCGCAGTCAACGAGCGCTGTCCATTGTTTCGGCATGTATTGTTTCGCTTCATTTGCTTGGAACGAACTGATGCTTAGACGAACTTCGTCGCCCGTTTCATGCATCTACTTAACCGAACCAGTCCCTAGAGAGCTAATACAGCTAAGCACATACAGCCACACGACACATGGCCCCAGCACTGCCTGCGTCTGCCTGATACCCTCCTCAATGCGAACATGCCGCCATCAGCAAGCAGGGAGGCACCTGGAGATGGCACTGCGAGAGAAACGTCACTACAGCCACAGTCACGCAGGCCCCTCGACCCACACACGCACACACTAGCTAGCCAACAGTCGACGACAAACCCACTTACCCCATCCTCTCTCCCCTCCCCTCCCCTCCCCTCCCTCCCCTCCCCTCCACGTGTCGTCAGACGAACACCTGTTCTGTCTTGGTGATTGGCTGTCTGCATATGGGGCACAGCCGCTCGGCCGGGGGGCCCCACATCAACTCACCGGCACACTCAGCAGACAGGCGTAAGTGGTGCTGCCCACATCGACCGACAAAGAGAGGCATTCATTTGTTGCAGGCATGGACCTCTCTCTCTCTCTCTCGCTCTCTCTCTCTCTCTCTCTCTGTGCGTGTGTGTGTGTGTGTGTGTGCCTACGCATGGTATGAGCACGACTTTCCTGCGGTTGTCCAAGCACACAGCGCACTTGATATTCTCGGCATCATCCGCCGCAGAAGCAAGCCTGTGGCAAAAGAAAGACATGTGTCTGTCTGTGGTCGGATTGCTGACTCACTTTCGTTTCGCCTCTTGCAGCTGTCGCATCAGCTCTTCCTTCTCCCGGCGCATCTGGCCAAGCAGGTGGTGCTCTCTTTCCCATGCTGCCGCTGACCAAGACGCCCTGAGGCACGACACACCAACACACCAACACAAACACGCCACCCGGCTCAGTCCGTCTGTTTGGCTCCCTTACGTTGGTCGGACACTTAAGGGATGGGCGGGGGGTGGAGGCACAGACAGATCCATCACCACCACGGGCACCCGGATGGTGCGGTGGGGACGAGTACAGCGAGTGGTCGACATCGCTGCAGGTGAAGGTCGCGGGGGAGGCGGCGGTGGGTGTGCGGGGCACGGTACGTAGGCCGCCACAGCAGCAATCGCCCCGGTCCCACTCGACGCCTTCTCCCCTATGCTCATCCCCTCCACACCACGACGGTCGACCTCGGCACGCGAGGGACTGGTTGAGGGCTCGACAGCAGGCTCCTCCTCTGGCGACGCCTCCCGGCCATGCCCATGTGCAGAGAGGGACTGGCCTGACCCCTCAGAGGTTTCCTGAGACGGCTGCGGCGGTGGTGCTTCAGCTTGGCGGGGAGGTCGCCCAGTGCGTGCAGCGGCCGCTACTGTTGACGGGGATAGCGGCTCAACGCTGGGGACATGCAACTGAGGCCTCTGGTGCGTGAATCTGCGTCTGGTGCGAACCTGTCCCGCTGGCGGCTTCGCGATGAGGGGCGGGGGAGGGGGACGGGGACGCGGAGGCTGCGCGGTGAGGAAGATGGGCACCCGTCCGTCCCATTGTCGCTGCACCACCATCGGCATCCGGGTCGCCTGAGTGGCATCGGGCGGTGGTGGTGGTGGTGGTGGTGATGGTGGCGGCGGAGGAGGGCGGTCGGCCGGCGAGGGCATTCCAACAGCATGAGTATTGCCCGTGCTGCCCGTGGCTTCACCATCGACCATCCGAGCGTTGGTAGAGTCAGAGGGGGTGGGCGTCGATGCAGAGATGGGTCCAGCAAGTGGCACATCCGGCGCCTGAGGAGTCTCGCTCGCCTCCTTAATGATCGACATGGCCGCCATGCTGGCGATGCTGCCCGGCACCGCCTGCAAGTGGCTCTTTGTCTCCCGGCTGCCGCCGATTGCGATGTGTGGTTCATCGACGACAGCGGCACAGCAACGCCGCTTCCCTGAGAGGACTGGAGGTCTTGCTCACGACGATGGACAGCCCAGATGGGCAGAGGGAGTATGCCTCGTTGCCAGGGAGAGAGCAAGGCCGACGGCGGGAAAGACGGCGCGTCGACCTAAATACAAACAGACAAGTGTGTGCGCGTATATTTATCGTGGGCACGTGTGCGTGTGTGTTGTTGGGTTGGGTGCTTGCTGACTTTGGCGTCGTTATTGCTGCTGTCGATGGGTATCATCTCATCGAGGCTCAGGACGCCCCTGCGTGCCAACCACAGGACTCATCGCCACAGCTGCATGTGGATCAGGCAGGGACAGACACACAATCATGGTTTCTTTGGTCCCCGTGTGTGTGCCATGTGTGCATCAGATGCTGGCCTGATGGTTCGCGACGGATCAGAGACGAAGTGATGCCGTGGAGCGACAACTTATCCAGCTGCAGCCACACCAAAGCACATGCACGCATCCACCCACACAACCCCCCCATCCTTCGGCTCACCATGCTCCTCCTCACTCGCTGCATAGCCTGCAGCGACAGACGCCGGCCTCGCAGCAGTCTCGCAGCAGCCTGACGATGGATAGCGAGGCTGTTTTGCCCTCAGATGCGTGTTTCATGCTGAAAGGAGCTCACCCACAGTGGAGAAGGGCAGGAAAAGGAGGGGAATCTCTCGCTTCTTTGCGAGCTCGAAGAGGTCTGCGATCCTGGTTGGTTGGTTAAGGGTTTGACGAGACACCTGTCCCTAAGCCCGGCGCTACCTTCCGGCGCAACCAGGCATCTTCTCTGTCCACAGCACACACCAAACAGGCAACAGGCACATGCAGAATGCATGCACAAGGCCTATCTGCCCTTCCCATGGAGCAGTGGGTGCTAGTCTGACAGATCCTGGTTGGTTGGTTGGTTAAGGGTTTGACGAGACACCTGTCCCTAAGCCCGGCGCTACCTTCCGGCGCAACCAGGCATCTTCTCTGTCCACAGCACACACCAAACAGGCAACAGGGACATGCAGAATGCATGCACAAGGCCTATCTGCCCTTCCCATGGAGCAGTGGGTGCTAGTCTGACAAGTCAGCGTCAAGCACCCACTGCTCCATCTCATGCAACTCATATATGAAGTCATACTCACCATCAAACTGACTGGGTGGGAGAGATGGATTGAGTGCAAGCCAGCGAGCCCGCTCCTTGTGTGCAGCTAGGAGGAAGTCTGCAACTGCTGAAAGGAGCGGTAGCTTATCTGACTGCAGCAGAGAGGTAGTGAAAACTATAGGGTGCGCCTTGCTCCATCGCTTGTAGTTACAAGCATCAGGGGCGGTAATACCATACTTATGAATGGTGGAGAAAAGTGCGTGACGCAATGTAGAATACAGAGGACACGAGACAAGTATGTGTGTCTCATCCTCTACTGGAGGACGAGGCACACTATGACCACCGACATCACGGACCGAAACCAACAGATCATTACGATGCGAGCAGTAAGCACATGATCTATATTCTCGCGGACAGTCGATCAATCGGCCATCCATGAGAGCAGACGGATGACAACCGGTACGGAAGAGAAAAAGCACACGCCGCTGGTGTGCAGGGAGTGCTAAGTATGGCAGAAAGGCTGGCAGCGGCTGGATAAGCCGATGCAGCCAATCTTGTCCATGCTGAAGCACTTCCATATATGACTGCGCTGGCACGTATGATGCCATGCACACGAGCGAGTCAAGGTCACACCGGCACTCACGCAGAGGAGGAGCAAAGGAACGATGCAAGCGTGGGAATGACACGGGAAAGGAATGATTGAAAAGGCGACAACCAGGGACAAAGAGGAGCTTACGTGCTTGAAAAAGTGCTCTGCCAGACACCCTTGTCTGACCAGATGCATAAGAACGCCATGGAAGCAAAGACACTGCCTGAGCCGTTAGAGAGATAGGCGGGGGGAGAGAGGGAGTAGCAGGCAAGCTAGGGACGCGAGCATGAGCCCAACGTTTTTCCAAGATTCGAGCGAGACAGGCAGGGAAGAGCGCTTTCGCGTAACTGTGCAACCGTTACTGCGTTAACGGCTGCGGCACACTGTAAGCTTGGCGGCTCACCCATTTCGAAGCCATGGTTGCTCTCTTCGTCGTCCTTCTCTGTCTCGGCTACGTCCATGTTGGGGTGCAAGGCATCGGTCTCGACGTGATCCGGATGCTCATCGACAATCCTGATGCTGTGGTCGGTAACACAACAGCAAAGGTGGCGTGACGGCGGCCTGCATGGTTCTATGTCTGTCTATGCACCAACCAGGCAATCCTCAACCCCGCTCAGATCCGAGAGCCGTGGCTTGTCGTCGACGCCGACGCACGTGGACGGGCGTTTCTTCCCGACGGCACCGAAGTGACAAACCAGGCAAGTGGCCGTCGGGGCGCACACACGATTCTGTCTTCAACCGCCAATACGTACTGTACACATGTCGGGGTCCTCAGCTCGGCAGTGGGGACATCTTCGCGGAGGACCTTATCTGGGCTGGGGGGAATGTGAAAGCTCGACGGGTTCGTTAGCAAAAACAGAAACAGACATGCATGTACGCACCAGCGAGTGCACTGACTTGCTGGCTGTTGACTGGTCACATTTGTTTGTTCAGGACGTCATAGCAGGCAACGGTAAACCGTGTGGCAAGGACATTCTTCAGCAAAGGACGACACACACCGGATGCTGTCTGCTTGTCTCTTTGCTCATCGAGCAGAAGTCACTGCCAAGAAGGTGAGGGCTTATGACAGCTTGACTGCGCATAAGGACATGTCTGTGTGGGGTGACCTTCGCGTCTACGGTGCGCTCTGTTACAAGATTCAGACCACCTACTTTCTTTCTGAGGTGGCTTGTATCTGCGTGCAGGCGGAGTTGGGCCCACCCCCGCCGCACTTGAGGTGCATGGATATACACTTCAGGCGCAAGACATCAAGGCGGTTAGGATCGTGGCTGGCAGCGTACCAACAGGCATGGCTCTAGAGTATGGTGACATCATTGCGTCAAAGGATTTGGCGTCCGGAAAGGACGTGCACTCTCATCGGGACGTCACTGCGAGACGTGAGCTGCGGGCCCCCAAACTGGAAGCAGACGAATGCTCCTGCGCCTCGCTGGTCGACACACGACGGGCGATTGCGGGGGCATTCGAGGTCCGCAGCAGTGACCAGCCGTCCTCTTCCCTGGCTGAGTGGGCCGACAGCGACCGGTCGGCGGCGTACGATGCCTTCAAGCAACTGCGGGTGCGCACTGACCGAGACGCCCGACTAGGCTTGGCCAGTGCTGATGTGCAAAGGCTCCTCCCATCGGCAGTGAAGACATTCGTGCCACACGTGCACCAAGCTGCTGATGAGGAGGATGACGACAGCGAGGCCGCTGCAGCAGGGGGACAGGCTGAGGCTGCTCAGGAGATGACCATCGACCTCACGCAGCTGCTCTACACACAGATGGCCGTCATTCAAGACCTCATCAACGAGAAAGAAGCTCTGACCAAGAATGACGACGCCATGGCCAAGACGATTGGGTCCCTGATGGGTCGCATTGCTCGTCTGGAGCAGGGCAGTGGCGGCGATGGGCTTTTGGGTTCCAATTGAGTAACTGCAAAAGGCAGCTTGGAAATTAGGTAGCTAGCTGTGTGGTGGCTGGGGGTGGGCATGAATTGTATTGGTCTGGCCGTGCGTGTGTGATGGCTCTGGTCTCTGTGCAATTGTCTCTTTGCAGCACGAGACGTGCACCCCTTTTTCGCTCGTATTAGTCCTTTCTTGTCGGATTTTCCCGCGTACGTGTGACGTCCATGCAGAGCGGCACACAGCACACCGTGCATGTGAGAGTGAAGTATGCATGTGGGTATGTGAGGGTGTGAGTAGGTAGTGTGCCTGCGTTGTTGCATTGATGCACAAAGGGCGGGGTGGACATACACACTGCGTGGATGTGCATATGGATACATAGCGGGTGCTCTCTCTCACTGCTACCTGCAGGCATGCATGCTGCTGTGGCTGTCTGCCCTTTGCTACTTGGCGAACTTTGCAGTGATTTCTGTCCCCATCCACAGGTGTGGGGTAGAACTAATCCCATCTCATCTCATCTCATCTCCATCCATATATATTTTTCGGTATGTATTGGCGTGCACTGCATGACTAGTTATGCATGGTCTTGTGTGCGACACACCCACTTTTTGATAGAATAGCAGTAATTTTGGCTGGACAAATGGACTGCTGTCGAGAATAGAGCTTTCTGGATCGTGTCGTGCCGTGTCTTTGGATGAAATGTGTCTGAATGTCTCGGTCTCGGTATGGAGCTGCACACATATCTGACACATTTTGCCCAGAGAGAGACAAATGAACGCATGCGTGGGTGTGGTTGCCTGCCGGCCGGCTAGTGTGCTCCAAAAGAGTGAGTTGCTGACAGGTCGGCAGCACACGGAAATGACGTTGAGATGTTTGCACAGACGTTGAGAGTGATCAATGCAATGCACCACAGACATAAACGTCATTCCCCGGCTAAGCTAACCAATCCACCCACAAACACCTGTCTGTTTGTCTCTCTCTGTCTCCCTTTGTCTGTCTGTCCGTCTGGTGCTATATAGTGGCAGGGAGATACGCGTGTGCCATGTGCTGCGTATCCCCCTGTCTGACACGTCTGTCAAGGTCTCTTCACCAGTCAGTCTCACTTAGCTCGTCGCCGCGCTGTGTGGATTTGAAAGATCAAACGGTCGGATATAAAATGTGAGCAGCGATGGACCTGACACAGACAGACAGACAGACAGACTGACTGACAGACCGACAGCGTTGAGAAGTGCGCACCTTCCTGCTGTGCAATTCCTTCAGGAAGGATGATTGCCATTGACATTGACCGGTGTGAGCTTACATGTCAGTGTATTTCCGCTTATACGCCTCCGGATGAACGCCCACATCGGTCTCTCCTCCCGTCCCCTGCAGCAATGAACCAATCAAGCAATCGACAAAAAAGTGAGCGCAGCGCATAAAACGGTCGGTCCACTGGCGCTATCTTGTTGAATGTGGACGTATAGCGACCGGATGGGCGAGGTGGTGTCCTCTTCCACCTCCCACCAGTCGTGTGTGGCCCGCAGCAGCAGGGTGGACGAGGTGGCCACGGGCGTGACGGCCATGCCGATGCTGGCAGCATAGTGGCCCTCGGTCGATGCACCACTCTGATCGACCAACCAGACAGGCAGATTGTGAACAGACAGGGAGGGCAGATGGACATATGGATCCACGGCGGCTCCCTAACCCGTTTGCTGCATGATACAGAGAGTGTGTCGTTGGAGCAGTGTTGGCACGGCAGATACTCCAGCTGACTCAACACGACCGGGGCAGCATCCACAGGCGCCTGAAACCTGACATAAACCAACCAAGCAGCCACCATCCACGGCCATTCAGACACACATGGCATCCACCAACCTGATGGCGTGCCCCGTCCACTCCATGATGTTGACCCCCGCGATGGACTGGGAGTGCGGCGGCCAAGACGTCGATGCCCTGGATGGGCGAAGCGGCGCCTCCATGCACCTCTTGATGTGACCGAGATATCACACGCGCCTGGGCGCACATTCAGACAAAACAGACGTCTGAAGCAGTGACGTGTGTGCTCCTTGTCACTCACCGATTGGCCGAGGGCCTTCTGTGCAACCAGCGATATCCACCACATCACCAGGATTTCGGCTTGACGACTCATCGCTCCTCTAAAACGGCACTCGCTCGTTCCCCCATTGGCTCAGGCAGATCCATCAATGCTCTCGGCGCCCCTCCTCGATGCTCGCAGAATGCACGCCGCGGCACACCATGGTCAGGTGAGACCTGTCACGGATCTCTCGGGCAAAACGTCACTCGGGCAAACACCGCAGTTTGTAGCTTCTCATGATTACATCTCCGTGTGACCAGCACGACCGTACCCCTCTTGCAGCAGGCTGGCGGCAGGAGGGGCACAGGCGCTCTGCCGGGCAGCAGGAGGGAGAGATCTCCCTTCGTAAGCTAAGCTCGCGTCCATTCGCAAGCTATCAAGCTCGCNCGCGTCCATTCGCAAGCTATCAAGCTCGCACCCCCCCCCCCTCGCTGCGCATGCAAAGGAGAAGAGTTGTTCGCCTCGTGAGCCAAGACGAAGAGTCGTTGCAGGAGGAGAGCTGAAAGGATATTTGAGATTAGCACACCATGGAGGCCACTGATAGCCGAAGGTGAGCGGCGAATCCCCAAGGCAGAATGTCGCGCGGCATGTGTGCATTTCGTGGCTGCAGGCCGCCGTCCATTCGATGGACGTTGCATAGGGACCGGGCGGGGGCGTTTGAGAGGACGAGAGGGAGTTTCCTTAGAGGGGCGGCAGATGCACTCACATGGGCCGGCATCCTGCCGAAGACGGCCGCGTTTCTACGACAGGTACGCTGACGGGATTACCTCCACCCATCCATCCATCCATCCATCCATACGAGCATCCTCACTCACGGCAGGCCTGACGCAATCCCATCTGTCTGTCCTTGTCTTGGTTTGTTGCTGTCGTGCAGTCGGTACCCGTTGTGCCAACTACACACCACGACGGGGATGGAGCTCCAGCTGCAGCTGCGCGCACCGCTACCAGAGAGGATGCAACAAGGGAGGACAGCCGACACGACGGCCTGTCGCCTTGCAGCCCGTCACCGAGGAGGCACCCTGACATGGACCACCGGCCAGACGACGCACAACCATCGCGTGGACCGTCACGTGCGCCATCTTCCATGCCCGTGTCGCCGTCAGCCGCGAGGCAGAGGGCCGTTGGTCAGGATATGTCCACAACGGACGGCTTCGAGGCTCACACAGAGCGGGACCCGCGGGGGCAGCGAGGCTTCGACAGTGACTACGACAGGTCGGCTGCGGCGTCCCGAGCCCGCACACGACAGGTCGGCTGCGGCGTCCCGAGCCCGCACACAAGAAGACATCACCTCTGACGGACGGGATGAAGTAGTACGGAGGGAGCATGTGTCGCCCCGATCACCATCGAGGCGCGCTGAGACGAGCTACCAGCCAGAGGATGCGCAGCCACTAGGTGTGCCGTTACGTGGACCGTCCTCTCTGCCCGTGTCGGCATCAGCAGCGCATCACGTATCCTTCGGTCCAGACGGGGCCGATAGTTTTGATGATAGTCGGAGGAGAGCTGCCATGGATGAGACGATTGAGGGGCGATTGATAGGGACCCTGGGCGAGGGGGAGGTGGCTGCAGCCGACGAGCATGAACACAGAGGGTCGGCTCCATCGCGGGGCCGCACCCAAGAAGGCCTGCGGGCAGAGGCAGCGAGGCCGCAGCCCTCAAGCGAGGACGTGCAGCGTTACGATGAAGGTGCTGTCAGCCGATCGCCGAGCAGACATGTCGACATGGGCTACCAGCCAGATGCTGAACTGCCATCGCCCCAGCGTCAGCAGCCCTCACGTCAGCCGACAGTGCGAGGCGACACGGCCGCCGCAGAACCAGTCGACAGACAGCCGTCGAGGCAGCTAACAGGCCCACCACCTGCACCGGACGCAAGCGCCTCACTCTCCCCGCATCCACTCGGTGCCAGCGAGGAGGACCAGCAGCAGCCCGACGACCGCAAGGACGCCACAGGGGAGGCGGCAGAGGGCGAGGGTGTGGGTGATGGAGAGGAGAAGGAGGATCAGACCGCTGTCGAGTCGGCTGCCGTAGTCGAGACGCAGCTGCCGCCGCCGAGCGAAGCATCGTCCCCCCCACCGCCATCGACAGCCATTGGGTCAGACAGCGAGCCCACCTCGCCCCCTTCGTCCGCACACACATCGCCCGGACCCCCATCGCCCGCACCCGCCCCGCTCAGCCTGGCCGTCCCGCCCGTCGTTCGCCTCAACGGCTGCGTGTCGTTTCATTGCCGCCACAAACGACGGGACGGGGCGGGCCACTTCAGCGTTATCGAGGGTGTCCTTGTGTATGAGCGCGCCAAGCAGCAGGCCCCCGCCATCCTGAAACACGTGGAGAGGGAGCAGGGCAGCGAGGCGGTGGCTCGGCTGCTGCTGACCAACCTGAGGGAGGAGGGCGCCCATCTGCAGGGCCAGATGGAGGTGGAGAAGCGGGCGGAGGGCGGCAGTCGGCAGTGGCGGTTTGGGCAGCGGGAGGGCCAGCCTGCAGGCGTCAGGCGCACGACGCCGCAGCTCTTCGCGGGGGTGCTGGACGTGCCGTGCCTGAGGGTGGCTGTGGTGGAGGGGGAGGGAGAGGGGAAGCGCTGCGTCAAGGAGTTTCCGGGCAGCTGTGTCATCATGGAGAAGATAGGAAGCGGTCAGTCAGTCCGTCAGTGAGTTCCCGACAATCATCCACATGGCATCACTCTCGCTGTGTTTTCATCTGTCTGGACGGACAGGGGTGACGGTCGAGGGGTTTATACTCGACTTCATGCCCGAGGCCATCCGCCAGCGCCAAGACGAGCGGTACTGCGCCGCCATGGCCTCCAATGTGGTGCGCTGCCTCCTGGCGCTGCACAGAGGCCGGCGGCTGCATGGGGACCTGCATGCCCGCAATGTGCTGGTGCGGGATCTGGCGACGGCCGAGGTGGCAGTGATTGACTTCGAGAGCACGCGCCAGGCGGACCAGGTGGAGAGGGGCAGCCACGTCCCTGTGCGGACCAACCCCCCGGCGCCCTTCTTCACCCCCACCGCTCTCGAGGCAATCCTGGCCTACGAGGGGCAGGACGGCACGGGCATCTCGATCCCCATCGGCTACGTCACGGACTATGTCTGTGTGGCCTGGATCGTCCTGTGCCTGTCCTTGTCCCTCGTCAACGCCGGGTTCCTCCTCAAAGGCGCCAAGGCGGCCCTCAGCGACCTGCGCATGAGGTGTCGTGCGAAAGACATCACGGCAGAGGAGCTGCGCCGCGGCTATCAGGCCGCCATATCGGCCACTGTCGCCGACGCCCACCGCCGCGCAACCAGCAACAGGGCCAAGAGGGCGGTGGCTTTCTTCGCCTTCTGCTGCGACACAAGCGGGTCGGGTGGGAGATACCCGAGCTGGAGGGAGATGGAGAAGCGGGCGGAGGAATTCATCCGAGAGACAACCACTGGTGAGCGAGCGGGTGGGCGGGCAGCACTACACAGACACATATTGTGGTCGCATGGATGCATGCCTTCTGGTCCTCCTGCTCGTTTATGTGTCCCTGTCAGAGCTCACGAAGGCGGCGGCCCATTATGTCGAGGGCGCCGTGGGGGACCTGTGTGTGCTGTGCCAGGGTGTGAGCATCGAGTACATCCCCCCGCTGAGCTTCACCGACACCACCGGGCCCCCTCTCTACTTCCGCAAAGCCATCGTATCAGGCCCCCTACCCGCCCTCTCGTCAGGCGTCCACACACTCATGCTATCCCCAGACCAACATGGCCGTGGCCGGCTCTCTCTCCACCTCACTCTCAACCCCACTGCACACCCCAAGGCGGCCACCAGTGCAACTGTGGTCTTCAGGCGAGCCGTTCAGCCATCTTGTGACATTTCGGTGTCGGCAGCGGGCACGCTGGAGGTGACAGATCTCAGCGCCATCGCCCTCGGCCCCGCTGTGTCTCTGTCGAGCGCTCAGCCGTCGGTGTGCACAGGTGTGGTTGTGGAGATGGGTGTGCGGATGGTGGGGGGGAACCGGACGAGTGGGAGTGCTGGTGTGGAGCTGCTGGGGCGGGGGAGCCTCTTCCACGACACGAACAGGGCTGTCGTGGGGAGCGTCCTGCAGGCTGACTCACTGCGCTATGACGGCAAGTATCTGGTGTTTGGCCCAGCGGCCCTCAATGACGTGAACACGGCTCTGAGGGATCTGTATTACCGGTGGATTCCCATCGACGGCCGGTACATGGAGAGGGGCAGCGACTTCTACGACCAGCTGTGGATCACTGTCTACGGCACAGAGGGCGACCCGACCCCCTCATCGTCTCTGTCCGTGCCCATTCGGGTGCATCCCGACTCCCCCGCCACGCCCAAGGTCGTCTTGGTCCATCCATCCACCCATCCACTTATCAGTGTGTTGCCCAACGGACGGGCCGTGTGGATGCATTGCAGTGCATTGATGTGTGCATGTGTTTGAGTACGTCGCCACGTGTGGTGGGTGCGTGTGAGCGAGGAGAGAGAGAGAGGTGTCGTCGTGATGCGCCACACGTCCATCCATCCATGCATCTATCTATCTATCTACCTCTTCATTGGTCTCTGTGTCGTCTGGCTGGCGTGGGTGTGTTGTGTGAGGGGCCTCGTGTACCATAATGCTTACTGCGTGCGTCTGGCCGCCACAAAAAAAGACAAGAAAAGGAGGGCCCATGGCCGGCTGTCTGGCCGTGGTGCCCTTCGAAAGCCTCTGTGTGATGGCTGCATGCATGTGTGTCTCTTTCCCCCTTCATGGCCTGGCTGATGACGGCTCTGCCCCTCACACTCACACACGTGTCCGCATGGCCGATGGGTTTCGTTTTCGCCTGCCTGTCCCTCTCAATTTCGTTCGTCTGGCATGTCTGTGTGCGTCATTCTTTCTGACGTCATTCAGTCAGTTTTTACTCGGTGGCTGGCGACAGACAGGGGGAAGGACGAGGAGAGAGAGGAAGAGCAAAGCCAAAGGCCCCCTAAAGAAGGCCGAGGGAGGAAACGGAAAGGCCCACAAGAAGGCAATACCAAAAGGAAAACGATACGCACTTATTCCCTCCCTCCCTCCAAGCACGCACTCCACCGACCGGTGAGTACGCAGGGCAGGGCTGTACATACATACATGCACTTGGCGCACACACACATGCAATGCACAGATGTCTTTGGTCGGTTGGCTGCTTCAGCTTAGGTTGAAGGCCGCTGTGTGTGTGTGGTGTGTGTGTTTGCTGGCCCGCCCGGCATGTTTATTCATCCAGGTACACACACGCGAACACTCTCAAATGCGCACACACATACAGACACACAGACACCCACACACCGATTTCTATCTGTCTGTCTGTATGTCTGTATGTGTGTGCTTTGTCCGTTGCTCACTAACTCAGGATTGGCATGAAGAAACGCGCTGGCCTTCGTGCAGGCGCCGCCATCAAGATCCCGCCGCCCGTCAAGGAGGTTGGAGGGGTGGGGGGTCGACTGGCTGTCGTTCGGCTGTGGCAAGTCATTCCTTCGGGAGTGCGTGCCTTAATGGCAAGTCATTCCTCCGGGAGTGCGTGCCTTAATGGGTGTTGCTGTCCTTCGGGACGCTCGCCTTTCATAGTTTGGCTGGACGACAGCTCTTCGTCGGCACCCCGCCCACGCCCGGCCCCCCTCGATTGGCTACGAGATCTTGAAAGACGGCACCGTGGCCATCGACAGACACACGCCATCACGCCATCCTGCCTTCTCCGGCCACCACAGGCCGTCGGCTCAGGGCCCTTCTCGTCGGGGTAGCGCCTACGCATGGACGCACGCGACTCAGACAGACAGACAGACAGACACCCGCCGACCCGTGTGGATGTCTCGCTGTGTTTGTTGTCTGCAGGTTAGTAAGCCGTGCACTCCTCAGTGAGTGAGCGGTCTTGAACGCCTTGATGGGGGGGCCCGAGTGATGGATGGCGCGGCCCATTAACACACCGGTGAGTCAGTCTGGCCGAGAGAGAGGGCGAGTGTCCCGTCGGAGCCGTACCACCGAGTCACCGCAGTATGGCCCCTAGCCCCCGGCTGCTGCCAAGGGTCCCCGCGCCCGTTCGTTTGTGTCGCTGGACGAGCAGGACGAGCTGGAGCCGTCGGGTGAGCGCCGTTTGCGGCGCGCTGGCCGGTCACTCGGCTCAGTGGTGGTGTCCATGGAGGCAGAGGAGGGCGACCAGGGCAACGGCGAAAAACTCGTGTGGGAGGAGGAAGGCCACCAGTCATCAGTGGGTGGACGCCAGCACTGCCTGAAGCACACTCGACACCCTCGCTCCTCAACGGCGTCCCCGACTCAGCCGCAACACCACCATGGCCCCTGACGGCCCCATCCCCCACCCCACACCCAGCGCACCCCTGCAGCCCGCTGCAGGCGACACCACCACCACCACCAATGGGACAACGACGAGTGTGGGCCATATGGTGAACCCGCCCAGAGCAGGGCTGGGCGACAAGACGGACGCTGACGCCGATGCGGCCGACGTCAAGGGCGATGTTAGTGTTGGCTGCAGCACAGTACCTCACTCTATGACCACTCTATGTGTGGTGGTGCTTGTCGGGGGCGGGAGGTCGGCCGGTGGGTGGATGGATGGATGGGTGGGTGGATGGTGTCGGTCAGGGCCTGGGTGAGTGCGGCTGGGGGCAGTGCGTGAGATGTGTGCGTGCATCCATGTCGACGACTTACCGCTGACTGACTGATTGTAATATTTTTGGTCCATCCTGTCTGTGGTGGCTGACGGCGTGTGATGGTGCGTGATATGGCTTGGCGTGGATGGACACACTTACTGCGGATTTGCCCTTCGTGCGTGCGGTGCGTGTTGGATATTTTTCCATGGAATGAATTCCATTATTGACTGGTGCAGTGCAGCTGGTGCATGGCTCGTGGCTCGTGCCGTGGCGCATGGGTATCTGTCCGATTGATCGGCGCACCAATTGATTAACACGACTATCTCTCACCACACCGCACACCGCACCACACGACACTTACCTGCAGCCGTACGTCTGCTGGCTTTATGTTCGTGTTACTTATTTGGTGGCTGAGCTGAGCTGCACCCATCGCACACAGATGTGATTGTGGGTGCGTCACATACATATCTGCGTGGCTGTGTAGGCTTTTAGTACCACCCGCCGGCTGCCGTGGCAGGTGTAGGTACAATCACCGCGCTTCTCATTTTGGGCTTGCCGCCCGCACTGCCCCCACCGCACATACGCGTGCAGTGCAGGTGTGTGTCGTGCCGATTGGTTTTGGCGCCGCTGACGACTCCCTGCCGACTGTACACTCACCGGCAGCAGCCGTATACCTATCATGCTCACACACACACACACACGTGTGGCCTCCACACTCCCGCGGCAGACAGGCGTTTCATGTGTCTGCCTGCCTGCCTGCCTGCCTGCCTGTGTGCAGTCAGTGCAGCGAGTGGTCCGCCGCCTGTGAGATGCTGTCAGCATCTTGTTCGTTTGGTTAGTCGGCCGGTTGTTCTTGTGTGTCAGCTTCGATCGAGCTTTTGTGTGTGTTACAGTCACCATCACACTCGAGCTTCTGTGTCTGTGTGTTTGTGTTTGTGTCACTATCTTGTGTGATGTGCGTGAGTTTGGTGTGGCACTTTTGTTTGTCGATGCACTCTCTGTCTGTGTGCGGTGCACCTGTGCGCACGGGCTTGTGTGGCTGAATAAATGTCTCGGTATTCGACCCAGAAAGAGAGGAATGAGCGCATGTGTGGTCCGAAGAGCGAGTTGCTGACAGGCCGGTTGCACAGACGTTGAGAGTGATCAATGCAATGCGCCACACACATTGACGTCATTCCCCGACTAAGCTGACCAATCCACCCACAAACACCTGTAGTGGCAGGGAGTCGTCACCGCACTGTGTGGATTTGGGATATCCAACGGTCGAATATAAAATGTAAGCAGCAATGGATCTGACACAGACAGACAGACAGACAGACGTGAAGGAAGGGCAACCGACATGACTCTGTCTGTGGCTCAGCCGGCTGACCGCATCGCTGATGGACATGGTGCGGGGGCCCTTGAAGATCAGCGAGTCGCTCAGAGGCGCCGCGGCTCGAACGATCTCAAACGCACTCTGAGTGCACGTAATCAATCAATCAGTCAATCAACGGCAGGCGGGCAGGAAGGCAACAGACAGACAGACACAGACGCCACACACAATAGGATGATATAATAGCATACGGCACGCATAGCATAATAGGACTGGACTACGTGCCGTGCCGTGCATGTGTGTTATGTTGTGCTCGTGGCGTGGCGTGGCGCACGTACCATGTTGGCCTTCTCGCCCATCTCGTCAAGCCGATACGGCCCCTCTCGACAGTAGGCCGGCCCCCACGGCGCGTCGAGGTGGACGGCAGCAAACTTGTGCTCCTCGGTGCCCGCCAGGTCAAAGAAGTCGCCCTGCTCGACACACACACGCTGCGCGACACCTACACACGTGCACAGGGAGGGAGGGAGGGAGGGAGAGACATGGATACATACATGCATGCATCCATCCATCCATCCACCCTTATTTCCCATCAGCGTAGCGTGCAGGCAGGCGCACCCACCGTGGACTCTAGCATTGTGCTTGGCGTGTGCGACGTTGGTGTTGTTGATGTCGATCGCCCGCACGTCGAGGCCCGCCGCGGCCATCGATGCCGTCTGCCCGCCGACCCCGCAGAAGGCGGCCAAGACCCTCTGGCCGGGGAAGAAGCCATGGATGACCGACGAGATGGCGTCCGCGATATACTTGGGCATCAGAGACTTGCTGCACGCGCATGTACGTACATATGTGGTGGGTAGGTGGGTGGGTGGGGGTGGAAGGGTGGGTAGAACAGGGGACACACATCAACCAAACCAATCAATACACACACAGTGTACTTAGTTAGAGGGCAGAGGCTGCTCTGCTCTGCTCGGCCTTTCTTTCCCTCCCTGTGTGTCCTCACTCCCTCACTCACTGACTCACTCACCGCATGGCAGCGACGTACTTGACCTGCCTCCACAGCTTGCCCCATAGCCACTCGTTGGACGTCTGCAGACAGCAGGCGCCAGAAGAGGACAGCCAAGAAAGAAAGACACAAACAAGAGAGAGAGAGAATGCATGTGCAGAGCATACATACACACATATAGGCATTGATGCAACAAACATGGATGCGATCATGCATGTGTGTATTGATCAATCCATCCATCGAGTCAGTCAGTCATGATATACATTTTGTGTATGTCTCACTGACTCACATTGAAGTGCGGACACTCCCGGATGACGATAGCCACCCTGCACAGAACCTGGATGTCACGCGGCCGAGCCTGGTCCCTGGCCACCTCAGCTACGGGCGGCTGCACGACCGAGGGGTCATGCTTGACGGCTGGCGGGGTTGGCGAGGGGCTTTCCTTAAGCTTGGCCTCCTCCTCCTCCTCCTCCTCCTCGGCGTCGGACACGTCTCGCTGCGTATTCATGGACGACGCAGAGATCATCTGAAGGAAGGGGGGATGAACCAACCAACCAACCAACCAGCCAAGGACATATATGCTGAACGAACGGGTGGCTGATGCGATGCGCAGCGCATGTGTGTGAGTGTGACGTGATTGATAGGTAGGTACTACGTGGCCTGGCTTGCGTCCACCCCATGGAAGGCTCCTCCCTTGTATTTGAAATTTTTTAAAATTACTCCTTCGATTTTTTGAGGGGTTTGGGAGGTTTTAAAATGTAGATGGCTGGTTTGGAGGTGGCGAAGTGAAGAGGGTTTAAACGGGTTTTCAATGGCTAAAACAAGCCTCAAAAGCCTCAAAATAGCATTTCCTGCCCCCCCCCCCCCCCAAGGCCGGGACGAGAAGGATCGATCTGCACAAACCACACCGCATACACATATGCCATGAGTGCCCACTGTCAGGGTTCGAACTCCAGTTAGCGCCGTTAGTGGGGCTCGCGGTCAAGCTGGAAATAAAATTTCTCCTCGATTTTTTATTTATTTGCGTTGTTTTAAATATTTTCCGCCTATTTGACGGTTTTTACATATTTTTCGGCACATTTGGGACGTTTTAAAAGTTGCCCGATCAAGGGAGGAGGCTTCCACGGGGTGCCTGCGTCACGTACGTGGGTCGTCTCGCCGACGACCTGGGAGGTGCCACGCTGTGCCGCGAGAATGGCGCCGCCCATCGCCTCGTCCCGCTGAACCTGACAATAGAGAGATTAATCCATTCATTCATCGATGGATGCATCGATGGATGAATGAGTCCTTGTTGTGTGCTTTCATTAAGCTTGGCCCTGTTTGGCGTGCCCAAACCCCCCGACCTTGACCTCAGGTCTGCATAAAAGGTAGACACATCACACAGACACACACACACATATACAAACACAGGATTCATTCATCAGTGGGTTGGCTGTGGGGCCTTCAGGTCCATCTCCCTTCGGTCCGGACTCCCGCGGTTGCAATGGTTGCTATGATCGCGGAGGCCGCGTTTCCTGTCATACCCCAACAATTTGCAATGCATGCGCTTCATATTGCGCATGCCTCTGACCTTCTTGAAGCGCCGTGTTGGTGGCGTTTCCATTCCTTCAAAAGCAGCAGCTGGAGGCTGTTGCGGTGCGGAACGGTCCTGCAAAGCCAATGCACACAGCCATCATTGCAAACAATACTCTTCACCCTCAGTTGACCTGAAGCAGCACACCAGGAGGAAGAGCGGCCGCGGGCAGGGCAATGACGCCAGCCCACATGCCGTCTCGCCGTCTCGCTTTTCTCGCCACTTTTTTTGTCTCACCAGGCGAATCAGTTGCAGATGGGAACGCGTTCGTGGTGGTGTGATCTGGGCGCAGGCATCCACAGCCAGCTTGCCCTGACGATTGGTGCGCCCCAAGAGCCCAAATGCAGTTTTGTCCGCTTACTATTGATGGCCACTGCAGGGGAGTTGAGAAGCCCTTCGAACATCATCAGGCGCTTCTCGTACTCTAGCAACAACTTGTCCTTGTCCGCAAGCCACCCCGCCAGCAGGTCATCCTTCTCGAATGAATCCTTCTCTGCATTCCGCCCCTCGCCGGTGCCGTCCTCGCCATCGTCCCGTCGATGTGAACCCCGGCGCACCATTTCACATCAACCTGAGTCGTTGCCGCCGCCCCGTGGTTGTGTCGTGCTCTCAGCACAAGGGAAAAGGCGGATGGCCGAAGCAGCCATCTGAGGAATTTCAAAGGCGGCAGGAGGGGAAACCTGGGATGGAGCAGACGAAGCAGCTGCCAGGAGGAGGCGATGCCCAATCGCTGAAGAGCTGGAAGGCCTGGAAGGAAAAGAAAATCCGCAACAACGAAGCGCGGAAAAGGTGCGAAAACCAGCCGTCTCGGATTCTCGCCGTCTCGCTTTGAATTCTCTCGCCAGTCTATTTTTCTTTTTTTCCACCCAAGAAAGCGCCCCGGCATGAGAGAAACACGTCTGCATGCACGCAATGGAATGGCCACTCACGTTGAGTCACTACATTTGTCTCACTCACCGTACCAGGCCGACACACTGCGATTCGACTTACTTATATATGTACAGTCAAACATGGAGGTGCATAGAAACGGTCTTTCCTATGAGCGTGTCTGCCTTCACAGCCCTATGGGCGTCACTTGCTGCTGAACCTCCTGCTGCTGCCGCACCGCTGCCAGCGCCAGCCATGACGGCACTGTTAGGAGCTTGCGAAGCCACTGCACCAGCCGCGCCATGCCTAGCGATACAATCACATCCTGACGCTTTAACCAGCTGATGCGCACACACATACAAAGATATATATGCCAACAGAAGGTGCACCGGCCAGATGCGGTTTGCAATCACTGACCTGATGAATCTAGATATGGGTTGCCTGAGGGCCAGGAGGACCAGTGCTGTGCCACCAGCGAGGGCACTGAGCAGCCCCACCCACAGCCGAAGACATGGCGACGCACGCAAAGCGACCCACCACGACTAAGAAACCACATCATGCACACACACACACACACACTCGCTCGTGTGATGCCTCCCATTGTATACCTACCCACACCTGCAAGTTGCGCCCGGCTGGCTTTGAGAAAGGTATCAGGGTCTTCTCTCCCGAACACTCATACATGCGCAGCTCCCTGACGTACCCGAGTTGTCTGAAGGTGAGCCGCATCCCTCTTAATGCCACACTCACACGCACAGCCGCACCCACCAGCCGCCCCATCTGCTCACGGCTCAGCGCCGCTGATCCACCGTGGTTGTGGTGGGCGCTCTCGGCCAACGGCAGGAGCAGGCGCACCAGTGACGTGTGGACGATCGTGCGGGGCTGCAGGATGGGCGCTGGGGGCGAAGGGGGATGGTCGCGTTTGTTGCTTTGGTGTGAGTAGGTGAGGGCCAGGTCCCTTCGAAGGCGGTCGAGGTTGCCTTCGTTGACGTGCCACACGGCCAGCAAGGCGCCGGTGCGGGTCCACAATAGACGATCCAGCTCCAATTGCTAGAAAGCCAGGCGACGGACAATGCAAGGCTCGTCCATGCGCCGCACCCTCCCTGTGTGTCCTGCTGTGTACCAGTGGGCCAAAGGACTGCAGCAGCGTCTCGACTCTCGCCAGTTCCTCTCTCTCTTCTGCCTGTGTGACGGGTCTCGGTTCCTCGGGCGTGCCGGCGTTATAGATCGTCATGTGATAGTTCTGCGTACACCACACACCCGCACACACATTCATTGTAGATGAACACCACGCCTACATCGAACCACCCACCCACCTGTGTTGGTGTGCACCACGCCATGCCCCCGCCGTCCGCTCTCACCCCCCCAGCCTCCAAGATCTCCTCGACCGCACTCCGCAGCGCCGCCGCCGAGCTGGCCTGGTCCGAGCTGTCCACAAACAGGGCAAAGTATCGCGTGCCGCCGGGGCATGTGTGGCCTCTGGGCTGGGGCGCCGATGCGCTGTCGAGTGTGAAGTTTTGCCGCTGAGAGAGGATGTCGTGGGTTGCCAGGTGGGACGGCTCGGTAAGGGGAAGAATTGCGTAGCGGCGCCGACGCAGCGAGTGGCCGATGGACAGCGGGAAGATGGCCGACAGATACTCCATGAGAACCTGAGAGAGGACAAACAGCGAGGCATGACAATCATTGGGCATGATTGAATGAGTGCACTGGGTGGCTCACGCACATTGTTCCAGTGCACTCGCATCCGAGACTGGCGCTCTGACGAGGATGATGAACGCATGGATGGATTGACGTCAGATCTACTCTCTTCCGAATTGAAGACAGATCTTGATAGAAGAGGGCCACACGATGCAAGATCTGCTTGCGACTGTCCTGTTGTTCGATGAGTGTGGTTAGCGGAGGCGACGAGCGAACGATGGTCTTCGGTCCATGCAGCAGCGGTTTCAGGGAGCACCCTAGGTGGCCTGACGGCCAAGTCCCCTGTCGGTCTGTCCAACATGAAACAGGCACCCTAACATGCAACCCGGACACGAAACACGCAGCACGCAGAGGGCAGATCCAGCAGACAGGAGGATATGCAATGCGCTGCGAACGACGGCCACATACAAGCAGGCACAGCGTCGACGCCACCCCAGCGCAGCTTGAAGGGGGTTGGGTTAGGACTCAAGGTTTCCGTCGACTGAAGCCGCCTGGAACGTCTGTGCCGTACTGCCCCGCTTAGCTGCTAAGAGGCCTCCTGGCAAGGCCTGCGCACATCTGTTATCAAGATCTGCCTGCGTTGGTTTAATGGATGCGGATCTGCGAAGCGTCGTTCTGGACCACCTCGAGCAGCGTGGTTCCATCGACGACTCGGTGCAGCTGGCGAGCGAGCAGCAAGCATGCGACCACAACAAGCTGGTTGGCGCACTCAAGTCGCTGCAGGCGCTCGAGATGGTGGAAACCGAAGCCTTCGAGAAGAAGAGCTGGGTGCTCACTGAGGAGGCCGAGAGCTACGTCGCCAAGGGCACACCCGAGAAGCAGGTGTTCGACCATGTCAAGGCGGCGGGTGACGAGGGCGTGACCCAGGCGGACCTGCAGGCCGCCCTGCGGGACGTGGCCAAGGTCGGCTTCGCCAAGGCCATGCAGAACAAGTGGGTGGTGCTCAACAAGGAGACCAAGAGGGCCACGGCCAACGTGGGGGACATCGAGGACGAGGGCAAGGAGCAGCTGCAGCTGGTGGCCAGATGGGGCGGCAACGCTGCTGACCTGGCCGCACACCTCGACGACAAGAAGCTGCAGGTGCACACACATCACACCACAGCTATGCACAGTGCACAGAATGGCCATGTGGGGCGGTGCGGGGCATGTGAGTGTCTGTGTTTGTGTGTGGCTTGTCCGTCAGGATCTTAAGAAACGGAAGTTGGTGTCACAGGCGTCTGTGACGGCCTATGCGGTTCGGAAAGGTCCTCAGTTTTCGACGACGATAGCCAAGAAGGAGGCCGACCTGACGCAGGAGATGATCCTCAAAGGCACATGGAACAACACGGGTACGCCACGCCCATGGACGGGAGATAATGGGTTGTGGGGTGGGTGTGAAGTCGGCAAATGCGATGGATGGATGGATGGATGTCCTCCTGTGTGTGTGTGTGTGTGTGTGTGCATCAGAGTTCAAAGAGTACAATTTCTTTGCTGCTGGGAAGGATTTGGGCGGCGGTCACCTGCACCCATTGCTCAAAGTGCGGGCGGAGTTCAGGCAAATACTGCTGCTCATGGGATTCGAGGCAAGCCCACACACACACCCACACCACACACACGATTTGATGCGATTCGACGGACGCCGATTCACCCGCCCGCCGTCCATGTGTGAATGGTTTGGTGCAGGAGATGCCGACCAACAACTGGGTTGAGTCATCGTTTTGGAACTTCGATGCGCTCTTCCAGCCGCAGCAGCACCCTGCGAGAGACGCACACGACACCTTCTTCCTCACAGTGAGCACATCACAACTGACACCACACACACACACACTCTCATGAATGGATGGATGGATGGATGGATGACGACCGACCACTGCTGATCCCCCCCCCTCTCTCCTTCCCTGTGCGTGCGTGTCAGCATCCCCAATCTGCGGACCGTTCGAAGATTGACGGCAGCTATTTTGAGAGCGTCAAGAGGATGCACGAAGAGGGCGGTGAGGGGTCCATCGGATGGCGATATGAATGGTCGGTGGGCATCAATCACACCACACACATATATATGTGGGAGGGGACCGACAGTCGGCCGTTCCGTTGGATGTGGTGTTGTGTGATGGCGTGCGTCAGGTCAGAGGAGGAGAGCCTGAAGAACGTGCTGCGCACACACACGACGGCCGTGTCGAGCCAAATGCTGTATCGGCTGGGGCAGCAGTACCAGAAGGTATGGCCAAGAGTGAGACAGACTGTCTACACCTGTCTGGCTGTCTGGCTGCATGAGCTGTGTGGCTGTGTGCGTGCGTGTGTGTGCAGGACCGCGTGTTCACTCCCAAGAAGTACTTTTCGATCGACCGTGTGTTCCGCAACGAGACGCTCGACGCGACACACCTGGCCGAGTTCCACCAGGTAGGTACACACGCACACACACAGAGAGAGAGAGCAGGTGGAGATGGAGGGGCTGGCTCACGGACGGATCGGTGTTGTGTTGTGTCGTTGGGCGCGGCGCTGTGTGTGGTTCATTCAGGTGGAGGGTGTGGTGGCCGACAAAAACCTGAACCTGGGCCACCTGATCGGCATCTTCAAGGAGTTCTTCAGACGGATAGGAATCACAAACCTCAGGTAAGTAACTGAAGCAGAGCAGGGCGCGGTGCAGAAACAAACACCGCTGGGTCCTCGTGCATTCCCTCGCCCATTGTCCGTGTGTCGTGTCCGTGTGTGTGTGTGTGTGTTTATAGGTTCAAGCCAGCGTACAATCCCTACACCGAGCCGTCGATGGAGATCTTCGGATTCCACCCGCTGCTCAACAAGTGAGTGATGACCGTGATGAGATGACCACCTCCTCCCCCACACACATGCACTGCACTGCACACGCACGCGCGCACAAGTCAGTCCGGGAGGGACATGTGTGTGTGTGTGGTGTCTGTGTTGGTCTGTCTAATCAGGTGGGTCGAGGTGGGCAATTCGGGCATCTTCCGGCCCGAGATGCTGCTGCCCATGGGCCTGCCGCCCGATGTGCAGGTCATTGCATGGGGACTCAGCCTCGAGAGGTACAAGAACCTCACAAATGCAATGCCCCGCACGTGTGTATGCGTGTGTATGTGTGTGGTCACTTCCTTGGTGCCTCAGGCCTACGATGATTCAGTACAACGTGGCCAACATCCGGGATTTGTTTGGCCATAAGGTCGACCTTGCGAAGCTGAAGACCAACCCCGTCTGCTGGCTGGGCAACTCACAAGAACAGACATAGCCACACGCCAAGCCCATCCAAGCCAGCCGAGAGAGAGGCGATGTTTATCAACACTGCAAATGCTGTCAGTGGAGAGAGACGGACGGTTGACAATGTTCATGTGGTTCCCCGGGCGGAATGGATGGACAGATCTCCCAGATGCCTAAAGCGGCAGCATAGGCATAGGCATGCGCACGGCCTGTCCAGCTGTATTCCCGTTTGCTGGGAGTGCCTTGACCGAATTAAAGCTCACGGGAGAAAGAAGAGCAAATGGAGTCCACGCCATCAGGTTCAGGGTTTAGAGGACTAGGGTGCTCCCAGAAACCGCTGCTGCGAGAAAGAAGAGCAAAAGGCGAGGAGCTCCGTGCGCGGAAGAGCCTGACGACGTTCATCCGTTGATAGAAGCGGCGACTTGCCACCTGACAGCCTGCTGTATGCCGAAGTATTACTGCGAGTACTGCGGTAAGCAGCACGCAGCACTGACTGACTGGAGGAGAGGGAGAAGACGACAACAACACGCCAGCACCGCCTCATTGATTGCCTCATTCACTTCACGCGTGTCTGTCTGTCTGTCTGTCTCTTGTATGTCTGTGTGTCACACAGACATCTACCTGACGCACAGCTCTCCTGCCGGGCGTCGTCAGCATGCCAACGGCAGAAGGCACATCAACAACAAGATAGAATACTACAACAGTCAGCCGAAGCCACACCACACACGCGCGCAGCGCACAGAGGGAGGGATATGGGACAGACTGTCTCCAGACATTGGTGGTCAAGTCAATCTGTGTGGCGTGTGTTCATCAGATCTGATGCGTGAGAAGGGTTTGGCTCCGCCCGCATACGCCGCCCTCACTGGCCGTGAGTGGCGAGGCACTGTCCAGAACAGATGGTGCATGTAACATTCACGTCATTCGCTCTCCTGTGGGGTGTGTGGCGTGTGTCTGATGCAGCGATGAATCCGGCAGCGGCGTTTGGTCGTGGGATGCCGATGATCCTCCGACCTGGCATGAGGCCACCGACCATGCCCAGTAAGCACAGCACAGCACAAGAGTGATTCGATTCACCCTCCCTCCCTCTCTGTTGGTTGGTGTGTGCTGACCTGACACCTCACCTCCTGGCCTGGCTTGCGTTGTTGTGCTTGATCGACCAGTGGCCCCGGGGATGCCTGGCAGACCCATGTTCTCGGTGAGTGAGATAGATGAGAACCCGACACTCATGTTTGTTTCGTTATCAGAGAGAGTTCACACTGTCGTGTGGTGTCGTGTGGTGTCGTGTGTGTGGTTCATTCATTCAGAACATGTCCCTCCGCAACCCCCAATCGTACATGGGCCGACCAAGGGGATGACAGAGATGACAGACAAGACGATGACAGAGAGACGGCACGCACGCCACACAGACTGCAGCTAGCTATTAATAGGCTGAGGCTGGACAGACAGACAGACAGACTGGTTACTTTTCCTTCCTGTGCTGTCTGTCGCGTGACATGCTGCCAGCCACACCACACTGTTGGGTCGATGCGGGCCACTTTCGTCCATGCGCTGATGACGGACACTCTGTACAGCCGATCCCTCCCAGGTCACTCATAATACTGATTGTCATGCCAGTCAGTGTCAGTCAATTCATTCGTCAGCCGGTGGTTGGAACGAAGAGCTGTGAGCAAAAAGGCCACACACACACACACACATCCCCGCCCATGCCACCAAGCCCCACCCATGCCACCAAGTAAGTGTACACAGCGGCCAAATGTATAGCCTCACTGAAAAACATGCAGTCACGGGAGCAGCGGTGTCACGCAGCCAGACCATCGTCATCAACACTGAGCAAAATGCGATCAGGCATTGGCTCTCGCTGTGTCCCATCCATCCATCTATTTCCCCCGCATGCCCAGCCAGAAACCAGTTCCGAAACCCGCCGCACCTGAGAGGCAGAACGAAGGACGACGCGAGAAGGCATCAAGACAAGCAGACAGATGCTGTTGGTTGGTCTCTGTTGGTTGCAGTCAGTGCATCCATCCGTACTTGGTAGGCCAAACATGAGGAACTTCTGCAGCTTGATCGCACCAATCTGGAAGTCTGAAGCAGCCAATCCAAGAGAGGGCGCAGATGGGTCAGTCAGTCGTGGCTTGGCGGCTGTTTACGGGGCGGGGCAGTCGGTGGTGTGGTGTGGTGTGGCCTGCCTACCTTACCTTACCTTTGTGTGTGATTTGTCCGTCTTTGTCAAGGTCCAGGACGTCCGTCACGTCCTTCTCTATCTTGGGCCAGTTTATCGATATGTAACCCTTGTACGCCTGAGCCATCCATCGCATGCCCACAGAATGAGTGACAGCCGTGGCTGTGTGTGTTGTGCTCACGAGTGTCTGCAGCGATATGTAGCCCAGCCCGGCCATCGTGACCGCCACGCGGAAGGCCTGGCGGATGGCGAAACCAGACACGAAACCAAAGATGGCTCCTGTTGAGAACTGCACACACACACACACGACAACAAGGATGAAAACGAGCAGTGAAGTGCGTTGCATGCGTCGGTCCTCCTCTCCTCTCCCGCCAGTCCCATGGATTTCATCACTGATACGTTTGGTCACCTGACCTTGTCACTTCCGAGCACGGGGTCTCCCCAGACCCTGCCATTCAGCTTGAGCCAATCATCCACCGTCTTGACGCCCTTGAGACCATCGCCGTAGTCCTGGAACCGCTGGCCGAGCTTCGACGGGTCAAAGGCAGACAAGAAACTCTCGCTGGAGAGGCTCTCTTCGGGCGTTGGCGGTGGCGAAGGCGTCGAAGGCGTCGCTGTGGCGGAGTCCGCCTTGCCGCCCATCTTTGCCATTAATGCCGACTCAAAGGGTATCGTTAGGGCTCAGGGTTTCTACGAAACACGACTTGGGTTGGGAGCCGAATGGAGAAGCATGAGAGAAGCAGGTTACTATGCAGTGAAGGGAGGTTAAATAAATGAAATGCACCCAGCAGCCGACCAGTCGCCATGAGGAGGAGCCAGTCTGCCAGGACGGCGCCCTCGTGGGAGGCGTCAACCTCATGCTCTCTCCCTTCGCCTTCGTCGCCTTCTCAAAGGCCCGCATGCTCCATGAGGTGCCACATCGACATGAAGGCTTTTGTAACATTCATCGCTCAACGGGTAACTAACATCCCACACATGCACGCATCCGCCGGCTCACCCACTCGTCAGACTCTGTCCGTTGGTTCGTCAGGGCATGGCGGTGTTGGGAGTGATGTTTTCGTTTGTTCCCTTCCATCTGGTTGCCGCCCTGCCGACACGTGTCTGGAGGAGTGTGGCGGTCCAGTACACGCATCTAGTCATCTCGGCTGCTGATGGGGGCGAGCGGGCCTTCTGGGAGACCCTGACATACACCTCAGCCGCACAGTGGGCCGCCCACCTGACGGAGCTGGTGTCTGTCATTCATGTCTACCCGGACGGCGTACCCCGATGGTGCCTGGACCTCGTGGCGGCTTCAGTTCAATCACACGCGACGGCACGGCGAGGACTAATTGAGCAGACGATGCGTCAGGCCGAGAGGACGGGCAAGAGGCCGCCGCGACTCGCAGCCGGCACACTCAAGACCTTGGCCTTCGAGCCCACCACGTTGCCCCCAGAGGTGACGGAAGCTCTAGGGCAGAAGGAGCCGGCGTCGCTTCCACTTGCCTCTTTGTCCGATCCCGCGTCCATTCTTCCCGCTCTCACCCGCGCCCGCGGCCTCATCGATGCGCATCGAGCGCTCATCTACACCCACCAGTGGCGCATGCCGAACCTGCAGGAGGTGCAGGGATATGGAACCGGGGCTTTGGTCGCCTTCATTCGCACGGCGGAGCGGCTGCAGCGGTTGGACACCATCCTCAGCCCAGCGGAGGTGGCGCAGATGCTGGTGGCCAGCAGTGCCTTCGCCGCGAGTGGCGGCGCACACCAGACGGGCGGGCCTCTCAGCCATCTCAAGACCGTCGGCACTCTAGTGCTGTCCCAGAGAGCCCAACAGAACGAGCGGGAGCTGCTCGAGCTCATGGTGCGCATAAATGCTGGACAAGGACCACCATGTGTGTGTGGTGTTGATGAGTCTTGTTGTGGCGTTTGTGTGTGTGTGTGTGTGTGTGTGTGTGTGTCAGGACGTGTTGGTGGCCGGAGGATGCCGGTCGATAACATCGCTGGACATCAGGCTGGCCCCGGCCAGCGGCAGGACGGTGCTGCATGTGAACGCTGGCATCTATCGCAGCCTCGATGCCCTCGAGCAGCTCAGGACAGCGGTCGGCGCGTCGGCAGACATCCCCGTCACATTCGACACAGTGGAGGGCGACGGGGGGTTGTCATTCAAGAGCCGCTTTGCAGCGCACGATGTGGTGCTCAACTTCCCCCCGCACGCCTCCACCTTTGTGACGGACTCCGTGAGGGACATCGCTTCCAAATGTCATGACGTGCTGCTGCGCCCAATCGACCCATCGCGCTTCTCCAAGCCCGCCAAGGTGCTAGGCAACTCTCTTGAGCTCACTAAAGCGGTGAACGTCTTCGTCATGAGCCCTCCCTCATCAGCTTTTGATGCCCAGCTGCTGCCCGCCCCCTTTGCCCCCTGGCCCGCCCCGTTCCTCAAGCCGTTCCCCAACGCCCCCAAGCTGTCAGTTACGTCAAACAGCGGGTGTCTGATGGCACCCCTGGCGGCCGCCCACACGCCGGCACTCGTCAACGTGGACATCTGGCCGGAGGAAGGGATGGTCGCCGACAAGCTGGTGGTGGGCATGCTCGAGGCCATTGCGACCAAGAAGCCGATCCTCCACCGCGTGATGGCGTACACTCATTGGAATGGCAATGGGGTTGCCGTGGGTCGAGAGGGGATCAGGTGGGGCGATTCGGCGCGGACGCTCCCCGCCATCAAGATACTTCAGATATCATTGCAGAGTGAGTAGTGAGATGGAAAGCACCACACACACCACACCACACGCACCCCACACAGCACAGGGGAGGGATGTCTGTCACAGTCGAGTCTCCCTTGTTTCTGTGCCTGTTGTGTCTGTCTAGTTCCTGAGGATGCCGAGGCGCAGGCGTTCATCGAGACGAGCGTGGCGTCCCTGACCAAGATCAGAGGCCTGGAGTCCTACCAGATACTGGTGCGGAACGGCATCAAGGACCGTGAGCTGCGCACAGCGGTGCGGCGAGCCATCGAGGCGCCGGCCGCTCCCCTGCCGAAGCGCTTCAAGGTCTGGTGGCAGCGTAACTGTGTGGTGCATATGGCGGTCGTCATACGCCGGTGCCCTCGCTGATGAGTACCTAGCGTAGATGGATGGATGGATGAATGAGTGTGAAGAAGGCAAGGCCAGCCATTCTGGGTGCGGCGCGAAGAAGGCTGACATTGATTGACGAGAGGAGCCAGGGGAGGCTAGGCGATGTGGGTGTATGTGTATATGGCTCGTGTGTGTATAGACAGACAGGATGGATGGATGGATGGGCGTGCGAAAACGTTCATGTGTCGTGCTGCAAGGCGGGGAGAAACGGGCGGGAGGACAGGACAACCTGGATGGATGGATGGATGAGGGAGGGAGGGGACAACGAACGATTCCAACTGGTTCGACTGTGAGTGAATGGGTTGGTTGACATCACATCGGCAGCTAGCTTCGTGTGTGTAGCGTTAGTCTTATCGTTTAGCTAATGTTGTGCCAACAAAGAGCACAACAGTAAAGCGGGAAAAGTGTCTTTCTCCATCCAGCCCCCAACTCTCGTGAAAGCGAGAGCCACACACACACCCCCACACGCCCATCACCGCGTGTTCGTTCCAGTCAAGAAATGGACACACACCGCACCTCCCTCGGTTGCACACACACACACACACACGGACACACACAAGGTGCACACGCGAATAGGGGACGAACACACACACAAGGAGAGAGAGAGAGAGAGAGGCACGGCTGGGCAGGGAAGAGCCTTACACGCGCCGAGTGGGCCGCTGCTGCAGCGGCCACTCAGTCAGTCAGTCACTTGATGCAGCCTACAGTACGTAAGACGACTAAACCGTCGTGAGTGACTTGTCTGGCTGGCCTGGTTGGTTTGGTGTGTCTCCATCTCCTTCCTTCTTGGTTTGACATTCCCACATTCATCCATCCATCCATCCATTCATTCACTTCTGCAGCACCACCCACCCCACCCACCCACTCCCTCACTCCTCCCTCCCTCCATCCATCCAGCCACGAGGATCGGTCAGGCAAACAGACGACTACCCCAGTCAGTCAGTGACAGAACACCTTGCCTCACCTCACCTCACCCGCACGCACCCACACCGCCTCCCTCCTCCCTGCCCTTTGTCAGCAACTCACAGTATCTTTCTTACTCCAACAGCCAGCAGCACCACCACCCCACCCCACCAGCAGCAGCAGCAGCAGCAGCAAATACCTTTCCTCCCCTCCCCTCCCCCCCCTCCCTCCCCCCACACCTCTCGGTGGGTGTGTGATTGTGTGAGTCAGTTCGTCAGTCAGTTAGTCAGTCGAGTACAATCTCCTTTCCGAATCGGTGAATGAAGTCGAGAGCGGCCCCGTTGGTCCAGCCGAACCCCGGCTGGCTGGCGTACTCGCCGCCGCCGCCCTTCTGGCCCTTACGGGTCGCGTGGTACTTCTCGCTGAACAAACCGCTCTCCGCATAGCCCTGCACGAGTGAACCACAGACAGACACCATGAGGATAGGGTGCATCCATCTGCCTGTGTGTGTCATCCATCGGGCTGACTGACCGTCTTGAGAGTGGACAGCCATTTGGACCCGAGTTGTATGCCCTTGTTGCGGTACTTGATGGTGTTTTCGGCCCCGCCTGCCTCGTCCTGCGGCTGGGGCGTGTCCACGGGCCGTGTCAGGGCCGTCACAAACAAGTGCAGCAGCGGCGCCCACACGTTGGGGTAGTCCCACTGCTGACCCGACTCAAATGCCGGAGGCGTCATCTATTGCATACATATGCATGACACGCACACGCGCCAACACAACACGGAACACGTGTGTGTGCTGCGGGTCCATGTCTGTGTGTGTGTCCTACTGCAAGTCCATATGGCTGGCAGAGCCCCGACTCGTCGAAAATGAAGTCGAATGCGGCCATCTCGTCTGGCGAGAAGGGCGGCCGGCAGTCCGGACACTCGTCGGGCGGCGGGATCTGAGACAAACCTGTGTGGGGT
>CDMY01000077.1:57121-87451 GCA_001179505.1 Vitrella brassicaformis
CCCCCCCCCCCCCCCCTCCCACACACACACACGAGACCCATTTCCTTTCTGAGGTAGGTATGCCGTCGAGCGATGTCTGCGCCGCTACCTGGCCCAGCGGAAGGTCCACACGTAAGAACAGACAGACAGGAGATAGATGCACACACATACTAGCTAGACACATGCCCACAGCAGAAAAGAGGAATACGGGACGAGTGCATCTCTTGTCTGCGGGCATGCAGACACGTCTACTACTTCCAGAGGCAGCAGCAGCAGCAGCAGCAGGCGGCCAACCCCCGGAAGCGCCCCCTGCCGACCAACGGAGACAGTGACCACGACGGCAATGGCGATGGCGATGAGAGCGGCGGGCAGCGTGCGGCGGCTGCCAAGAGGGAAAAGAAGGGCGACGGTGGAGTGGGGCGGGTGGGAGGGGCCTCTGCCATGGAGGAGGAGGAGGGCGATGCAGTGGCCACCGCTGCAGCACCGCCACCACCACCACCAGCAGCAGCGGCTGCTGCTGCAGCATCAGCTCCCATGGATATCGTCACAAGCAACGACGAGTCAGCAGAGGGGAGGAAGGCATGGGCACGGTTGTGTGTGCGTACTTCTTTGGATGCGACGCGATGCATGTGTGTTCATCTTGCCTACAGGCCGGCACCAGCAGCAGCTGCTGCTGCTGCTGCAGCCTCAGACGAGGACAACGCGAGTGACGCCACAGAGGTCATCCCGTCTCCCTCCCAGAACCCCGAACCCTCACCAAACGACGAGCCCTCACCCGCCCAACGCCAAGAGCAACAGCCACAGCCACAGCAGAAGAAGAAAAAAAACGCCGCAAACAACAACACCAGCAGCAGCATGGAGGACGACATCCTCTTCGACCAGGACGCGGCCATCGAGGACGAGCGACGACACAAAGAGGACATGCAAAAGGCTATCAGCAGCGGGGGCGGCAACAACAACAGCAGCAATGGCGGCGACGGTGAATCGAGGCAGATGTCGATGGACTACTTCCTGGGTCGCGGCGGCAACAAGTTTGTGCGTGGCGGGGGAGGGGGAGGGGGCGGGCGGGGGGTGCGTGGGGCGAGGGGGAGGGGGAGGGGCGGTCGCGGCCGTGGGGGCCGGCGCAGCCCTGATCCTGACCCGATGTGTTTTCTGGGCAAGCAGCTGTGGGTGCACCCGGACAACCTCGACGCTTGGGGGCGGTGGGCTACCAAAATGGTCAGTAGAGAGAGAGAGAGAGGGAGGGAGGGAGGGAAGAGCCCGATGCAACACACCCCACCCTGTCTGTGTCGTGTCGTGTCGTGTCGTGTCCTGCTGTGTGTGTGTGGTCAGGTCGACGACCGAGGCGGGAGTGTGCAGGTGTTCCCCGCCGATTTCGAGGGTGTTGTCGAGTCCACCGACCCCAAACAGCCACCAGACTTTATCGTACTCAGCATCAAGGACATCCTGGTATGTACAACCTGACTGCTGGATGGATGGACGGATGATGCACCACCCACTCATGGGCGTGGCGTGGGTGTTGTGTTGTGTTGTGTTGTGTTGATTGCAGCCATGGGAGGACTTTGTGTACTCCGAGCCGTCTCCGTCGGCCGGCGATCTGCGGTACCAGGCCATGGAGCTGGCAGCGACCATCACACGCGACCCCTTCATGGAGAGAGTCATCAACCACTTCAAAGTGCCGGACACCGTCTTCCTCACGTACTGTAAACACACACACACTGTCCATCTCCCCCTCCCATGCCTGTCTGTCTGTGTGTGTGTGTGTTTTGTGTGTCTCCCAGCTGGCCGTTCGACTACGAGTCGATGAGCGCGTTGAACCCCGACGGCATCGACCCGCCCTTCCCCACGCCGAGCGAGAGCGGCGCCACCCACACCATCAGTGTGGTCTTCACCGACTGGCTGGAGGCCTGCATCGACATGGACCACATCCTGCCGCACGCCCAGCAGACCTACCACTGGTTTGGGTACGTCATGATGGACGAGGATGTGCCTGAGAGGGAGGACGACAGGGAGGGGCAGCCGCTCCCCATCAGCGCACTGCTGGCCGCCAGGATCCGCAGTGACGGGGGCTGAGACGAGACGGCAACCTGTGTGGTGTGGTGTGGTGTGTTAGGTGTAGGTAGCAGACGGTTGACTTAGCCTCTTTGGATGGATGGAGCCTGGCCAGGCGCGTTGACCTTTTTTAGTGCCTGCGTAGCTAAGGTGTGTGTAGGAAGGGCATACCTAATAGATAGAGTAGATGGATTGAGCTAGTCCATCAAGGAAGACACAGGCGAGGCGGACATCCAAGAAACGAATGCATTAATATCCATCCATCCATCCAATCATCATCGACACACGTATCTCCTTCGTCTATCTACACACGAACACACCCATACACACACATACACGCATCAAGAACACCAAAAGACACATACATACATCCATCCATCCAGCCAGCCAGACAGAGAGATGGCCAGGCCTAGCCGGGCATCGCATCCAGCCAGAAAGACTGCGTGGACAATCCGATTTTCAAAGCAGAGCGAGCGAGCGATAGCCAGAGAGAGCGTTAGACAGAAGGTCGATGGTACGTACGCCTGTACACACACACGCACAAAACAGCCCACCAGGCAGCCAGCTAGGCAGGCAGGCAGGCCGACAAAGGGGAATATATGCAATAAATCGCACATCGCCCCGACCTTATGTTGTGACTGACACGTACCAGCGCGCCGGCTGTAAGGGCACAAGCACGCAATATTGCCTACGTACCCTACCTGTATGAAAGTATGTGGAGAGACAGACGCCTTACGTACGCCAGGCCTAGCTGCACACAAAAGGGGGACGGGCTCACCGAGCGATAGCGAAATAGACACACACAGCCGTTTTTTCCTTCGACTGCACAGATGAAGTGAGCAATACACGAAGGCATTCATGGGTGCTAATTCAGCTGACTGACTGACTGACTGACCAAAAATGAAAAACGACACTGCGCAAAAGATCGCGTCTCGTCTCGTCTTGTCTCGTCTGTTGGTGCATATATGTCGCTTCTGTGTGTGAAGGCATCGGCGCACACGCATACGCATACCAAACCCCAATCAAAACAGGCAAGAGAAAAACTCTCCTCCCTCCCGTATCGTATCAAGCATATGCCGCCCGCCAATTAGTAAATCACAACGCACCGCACCTCTACTCGTGTACGCAGGTGTAGATTGGGACCTGTGCATGCATGAAAAAGCCCAGCGAGTCCATCCATTCCTCCCTCCCCCGCTCAGCCAGCCAAAACTCCCTCCCTCCCTGCCTCTCGTCCCTCCCTCCCTCCCTCCCTCATCAGCGCCTAAGGTGCATGCCCTCTACCACCGCGTAAGTCACATTGCCCCCGACCTTTCCCATGTAGTTGCGGATATCACTCGGCCGGGTGAAGCACGCAGGAGGCCCCTCGTACCCATCCCCCCCATCCACTCCGTCGATGTCCCCGGCAATGTTGTCCCGAAATTCTTTGATGCCGCCGGCCGCCTCGGCGTCATAGCAGCAGCCCATCATGATGCAGTTGCTCTCGGTGGTAGTGGAGTCGCCACAGGCCTGCCGGGGGAAAAAGCGACCGGCTTGGTCACACGTGTAGGGGTCTTCTCCTTCGGGCGGCCCGAGCTCCGTTGGCTTGTAGCATTTGGGGTTGGCGTCGGTCTCTGCGGCCCAGCAGCCATACAGCAACTCGCAACTGCACACACACACACACACACACACATGCACCACCATTGGCGACACAGATTGTGAGCTGGCACGTGTCCATCCACACCATACCCCCGCTCGGTGAGTTGGTCAACCACAGTGGTGTCGCGGACGATGGGTGTCCGTTGCGAGGCTTCAATTTCGCAGGAGACGGTGTCCCTCCAGTTGGCCGGGCGGTTCGGGAAGATGCCCTCGAACTGCACAACGGGGTTGGCGTACACATAGTCACCGCGGCCGCTGCCCATTCGATCCACCGTGATCTCCTTCACCTCGCCCTGACAAGGAGCGCTGTGACGTGGTATGTGTCGTGTCGCTGTGCTGACTGACCTTCATTGATGTGACCCTGAACCTGTATGGCGCTTTGAAGAGCCGTTCGGGCCATGGCACGCCCGTCTCGTCGGCGGAGAGGGTCCACATGTGTCGCGTCTGCCACCGCATTGGCACCCACTTCTGCCCACCCTCAGAGAAGTACAGGACCTTCATCCACACAGCACAGAGGGAGTAAATGGCCATCCATGATGATGAATGTGGGCAAGGAAGGCATCGAGGGGCTGCATAATGCTTACGTGCCGGAATGGGATGGGACCATTCACGATCTGAATACCCATATAGTTCTCGCTGCACCGACACACACAGACAGTTATTATTGGTTTGGCGTCCATCCATCCATCCATCCACTCCATCCAGGACTCAGCCCACAAGCATTGAACTAGCCTGCTGCCCGATTCGAAGACGACCGCCACGCCCTGGTCGCCTGGGTCACAGTCTGTGGCCATCCAAGTGGCCTGCCACTTGCCGTCCCGGCCACCGTCAGACATGTCCAGATCGCCCGGCGAACCTCCCGCATTCGCATTGTTGACGTACAGCTGCACACCCACCACCACCACCACCACCACCACCACCAAAGCACCGACAAGACGTGTAGGCGGCCATTAGACATAGATTCATACTCAGTCATTCCGCACCCTGAATCGTTCGCCCGGTGGCACTTTGTCGCCCTCTCTCCCTCCCCCGCTGCCGTCAGAAATGATGTCGATGCACATCCCACCTGTGTTTGTGAATGGACCCACACACACACACAGCCAAAAGGGGTGTGTGTGGCTGGTTGGCTGGTGGCTGGTGGCTGCGACTTACAGACTCTCGACTCGTGGAAGTCGCCCCCCGGGATGCTCAGGGCCACCGTCCGATAGATGCCGTTGACGCCGGCAGGCTGAAGCCAGAAAGACAGAAACCCGCAGTCAGACAGTCAGACAGGCTGAAGACAGACTCATCGATGAGTTCATACGGGCGGAGGCCACAGCTGACAGAAGCCCGGGTCACCCTCACTCAGATCCCTGCGCAATCCGACACAATCAGACAGACAGACGAGCAGCAGTGACTTGTCACTGTGCAAATGTGCCCAGTGTACTGCAGTGGTCTCTTCCCACCAGTAGAAGGTTGTCAGGCCTTCGACAGGTCTGTCAAGCAGGAAGAAAAAACATAAGTACTGACACGGGGGACCCTGGATAAACATTCTGACCTTCCGTAATTTCGCAGCACTTTCTGGCTGCTGGTTTGCGCCATGGCTGAGCGAAGGGCGGCGCAGCAGCACAGGATGAGAAGGGGAAAAGCAGCAGCTCTCCGCCTTGCAGCCATGACGGCCACTGCCCATGGAACAACGGGGGAGGGAGACGAGTCCGAGGGCCTGAATCACAGAGGGGCGCATGAAAGGGTGCAGGCATCATGGTGCCTTCTTGCTTACGTGCTTGCTTGGCCTCGTCGAGCGTCTCCCTCCTGGCCGTTGGAGCCAAAATAAAAGGACAGTATATGCGAGGTGACGGACACCAGAAGAAAGGCTCCAGGGGCAGCCTGCAGCGGGACAGGGGAACACGCTCTGCAGTCACCCTTGTACCTTTCCGCCCAATGCAGCGGCTCTCTTTCCTTTTCTTGGCTTGTGTGGCCGCGAGGGCGGCAGGTGGCCGGTTCGGCTGCTACCAGTATGTGCACCCCCGCCCCGGCTCCGACATGGTGTCTGCCGTGACGACCATCGCCGTTCGGCAGGGCCATCGGCTGCTGCCTGAGACCATCGAGAACAAGCTGTGGATCAAGGGTGAGCAGACGGGCGAACTGTCCGGGTGGCACCACATCGCCAACGACGGCAAGACGCTCATCGTCAACATCCCCCAGCCCTTCGCCCCTGGCGAGAGGGTATTCCTCAAAATCATCCCCGGCATTGCCACCCTTGACGGCTCCGTGTGCGAGGAAGCGCTCGAGTACAATTTCAAGGTCTCTTGGAAGCCCGTCAGGGAGTACCGGTCAGCCTGGGCCCTCGGCAGCGCCACAGACCCCACTCTCTTTAACCCCTGGACCGTCCCGCAGGCACGTGAGTCCGTCCAGCCGTCTGATCCCAAGTTCCACAACGGAGGCGGCAAAGCTGGTCCGCCCGCAGCCCCCGGTATCGGCGGCCGACAGCTAGAGGCCAACGCGACAGCCGAGATGAGTCCTGAGGAGAGGAGGCGGATGCAGCAGAAGGCCGCGAAGGAGTCGTGGGAGAGGTTTGTTGATGCGGTCAATCGGCATGGGATGCCTCCGGGAGACAGGGCGGCTTATGAGAAGCACAGAGAAGTCATGAAGACGGCCTTCAAGCAGTATGTGAGGCCAAAGGCGGCGCAGCGGGGGAAGGGGAAAGGCCACACAATCAAGGCCAGCGCTCAGGAGGCGAATACCGGCGACGGCGATGGGCAGGAGGGTGAGGAGGTCAACCTGAGGGCCTCCTCTATGTGGACGGCTCCGTACAAGGACTGGAAGACCATCCCGGGCGACCTGCCGCTCATCGACGTCAAGCACGGTCCGGCCCAAGGGCTGAGCAAGGGCTTCATATTCTCGTCCAACATGCGGTACCCCGAGGACCAATGGGGCGCCTACTTGATCATATCGGACGACGTGGGGCAGCCGGTGTGGTTCAAGCGCGTGTGGGACGACGGGTACATCTGGTCGCTCATCGACCTCAAGGTGCAGCGCAACGGCAACTTCACCTACCACGACACCAACGCCAGCACCTACGTCGAGATGGGGCACGACTACGAGATATGTAAACGGTACTTCCCCGGCCACGGATACTTCGCCAACGCCCACGACTTCCAAGTCAACGAAAAGGGCCACTCCCTCATGATTGTGTACCAGACGGAGGGCATGGACGTCAAGGCCATGGGCATCCCTGAGGGGCAGGAGGACGCCCAGGTCATCGGCGGCATCATCCAGGAGATCGATACCTCCGGCAATGTGGTGAGATGACGCCACGCCCACACACGCACTCAGGGCACAGAGCGACCGACCCTTCTCCCCCTTGTCTGTCTGTCTGTCTGTCTGTCTGTCTGTCATTCGGCAGATATTTGAGTGGCGGATGTGGGACCATCTGCCCGAGGCCATGCACAAGACCGTGGGCCTCGGGCAGAAGTCGTCAAAGGTTGCTGACCCCATCCACATCAATGCCATCGACTGGACAACAGACGGCCACATCACCGCATCGCTCAGGCACTTCGACCAAGTCATCAAGGTAGGTGACCCACTCACTCACTCACTCACTCACCACGACCATCGCCGCTGGACCGCACAGCATGTCTCCCCCCCTCTCCCTGTGTGTGTGTATCCGATCCATCAGATCAACCGCCTCACGGGCGACATCATTTGGCGGCTGGGCGGCCCCGGCAACGAGTTCACGTGGGTGGATGAGGACCGCCCCTTCTCGCACCAGCACGACGTCCGTCTGCACGAGGACAGCCACCTCACCGTCTACTCCAACGACAACCTGCACGACTGGCCCCCTCCCCGCTACTCTCGCGCCGTCGAGTACTGGCTTGATGAGCCCGACCGGCTCATCAAGAAGGTCCGCGAGTACCGCTCGCCCGAGAACTACTACGGCATGGCGACGGGCAGCATGCAGCGGTTCACCAACGGCAATCTCGGCATCTGCTGGGGCGGCGTCGGACGGCCCGAGAAGCTGCCCTTCTACACTGAGGTCAGCCCGACGGGCGAGAGGCTGCTGGAGCTGGAGTTCACGGCGCAGGAGAACAGCTACCGCGCGCTGCGGTACGACTGGTGGGGGATACCCAAGGCCGACCCGTGGCTGATATTGGACCGCGAGAGCAACCCGCCGCAGCTGCACATGAGCTGGAACGGCGCGACGGTGGTGGCCAAGTGGAAGATATGGCACGGCCACTTTCGCGAGGCCAACCAGTTCGCGGACGTGATAGTCAAGAGGAGCTTCGAGGAGATCTACCCGCTGCACAAGGGGGTTGCGCAAGAGAGGTGCCACTACTTCCAGGTGGAGGCCATGAGCTGGGGCGGCAAGCCACTCAGGAGGTCCAATCCCGTCTTCTCGGGATGGGGCAACGAGTCGGACTGCCCGGAGAAATAGGGAGATGGGGAGACAGGGAGACAGAGGCAGGGAAAGCGACTCAGGGAGGAAGGGGGGAGGTAGAGTTCCTTTTGACCTCGTGTGGATGCGTACACGCTCATAATGAGGGTGTCTGTACTGCCTAGGGCTGATGCGCCTTGTCCGGCTCCTTGTCTGTCTGTCTGTCTGTCTGGCTGGCTGCCTGTCTGTGTCTTGTGCCTCAAACTTGGCGTATGTATGTATCCCTTCCTTGCCGCTAGTGAACTGACGGGCGGATGTACGTTTGTATTTGTATGCACGTATGTCTTTGCTGTAGAAGAGACGCATTGACAGGAGAGAGAGAGACACAGATGTTGGTCGATTGGTCGATTGGTCGATTGGTTGGTTGGTTGGTGTTTTTGGCAGTCAGCCAGGGTAGGTGTATCCGACCAACAAGTAAGTTCTTTTTGTTATAGCTAGCTACAATTACGTGCTCATTTATCCATCCATCTCTGCCTCCCTCCCTCCCTCCCTCCCTCTGTGGTGTGTACGTGTCCTGTCTGTCTATAGGTGCTGTGCTTAGCTGTCCGTACGCATCTACATCCATACATCCATTTGTCTTGTCCAGCGCTACCGTGTCTCTGTATTGCATTGTAGAGCGTACCGTAGCTTCGGTACCATTCGTGTGTGTACATCTATCGCATATATCGCGTGTACGTATTTGTGGACGGACGGACGAACACACACACATGCTGTGCAGTGCTCGTGCGGCGCGTGTTGGTTGGTGCGGGTTCAATGAAGGAATCGGTGATTGAATTCGCTTGCCTTCTGTGTGCCTGGGTGGGGGGCTTGGCGGGTGCAGCGATGGATGAGTGACTGGATGGATGGAACAGTGAAAGAATCGTGGGGGTGAGTGGTTGACTGACACAGCCAGTGCCTGGCCCGCCTAGCTGCATGAACGCTGCGGTGGTAGGACGTGCGTGCGTGCGTGAGTGAGTGAACTGACTCAATCCGTTTAGTAGGTATGGTATCCACACACACACAACACACTACACACGTATCAACGTCTTGACAATCGTCGAGCCTGTGTCGCTGAGCGACGTGGCTTTGGCTGTGTCACCTCCAGCCAAAGCCGCGCACACCACAGCCACCCAGGCGCGAACAACCGCCACGCTGCATTGGGCTACAACCACGATCAACCACATCGGCATGATCCGATCCACCAATCAGACAGCCACACAGTGCATAAATGCCTCCCTCAATCACAAGACCAACACATACAATAAATGATGGTCACAAAGACAGACCATTTCTCTGCCAGCCTTCGTTGATCGATCAGCACCTGCCTGCCTGCCTAGCACGCGACAGGCTCGTAGCTCCCCACCAGCATCTCGTCTTTGAGCTTAAGGGCCGTGTCGGCATCAAACAGGTTCTCCACACACGCGAGGGCGAACTCCAGCGCGCTGCCGGGGCCCATTGATGTGATCACCTACACAAACAGGTGACTGGTGGCTTGCCATGTTGTGGTATTCTCCTTCCCAGCTCGCACGTTGTTTGAGATGACGACACGCGGCCCGTCCACTCTGTTGGTGATCTCGAGGGCAGCGTTGGGGTACCCGGTGGCCTTCTCGCCTTCAAGGAGACCGTGGCTCTCGAGCACCACGGACGGAGCCGCGCAAATGGCGCCGTACCTACATACACACACACACACACACACAAAGTGAGTGTGCTTCGGTTGATCTGTCGTGGTTGTGCGCACCATTGTTTGGCCTGTCGCTGCTTCTTGAGCATCTCAGTGAGCGTCGCACAGTCGCGAAGGTGGGTCGCGCCCGGCATGCCACCTGACGAACAAGGCTAGTAAACTGATGGAGTGTGCTGCGCGGGCAAGGCCGTCGTTTGCGGTGGCTTACCAGGCAGGATGATCATGTCAAAATCCTCATCTGACCGACACACACACACGGCGCCGGGTGGCGTGCGTATCCTGTCTGTCTGCTGACGGACCTTTGACGTCATCTATGTTGGAGTCTGCCTGTATCTTGACCCCTCGCGACGCCGTAATGACGCGGTCATCTCGACCCATCACAGAGCTGAAAGCCACCACATCAAAGCACCTCGGCAGAACGCAACGCATCCATCGACAGTCTCCCAAGGACATACCTGACAGTCACCTGCACAGATGCAAGGAAGCGCACCCACCCATGGTTGTCTGTCTGTGCAGGTGAGCATGCCACTCACCTTGGCGCCGGCACGGACGAGTGTGTCGATGATGCAGACGGCCTCAATCTCCTCACTCCCATCAGCCACTGGCACAAGCACCCTGACGCTCCTTGAGCCGCCCGTCCCCGCCATGAAGCAGACGCTGCGGCGTTGACGGTAGCTGGGCTGGGCCCTTCTCAAATACAGGCCGAGTGGGTGGAAGAAGGCGGCCTCTGAAGTGCCGGCGCGGAAGGATGGATGGGATGATGCAGTGCGGACGGCAGTGAGCAAGACGGGCAGAAAGCACGGGATCTTCACGTGCATGTTCTGCAGACGTGATTTCTGCGAGCTCAAGAATTTCCTCATCGCTGCCAATTGGCGCCTCCATCCATCCATCCATCCATCCATCCATCGGATACATTGGACGGATGGATGGATGGAGCGGAAGACGATGTGTATCTACATTACAATAATCAATCAATGTACAGACAGTCACATCATGGCCACTCTCGGTCAGTCAGCCAGACATCCAAATGCACAGACAGAGAAAAAGGTGCAGACACTAAACCGCTCCTGTCTGTCCTGTCCTGTCATCGCTTCATTCAGCAGACCGCCACGCAGCACCTTGCAGGCGTGCCACACTACACGCCCACCGATCATCTTCCCCGCTTCCTCTGCTGCCACGGCACCCTCCGGGCAATCTGATGCAGCACAGGCCGCCTCATTGGCCACTCCATCGCACTCCCGGCCTTGTCGCTCTCTCTGCTGTCCTTCTTGTTGTTGTTACTGTTGCTGTTGCGTTGCCCCTGCCCCTCTCCCTCCCTCGCCCTGTCGGTCTCCTGCTCGGTGGCCTCTGCGGGCAGGCCCGGCTCCCTCTCCCATGGGAAGGACACCCACATGGATTGCTCAAGCGACTTGACATACATGTCCACCCAGGGCTTCCCCAACGGCTTCGCGTAGACCGTTACAAAAGTGGCCTTGGGCAGCATCTTCCGGAGCGCACGGATGGTCTCCCCTGTGTCGGCCAAGTCGTCCACCACCAGCCATCCAAGGCCGTCATGAAACACGCCTTTTAAGCACCTGGATGAATCATCACACAAACGTTTGACGGCAGGATGCGCACACAGAATGGATGGAAGAGCACATGCGTCTTATTTTTCATCATCCCCTCCCCTCACCCACTGACTGACCTGAGCCTGTGTTGCTTCTTGTCGGTGCTGTAGCTGGACATGCACACCGTGTCCACGAGCTTCACGTCCAGCTGCTGACTCAACACACCCGCCGGCAGCAGCCCTCCCCGGCTCACAGCCACAATCCCGCGGAACCGTTTGCCGGTGTCCTTCAGCCGTCTTGCCAGCGACACTGTGTCCCTATGGAACAGATCCCACGTCAGCGGCAGATCTCGAGAGATGGCAGGAGCCTGGAAGATGCTCATTAGCCTCAGCGGCAGCAGCAGCATCAGTTGCAAGAGCAGGATGAATGTGGGGCGAGGGAGTCTCGCCATGGCGCCCGTTGAGATTCCTGTGGTTGTGGAACGCATTGCTGCCTCCTCCCCCCTCAGTTGCTGTCTCTGTCACTCACAGATGCCCTGAAACACCCCTGCTGAGAGGTGGAATGGAAATGCGCCGATCGAATGCAGCTTCTGGCGAGTGATATGGATCAGATGACTCAGAACACTCCCCAGAAGAAAATCATATCACTCGGCAGAGATCTCTTCACACTCCGAAGAAGAAAAGCTCGCACATCTTCAAGCTCGCATGCTCTTCCGCCGCTGCAAAAAGGAGCTCTTTGCGGCTTCCGATCCCTCAGCCGATCTCAGCATCCACTCATCAAAGCTTCCAACGAATGTCGCTTTGGGCTCCCTTTCTACGCGAAGGATGCCGGCTTCTCGGCTCAGCAGTGGGCATGGGGCACAGATCCGCCTGCCAGCCAGTCACCCACGCGGCCCTGCATCTGCAGAGTCGCTATTTTGCTGTGGAAGTCACTGCTGACATGGTGAGCACCAGACCGAAGGGAAGGCAGTACAGCAGTGCATTTCGCTGGGTTCTTCTTTGTCAGGTGAAGGAGCTGCGGAAGCGTACCGGAGCATCCGTTGGCAAATGCAGGGAGGCCCTCGCCGCAGAAGGTGCGCAGCACTCACATCGTTACATTGCAGGGGATGGCTAGAGGTCAATCAGGTGGCAACATCGATGAGGCCATGACGTGGCTGAAGAAAAAGGGCATCGCGTCCGCGTCAGCCAAGGGCTTCCGCGAGGCGAGCCAAGGCCTCGTCGCAATGGCCGTCGGTCAGTCTCACGGCGTGATAGTGGAGCTCAACTCGGAGACGGATTTCGTGGCCCGCGCCGCCGAGTTCCAGACCTTCTTGTCCACGCTGGCCAAGACGGCCGCCACACTGCCTCTCACCACTGGTGGCAAAGGTGTCGAGGAGCTTGAGAAGGCAGACTTGGTTGAGAGAGTGGACGACAGAATCGCAAAGACCAATGTGGGAGAGGCTTTGCTGGAGCTCTCGGCACTGCTCGGTCGGTGAGAACCAAGGAGAGATACCAGTCTGGGCGTTCAGGCAAGATTCGGGTTGAGGCAAGATCCTATGTCAGTCTGTCATTGTGTGCAGGAGAAAGGGTGGCGTTGCGGCGGATGGCGTGGCTGCCGCTGCCGCCTGACCCGGCCACTGGCGTTCTCGGAAGGTGACTGACGAGAGCCACACCTGACTGACATTCGGTAAACCGACGACACTCTGCGTCTGTGTGGTCGTTGACTGCAGTTATGTGCACAACGAGGTGCGGCCGACGGTGGGCTCCACGGCCTCGCTTGTCCGTCTTCGTCTTGACCCCCCGCTGCCCTCCCCCGATGACCAGCAGCTCCTCCAGCGTCTTGCACTCGCTCTCGCGATGCAGGTGTGTCATCGCCGGCCAGACAAAACGCATAAGAACTGATAGATCACACTGGCCGCCGGTGAATATGTCTGTCTGCAGGTGGTTGCGTCCCGCCCCCGGTACATCACGGAGCAGCAGGTGCCACCCGATGTGCTCGAGTCGGAGCGGCAGATCCTCAAGGCCGCCATGGCTGCGAGCGGTGGGGGGCCGCAGGCTGAGAAGAAGGGCGTGATTGACAAAATGGTGGAGGGCAAGCTGAGGAAGCTGTTTGAGGAGGAGGTTTTGATGCACCAGGAGTTCGTCACGTACGAGAAGGCCCGGATGGACGCACACCCCAAGGCGACTGCTGCTCCCGGGGGAGGGAAGGAGGTGGGGAGGGAGGACATTGATCGATGGTGGGTGGTGATCTGCTCGATGCTTTTTGTTGTGTGTGTCTACCCTACTGCAGGGCGCTGCGGCTAAGCTGCCAACTGTAGGGCCAGCACTCAAAGCAATCGGTGAGCAACAGCCCGCTTCCTCAGTGTACGGACGGCCACTGACATGTATGTCTTGTTGTCGGTTTGCCCGTTCAGGCTCGCTGCTGGGGAGTCTTGTTGAGGTCGACGGCGTGACGCTGCTGGGTCTGGGGCTGCCGGAGCTCGCGGCGACATTATGACACTGGAGGCCTGGCTGCTGTCTGATGGGTGCTGTGGTTGACGCATCTGTGGTAGATTTAGCTACCTGGTGTGTTGATGTACATGGCCAGCTACTCTGCGTCCACATGAAGCTCCGCTCCGCACACCCATCCATTCCCATCACCAACGAATCAATCAATTAAGGCCGACTGCATGACATGAAAGTCTCCACATCGGAAGTCCCATGGCTGTGGGATGGGCAGGTATGCACACTCACACCTCTCTTACTCGACGGATGGATGGACCACTGAAAAATGACACCTCTCTCTCTCCCCATCCCCCACGCTTACCTCGTCAATTCTATCGAGCAGCACTCTCTCGTGCTCCGTTCCCCTACCCCACCCACCCTCCCTCCCCCACTGCATGATAAGCGCTACACGTGCTTGCTACCTACCGTCTTGTCTTGCTCGCCTGACGTGACGGATCGATAGCTAGGGCCACAAAAAAGCGGCGGACCCCTCGCAAACGCCGGCCGACACGCTATCCACTCGTTGGTTGCCGCCCACGGCCCCGCCCCCTCTCTGCACTTGTCTGTCTCGGACTGCTATGGTACAACCAACATACACTACAGCGGAGAGAAGGGCTAGGCGGGTGGCTGGCGCGCAAACCGCCGCCCCTCCTTGATTTATTAGTCAGTCAAAACGACCCCCATTCCCCTCGCTATCTCTCCCATCCCCTCCCCACCAGTGAGTGTCGAGTGAGTGTCGAGTGAGTGTCGATTGGCCATGAATGACTAAATTACAGTGCCTCTAGCGGTCTACCGGGCGGTCGGGTGACATCGGAAGGGGGTCACTTCTTGCCACCCTTGTCGTCACCGACATCCTCCAAGGATTCGTCATCTGGGAACTCTGGCAAAGGGCTGCGTGGGCCGTCAGGCTCGAACTCCTCTTCAGGCTCGGCCGGCCTGTCAGCCGTCCCCATAGCTTGCTCGAGGGCCACCTTCTGCTGCAGCCGCTCGTTCCTGGTCGCCAGCCACAGCGACGTCAGGAGGCCCACCAGATGCGCCACGCTCGTGTTGGTGTTGGCCTGCACCACCAGGATGTCCAGCGGCTGAAGCGTGAGGCCGCCTGTGGGAGCCGAGAAGCGCACCACCCCGCCGGGCCCCCCACCGAAGACAAGCTGCGACATGCGGAGGATCTTTGAGAAGAGAACGCCCACGATCTGCTCGGCCGAGACCATGGAGAGCAGCAGCCCGATGAGGTTGATCCACACGCCGCTCCGCAGCCAGTGCTTGATGCTGACGACGGCCTTGGAGGGCGCCGTGCGGCGCAGGTCGAGCGAGAGTCGGGTGTAGCCGTAGGTCCATATGAGTGAGAGGATAGAGAAGAAGACGGCGACGCCGGCCAGGGCAGTGCCGTTGAGGATGGCCTGTGTGAGTGTCAGGTACTCGCTGATGGTGTTGGCGAAGATGAGAATGGACGCCGACACCACCGTGAGGGCCAGCTGAGGCCACCAACTCCACCACGCGACGTTCCACAAGGCGCGACGAACCACCTGACACACACAAACGGAAACACAGGCACAGACACATGAGCCCTGCCGGCACCAGCGAGGGGCATCGGGGCATCTTTCTTGCTTTGTTGACCCACCTGCAGCTGCTGTACAGCGGTGCGTTCCTTTGGCGCCGCAGAGCTCCTGTCAGCCGGCGGCTCCTTGAGTGAATCGGAGCGCCTGAAGATCTTGCCCAAAGCCATTGAAGGAGCCTGGGCGTGCCGGGCTAGTGTCTGCTTTGTGGTCCTTGCAGGCAGCGCTGGGCGGCTCCTTGAGAGAGGGGCAACGAAGGAAGGCGCCGTTGGACCCTGCCAAGCCCACGTCGGGATAAGCGACGACGCCAGCAGGCAGATGCATAGCGAAGCACACCTCGACGTCTTCATTGCCATGGTGATTCGCCTACGTTCTCCAACAGCAGCAGCTACGTTCTCCAATTGCTGCGAGCTGGACTGCAGATCTCCCCCGTGAAGCGCGTGTGGCGAGGGCAGCTGTGTGAGAGGAAGGGCATCGACTTCTGATTCGGTCAGGTACGCATCGCATCCCGCATGCATCCGTTGTGTGTGTATGGGAGGTCAGACGAAGCCTGTTGTCCTGCTTGCAGACGTCATCCTTCACCATGTCCGAGCAGCCCGCCAGCACCGCCCAGCCGCCCCTTCTGAATGACGGCATCGAGCTCTGCTGGCAGACAGACACCAGCCCCGCCACCAAGCGGCTCGCCCACCGCATTCTGCGCCGTGAGCTGACACCCGCCATCGCCACACGACTCATCCGGACCAATGGAGCCGACCCCCACACACTGGTCGGCCTCCGCGAGAAGGCACCTGGGGAGTGGCCACACACCAAGTGGGTGCCGCTGCTGTCGCTGGCGATTGACGACCCGACCGACAGCGTCCCCTCTGTGTGGCGGATGGATTTGGACCTCGAGACGCCCCTGCTGCTCAAGCCCTGGTCGTCACGCCAACTGCAGCGGGACATACTCGAGGCGCTCATCAGCTGCGGCGCCAACGTCAACTTCCATCATCCTGCGCATTTCAGCATGAGGGCGATGTCTGTGGCGGCCAAGACGGGCAACATTGAGGCAGTGGAGGTGCTGTTGGCCACAAACCAGCTTGATTATCTTAGCTGCCCTTCGATCTCCCCTCCCCTCCGCCCCTCACAAGCCTATGACGATGCCCTCATCCGTACGGCGCGCCGGCTGCTGCATCATGACCCGTCACTGAGCGGCTTGGCGGTGCTTGAGGCAGCTACGTCACGGCCCCTTCCATCCAAGGCCTTCACGTACGAGTACATGGACACCATCTTGCAGCACGGGGACCCCATACCGGTCGGCGTGGTGCGTACCGCACTATCGGAAGCTGCCGGGTTGGGGAGCCACTGGGTGATGGACTACCTGTGCGAGCGTCTCGCCACTCCTGCTGATATCAACCCTGCACAAGGTCATCACCCGCCGCTCCAGCGTGCCGCAATGCACCTGCAAGTCCTGCTTGACGAATGGGATGGTTGGGATGGTGACGTTGACGACGACATGCTGGACGCCATTCGCAACCGCAAGCTGGTGGTGCGGTCCCTGCTGCGGGCGGGGGCAGACCTCTCGACGAAAGTGCTGCCCATCACTACAACCGGTGACCGCAAGCGGCGTGAGCTGGTGCTGAAGGAGTACGTGGTTGTACTCAACGAGCTGCCCTTCGTCGTGATGGACGCCATCAATGCCGCCCTCTCCACCCAACGCGACGCCTACATCGTCATGACGCGCATCCTGCCCTTTGTGGATCACAACGACGAGGACGCCTGCCTCCCCCACCCGCCCTCCCCCTCGCCACTCTCATTCGGACCACAGGAGGCCGCCGCCATCGCATGGAAGATCGGGGCCTTCCTGCACGACCCGCCCGCCGCACTCACCGCCGTCGACCAAGTCCTCACCAATGCGTCGGCACTCAAGCGGCGCGTCCGGGCGGCCGTTGGGCATTTCGTCAAGTGGGCGGCGACCAAGACGGTCAGCAATCGGGAGGTGGTGGGCGGGTGGAGTCGGGGGCCGGACGGGCAGATGGCGCGTGTGCCGCAGCTGCAGTGCTTCGCTGTCGACGCGGGGCAGCGCCACACACACACACAGCTGGGGGTGCGCGAGGTGGTGCACGGGGCGCGGCTGGAGGAGGTGCGGCAACACGGGCTGGAGGGGGTGGTCAAGGGCTTCAACAACGAGGAGGGCAATGACGACTGTCAGTTCCAGTGGGGCCGCCTGGGCTTCGTCGGCCAGACGGGGCAGCAGTGGGTGTCGCTGGGCATCAACTGATCAATTGCCTCAGTAGCTGAGAGAATGACAGCTCGTTTTGGTTGTGGTGGTGCATGGTGTTGGTTTGGTTTAAGTGCTGACTGATTGAGACAGCTTTGTGCCAGTCTGCGTGTGATGCCATCCATGACACATCTGTGATTATGAATCATGTGTCCCGTCTCTCGCTCCCGCTTACACTCACGTCAGCTACAATCAATGTAGATCTATCTATCACCATCTACGGGGGATCAGAGCGGGACGATCACGCGCGCACACTCGAGCGCAGGAGAAACTCCCCCTCGCGGAAAACTCATTCACACCGGATGACGAGGGCCTGGCGTGGAAGACGTAAGTGAGCTACACCACCGTAAGCCCGTGAACGCATTGATGCGGGGAGGGATCTATCCATCGGTGGCATGTTTGTGTGCAGGAAGGGCGAACTGACCATTGAGGATGGGGGGGCAACCATATCCCCGTCACCCAACGAACATGCCTACTTCGACCTCGACCATGATCTTGCGGGGATGCCCGATGTCGAGCAAGCTGCCCTCGCCGCAACCATTGACCTCTCCCAGCTCCAGCTGCCGCCAGTGCCTGAACACAAATGGAGCCCCCATATCAAGTAAGTACTCCCAGAGGCTGGCTGCACACACTGTCAGCCAGATGGGGCCACCCGATGGAGGGCGGGACACGACACCTGCCTGTGCTGTCTTGTCCGTGTCCATGTCTCAGAGACAATGGCTTCGAGTTGCTCCGCGTTCACGGTCCGCCCTCGAACGGACGCGTGGCGAGCCTTGTCCCCTACCGCAAAGAAAGCGGCTCGTTGGTCATGATTCTCACCTACAACAGTGATGAGGGGCACATCAAGGAGCTCGATACGGCCATCGACCTGCCCGATGACGGGCAGCCACATGACTACATCGTTGGATTTCCGATGAAGGGCAAGGACGGCGATGGGGATGTCTTCGTGTGCGTCGACGGAGACTTGAAGCTGACGGCGTCTCTTTCAAAGATGAATCTCACGACAACCGATGTCAGCGTGGTCCGCCTGGGGTGAGCATGCTGTTGTATCGATCAGACACCGATGGGCAGGCACCTATGCCTCCCTCCTGTGTATGATCTGATCCATGTGTGTCTCTGTAGCTTCGTCACGTGGGGCGCCAACGTGGGCGGCTCTCTCCTCATCAACAAGATGCTCATGTACGTCCCCTCCCTGCCTGACGTCTATGTCGACGACAAGACAGGAGCCGACACCAACGACGGGGCAACGCCTCAGACCGCCTTAGCCTCGGTCGTCCGTGCGGCAGAAGTCGCCCGGCCGGGGACGACAGTCCACATTGCGAAGGGCATCTACCGAGGGGCCCTGAAGCTGAGAAGCTTCGGCCAGCCGGGCAAGCCCATCAAGTTCGTGGGCGAGGGGCGCGACGCGACTGCCATCGTCGGGTCCATTCGAGCTGACTCGCTCACTTGGACTCTGCACAAGGACACTTGTGCAGGAGACAACTTGTATAAGGCCGACGTGACGAAGCTGAAAGCTGGGTCGGGTTATGTGGGCACATGGAGTGTCACGAAGGCCCCTCACTTCGTGTGTGAGTCCAAGGCGCCAGGAAAGTGCACCAGGAAGGTGAGCGCTTCCATAGAGACATGCAGACAGACACTTGATTCATTGATCGATCCCTTTTTTCTTGTCTAGTACCACCTGGCACGCAGCCCCAACTATCGCCTCCCTGACGCTGACCCCGCCGAGGAGTACAAGTATCTGAAGGTGACCAATCACGCAACATTTGAAGCGGTCACATATACTTCTCGCCTATTCATTCGTTCAGCACTGGTACCTTGCAGGTAAGGACGGCTGGCTGGCTGCCTGCCTGGCTGGCCGGCTGAGTCATGCCTGTCTCTGTCTTTCCGGTTGATCAGACGGAGGGGATGGCGTTCCCGACTGCACGCCGTCTCCAGGCTCAGACAAATACTGCGACGAGTCCAACTGGTCCTTCGACACGCTTACCGATGTGGGACATTTCAACGAAACGGGCGACCCCCAACCCGCAGCCACCCTCAAGACTCTGCCCGACCTGGTGGGAGCAAACATCACAATCAACGGTACGCATACGTACGAGTGCAGCGGCAAAGAGAGAGGAAACACATATGTTTTCTCGTTCTGGTCTTGATGCAGATGGCCGCAGTGGCTTCTGGACCAAGCAGTTCACCGTCAAGTCACACAACAAGGCGGAGGGCAAAATAACGATCGGTAGGTACATACAGATGTATGGCAGAGAAACAAAGGAACGAACACACTGCACGGATGTCCCCTTCCAGATGGAAGATTCTATTGCAGAGATCCTACGTTCCCAGGAATTCGGTCAACTTGTCGCTGCAATGCATCCTTCATAGCAATCAATCAAGGACACACCTTTGGCTGCCTGCGTGTCTCTCTTTGCAGGGCCTATGCACATTATTACGTATCGAACAAGCTGAGTTTCCTCGACAGCCCCGGCGAGGTGCACAGGCCGAGACAGACAGAGACATACACTCCTGTCTGAGTGCATCTGTCGGATTCTCTCCAGTATTGGTTCGACGAAACGTCCAACTTGCTCTACGTTTGGAAGAGCGACGACGCCGAATGGAGTGACATAGAGATAAGTACTGATGCAACGGATCAGGAGATCGGCCTCGATATGGTCGGCAAGTCATACATCGAGTGGGAGGGCCTCACCTTCTCCTTCTTCTACCAAATCGTGCGGGAGCCATTCACAATTGCAAACCCCTCCGAGCATAACACCTTCAACAATTGCCGCTTCCACAGCTCGGCGTAAGTACACATATATTCCCCACCTCTCTACATGCACCCCCACCCATTGACCTGGTTCGGTGCAGGTTTGGCATCAAACTGCAGCGCAAGCTGGACAGCAGCCAGCCATGGAAGAAGACACGGCACTGGAGTTTTACCAAGAATGGTAGGGGCAAACAGGGGTCAGTTTTGCACTTGTTCATTATCTATACACGGGTGCAGAATGGTCGAGCATCGACGAAGAGGCTGTTTGGATTAAGGCACCTGACGGAAGAGACCCTGACAATGGTGGCAGGATCTGCACCAGACGGGATGGCTTGCAAGGAGCGGAAGGCAGGCAGACGGTGGCGTGTGTTTGCAGGTGAGTCCAGCATCCGGAATCTGTACTTCTTCAATAATTCGTTCCACCACATCGGGTTCGCGTATGAATGCCCCTATGCCGTCGCCAAGCATGCCCCAGCAGCGGTGCATATCTGTTATGCCACTAACGTCACTTTCATATACAACACCATCGAGGTATGTAGGCGCTTCGATGCAAGTCGATCGAAGAACATATTATCTACTGTGCGTGTCTCTCCATCAGATTGTGGCGGGCTATGCCCTGATAATCAGGTATGGTCTGCACGGCAACGACGCCATCGTCTATCCCAACATAAAGGTCAGCCGAAGGCGACAGGGCGTGCTTATGTCCATGTTCTGCATCTTTTGATATCCACCAGGCATCCGCCCATGGGGATAATCTGGTCGCCCGTAACAACATATCCCGCGCATGCCTCATTAAGGCAGATGCCGGGTGGATACAGCGATGGATGCATCTTGGCGCAGGCAGAGACGGATGCTTTTTGTCCTCTCAGGGCGGTAGCCATCTCTGGCAGATATCCATTCAGCACTCTCTTCTTTGTAAGAATGAGACAGAGAGGCCTCACACTCGTCATGCACGCCGACTACAGTCATTCATTCGTTTCTCTACTTGCCTGCCTGTCAATGTGATTCCAGGAGAACGTAAAGAGCAGACAGTCCCGCATTCGTATCCGTTCTTTCATCTGATTCGTGCAAGCATGGCCATACGTGTATGCAGATCATCAGCAATGTGTTTGGGTGGAACGGAGCCAGCGACCGACGAGGGGCACCTCTCGGAGCAGGAAGTGGGATGTACCAGGTGACTTTCTGGCTGCCTGCGTGCCTGCCGGCCTGTCTACCTGCCTGTCTGCACTCAGCAAACGGATAGAAGGTGAACCAATCCGCATAAGTATGTCTTATTGATGCCCTTGTGTGGCCAAAGGAATGGATATACGGGGGAGTTTTCCTAAGAAACGTGAGGGAAGGCAAATGAGGGCGAGGGTGGCGAGGATCAACGAGCATATGCTGCTCTGCGTGTCTGGATGGTGTGGGGTGGGTGTTGCAGGTTGTCTTCAATGTGGAGGGTACCAATGAGACAAGGGCTCAATGATGTGCTACACATGTCTGTCCGTCCTGCATCCGTGTCTCCCTCCTTCCATTCAGAGAAGGCGTTCATCTGGCATCCCAACGAGGAACACGTAAGACGGCCGATAGACATACAACAGGCGCAAAAACCTGCAACTCTCTGGCTATCAGGACACCGAGATGTTCTTCCTGTCAGTCGCATAAACAGCAAAGGCAAGGAAATCTATTCCTTCTCTGTCTCTGCCGTCAGGAACAACCTGATAGCCCGAGCTAAAACATGTGCCCGAAATCCGCAGCGCCACCTCAATCACCCACAGAGCAACACCATTCACAACAATCTCTTCGTCGACTGCGATGTGGGTATTAACCCCGTGGCGCCATCAGGCCAGGACTTCCCTCGCGAGTATTTTGACGTCGACTACAACTTCTACATGCTCATGAACCCAGAAGCCAAGGTGGATCGTATGCTCACGTCTCCCGATCTTTTACACTGTCTCCCGATCTTTTACACTGCGCCCATCCGCTGTCTTCTTCACAGGTTCTGGAGCTGAAACAGGCCGCAGGGACAGAGAAGTACAAGACCCTTGCGGAAATTCGCGAGCAGGAGAGTGGCCTGTGGGTTGAGGGCTGGGAGACGCATGGCAATGACACGGCCGAGGTTGCCGTGGGCTACAAGGAGGCGGGCCTTCCCCCACGCACGGACAATATCAATGACCGGAGAATCCGCACATATGACCCATGTGAGATGCTGCATTCCCCCTCTTGACATTGCGACATTGCAACCTCCCATCTGCTGTCTCTCCTTGTATTTTGTGTGTCAGCATGGTTCGCGCCCACGTCAGCTCAGCTGAACGCCTCCAATCCAAACTTTCCCGCCGAGGTGGAGCGCCTGCTGCGGCACTTCGATATCTGCATCCCTATAGGACAGGACGACACCGTAAGCCACAGATACGCTGACTGATACCATCGAGGCGTAGCGAATGAATTCCACGTACCTTCTTGTCTATGTGCAGACACTTCCGATTGGCCCTCACTCAGCGACTGCAGAGAAGTGTTTCCTGGGCATAGGATCGCTCGACGGCGAAATGACGGTGCCGACATCTTCGCCAGCTCGTGCACTTCGGGGCAGTGGTTAGGAGTGCGGGTGTGCGAGTGGGGCTGTCTCATTATCGGTAATTTTTATGTCATTGATATTGATATTTTCATAGAGTCAGCAATTTTCGTGTGCGCGTCTGCATCTGCGTGTGCGTGTGCTTGGTGGGGAGTTTTGAGGGTGTTTAGGTTTGTTGGTACAGCTTGCTTGCGTTGATTAGACGAGAGAGAAGAGACACATGAGAAGAACGATGATCGAACGAGTTGAGAGACGGATCAATCAATATAAGGATACATGCCTGCTTTCCGCGTCTCTCTCTCCGTATGCTTGAGCGAGGCACCAAAGAGCTTACTGCAGGGCTGCTGGCACAGTGTGTGATCTTTGTTCCCTCTGGCAGGGGGAAAGAACAGTGTGGAGGGAATAGAGATCCTCGTGTGTTGCGACTCATATTCAATGAACGGGCAGAGAATGTGTCTCACCATGATGCATGTCTCGCAACAAAAGTCATTCCATTGTCGCCACTCACCGTCCGTTCGCATCTCTCACGTCCACCCATAACTCCCAATCCCTCAAAAACAAACACATCCATCGCGTTCGACGCAACATCCCTCAAACAGCAAGAGAGGTGGCCTTCTTCGGCGTCGCCACTTCCCTCATCTTCACTTTCGAGAGCTGTCGCCGGGCCGCGGCGAGGGGCTCAAACACCTCGTTGATGTAATCCTCGAGCCCTTGCCCTTTTCGAGGAAGCGGGCACTGCCACTTCCCCTCTGCAACCTCATTCGCCTCAGACTGCCACTCCCCCTCTGCCCGCCCATTCGCCTGAGGTGGTGGTTGCCCGAGTCGAAGCTTAGGCCTCTCGCGGATCTCTCCCGGCGGCACTCGCTGGACGGGGTGGACCTTGCGGGCCGGGCTGGTTCGCTGGGCTGGTGCAATGATGGGTCCCTCCGGCGACGGTGCTGGGCGAGAGGGCTGGCGGGTGGACGTGTGTGGTGAGTGATGCCGGAAGGCGTTGAGGCTCTTCGACTTCAGCAGCCTCAACGAGTCACGGATCTTCTTGATGTCCTTGTGCGCCGTGCTGCCAGTCGCCTCAGGCGCCCTCTCCTCGCCCACGGGTGCTGTCATGCTGTAGTTGACCGTGATGTTGGTCTCAGCACCCTGTGCGCCCTCCTTCTCCCCATTCTTAGGGCCATCGACCACGATCATGGGGCCCGCTGGTGATTGCCCTCTCTTCTTCGCCACCTTGGCTGCGGCATTGGGACCCCGCGATGGCAGCGGAGCCATGCATCCCGGAGGGACGCGACGCAGGTGGCTCAGAGGGGGCTTTGTGGAGAGAGAAGCGCTGTGGGTCTTTTTGGGAGCGGGCGAGGGGTGCCGGGAGCCGGATGGGTTATCTTTCGACGGCGTGGCTCGGTTGCGAGACGTCTGCTGGGGACGGGCTGGGTGGCGGGGCGGCTTAGCCGCGGCTTTGGGTGCACAACTCGGCTTGGTAGGTGGCTGTGTGGGCTCATCCGATGGGTCTGTGTACGGCGGGGGTGGTGATCCTGCCTGCTTGGGAAGGGGCTGCTGGGACGTCTGCGCCGGCTCGTGCCGCTCAACAATGAGCCTGTTCAATCTGGCCTTGACGTCCGCAGTCCTTGCCGTAATAAGCCGGAGCATCTCGCAGCTCGACAACTCCTCAGAGCTGCACCAAGAGATAAAGACACAGTATAGGCCCCAACGGAGATCGATCCTTCCTCCCTTGTCTTGTTCGTACCATTCGTCGGCCATTGGTCCGCACGGTATGGGGGTCGACTCTGCGGCCCTCTCGTGATCCCCCCTTGCTGCCGTCTCTGCCGCTTCCACCTCCCTCTTCCAGTCGGCTGCCTCCCGCTCCATCAGCGCCTCGAAGTCAGCAGCATCCCTCTCCCACGCCTCCCGCTCTCTCTTGAACTCCTCGTGCTGCATCTGGGACAGGATGTTGCGTTTGATGGCGTCTCGCCCGCCCTTGACATCCAGCCACTCAGGGTCACGAACGTGCTCGAAATGGCAGATTGGCCGGCCAACGATGGGCTTCTCGCCGAGCCCAGGGTAGTACCGCTGGTTGGTGCCGTACTTGTCTTTCATCGGTCGACTCTTGTCTCTGACGCCATTGGGGAGGTGTTGGTTGCTGGTCTCGCTGACGTTATTGTCCTGAGGTGGCGACAGCTGGGCTGGCGGAGGGGGGAATGGGCCCGATGTGGGCTCCTGGGACGGCTCGGCCCGTGTGGGGCTGGTGGCTGACTCCTTGTATGGCTGCTGCTGCTTGGAGACCCAGAATGAGGGGCCGCCATACTTGGCTACAAGCGCATTGAGATCAGCCTGAACGGAAAGACAACGAGGGTAAGGATGACGTGAGAACAGACAGCTCTCTCTCTCTGTCTCTGTGTGTGTGTGTGTGTGTGTGTGGAGGTTGCTGTTGTTTACTGACCCGCTCGCTGTCACTGACTGGCTTTGGCTGAGGCTTCAGGGAGGAAAACAAGCCCTTGTTCGCCTCCAGCCAGGCGTTGAAGGCCTTGGAGTTGAGGTACTGCGGGTTGTACCTGTCCAGGGGGACGGGCTCGCCGTCCGCCAGACCTTGACACGCCACGGTCAACGAATGCTGCACACTCAACAGAGAGACATCAGTTCATTTTGCAGTCCTGGTCGGCATCCGTCTGTGTGCGTCTGTGTGCGCGCTCACCCCTTTGAACATGAATCGGATGTCTTTGGGTGTGTACTTGTCCCCCTCACTTGGCTGGAATCCCCAGTCACTCCAGTCCTTCCCCTCCCGCTGCCGCCGGTGGGGTGGTTGTTGTTGTCCCTCGTTGCGAAGGGAAGTGTCGGGGTCCCGTGGCGGGTACGGAAGAAGGCAGTAGGGCGACGGGTTGGTTGGGGAGTCGCAGCCAGCGCGAGCATACAGCTTGTTGGTGGAGTATCCGTTCGAGAAGCGGTAGCTGGTGGGGTCGGGCATGTATGTCGGTGTCGGCCTGCTGAAGCCAGTGGTGGTGCGTGTGCGCGGTGCAGGGGGGAAGTCGTTGCCATTGGCGGGCGATCGGCCTTGAGAGGGCGGCTGGGGTTTGGCCTGTCGCTGCAGCTGCTGCAGGGACGTCACCTGCGCCTCAAGCCTCCCACCCGCGTCCTCAGCTATAGGTGAGTACATGTCCTGAATGGTGCACAGCACATGCACATCAGCAGAGGCACGGACCGTGTTGCGGAAGGCTCGCTCACCGGCACACGATTGAATGGTTCTCGCTGCCCGTTCTGCACCTCATCTGAAGGACTCCTCTCTAGTGAAGCACAGACACAGAGAGCCCATTGCACTATCCGTCCGCCTCGTCACGTCCTTCCCACCTCCTTGCTCACCATGTGACAATGAATGTGACGCCCTGTGGCTCGTCCTGAGCTGCGTCTCCCGAGGCCGCGCTGCCGGGTGCGTTGGGGGGAGCGGTGGTCTGGACTTGCAGGCCCTGGGTGGCTGGGCAACGGACGGGGCTGCCTTCGTATTAAGGGACTTCACGCCCTCGATTTGACCTGACAGTCAAGCAGACAGAGACATCAACATGGTGCCGTGCATGTGGTCTTGTGTGACCATTTTCGTCACCTACCATGGTGGGCGAGGGATTCCACGTGAGCACGGTCCTCTTGCTCTTGTCGCCGCGGGCGTGGGATCGACATTTTCAGACGTGGACGTCCCTCCTTGGACGGCGCCTCGGGCCTCTTCTCATCTTTTCTTGCCCGCTCGTGCTGCTGAAGTGCTCTGAGCTTCTCCTCAGTTCGGCGACACGCGTTAATCTCCTGCGCAAGCTGCCGAATCGCCGTCGCTGTATCGTCTCCATGAGTGGATGTTTGGATGGCGACGGTCTCGGATGTCCTTCGGGGGGGTGTCGGGGCGGACGGTGGCTGTGGGCGAGGGGGCTCGGCCGTCTGCACGGCTGTCTCTTGCATATCTGGGTGCGGGGGCTGCCGGTCGATCCATTCACGCAGTGCCTCGCCGATCCTCTCCTCCTGTAGGGCCTCCCTGTCCTCCTCCCTCTGCCCCTCATCGGCTGTCACCGAGGCGTCTTGAACCACCCTGACGTGTCGTGACTGGTCGTGGTTGCAGACCTCGGGATGGACGTATGCCGATGTGTCGAGCCACGCGGCTGCTGCTGGGGCGGGAAGCTTCTTTACCTGACTGCCCAACTCCCTGGGTCGATGCTCCTGCCTTGGGCGGAAGTGAGTGGGTGCAGGCCACTCAGCGGGCGACGTCTTCACAATCCTCGGCCGCTGCACGTCTGCGTAGGGATAGCGCTGGAGGGCAGCGTCAGGGACGGTGGCATGGCGGGCATCGTCGATGACGAGCAGAGGCGGCGAGTTCGGCTCATTGTCGAGCTGGACCTGCAGCGCCACGTCGCGCCGGGGTCTCGCTGCCACCTGCCCGGCAGCCCACACCAGCCGAGGGCTGCCGAAGGCCAACTGTGTCTCCAAACCTTCCACGTTGCGATCGACAGAGGGCGAGCACTGCACCGCCCTGTCCACGTGGACCACTCGTGCCTGTTGGCTCGTCTCCTCGTGTGTCTCCTCGGGCAGCGCCACCGGGTCTGCAGGCTTGAGAGGGGGCGGGGGCGGGAGGGGCATCGCGCCCGGTGGACGTATGAGTGGCTCCAAGCTCTTCAGAGCAGCACGAGAGGTGGCCTTCTTCGGCGGCGCCACTCCCCTCATCTTCACTGACGAGAGCTGTCGCCGGGCCGCGGCGAGGGGCTCAAACACCTCGTTGATGTAATCCTCGAGCGCTTGCCCTTTTCGAATGGGCGGGCACTGCCACTCCCCCTCTGCCGCCTCATTCGCCTCACACTGCCACTTCCCCTCTGCCGCCTCATTCGCCTCGGGTGGTGGTTGCCCGAGTCGAAGCTTAGGCCTCTCGCGGATCTCGCCCGGCGGCACTCGCTGGACGGGGTGGACCTTGCGGGCTGGGCTGGTTGGCTGGGCTGGTGCAATGATGGGGCCCTCCGGCGACGGTGCTGGGCGAGAGGGCTGGCGGCTGGGTGGTAGAATCTGGTGGCGAGACGGCCTGCCCTTCGTCGTCACGCCGCGGGGATTCTCCATGTTCTCTGTACAGGACATGCACATTGCATAACATCATCTAATCGGTGGCCTGTGCGCCGTCCATGCGTCTCCACGCTCACCTGCTTCGCTCGTCCGCATGCGGCGTGTCCGCCTTTGCAAATCAAAAAAATACGCATGTTGTTGCAAATCTCCTTGGAAGTGTGGCCGCATCGTGCGCTCGACTTCGCACAACAGCCTCTTTTTCACTGTGGGGAAACGCGAGCTGGGGGGCGTCTTCCGGCTTGGCCGTCTTCCGCTCGCAAGCTCGCTATTTCGAAAAAGAGCTGGCTGCCGTGCGTGCCGATCAAACTCCCACACCGCAGCACCTTCTTCTTCATCCGTGGGCTCAAAACAGGAAGGCGGCGTCATTTCGGCGGTTGACTTCCTAACGGCCGTTGGTGCGAATGGCGGATCCTTGAAGGCAGAGGATGGAGCTCGGCAGCGCCAGCCTGGGGGGCGCGATGTGCTGATGCTGCCAAACGGGGATGAAGCGCGGCAGCAGCCGAGAACTGCTTCCTTGATCTATCAATTCCAGCAGCATGGCGGCTGACAAGCAGCATTCGTGAGAGGTATCAGTTCCCTCTTCCTAAGGACATTATTGTTCGTCTGCTGCCAGTTCGTCGGATGATCATCAGCAGCCGGGCCCATCTGCCGCTGTTGTGGTTGGTGTCCTCTTGTCAGCTACCATTACTCTCCGGTATCGTCTGGGCCCCTCCCCCTTCCCCCTTCGTGCCTTCCTCATGAGCCAAACACCCGGGGGAGGGCCGGGAGGGGCAGGCACCGAACGACAACCCACCGACGCGTCGACTGCGGCCGGGGCTGAGCCACGCACTCAACGGACAAGGACGCTCTTCTCGCGGCTGCCGTTCCCCGCACCCCTGCAGGCCGAGCCGGCCCTCTCTCGCCCTCCCCCCTCCTCTCACCCACCGCCGTCCGAGTCCGAAGGTGCCATGCCACCAGAGGTGACCCCGCCGCACCCATCGACACCTGCCCGTGCTGCGGCGGTGCGTGTGCCGCTCCCTCCCCCATCCCCGGTGCCCATCCACTTCCCTGGGCGTGACACGACGGGTCGGCCTGTGGCGGGCCCATCGAGGCCACCTCCGCCTCCCCCGGGGTTTGGCTCGTCCCCCTCGTCGTCACAGGACACTGAGGAAGACCCCAACGTCATACGCAGGAGGTATGCATGGATGAATGGATGAATGAATGGCAGCCGGGAGGAGTGTTAGTGGATTGTTGTGTGCGCGAATGGGTGGTGTGGTGTGGTGTGTGTAGGATGCTCGAGGCGGAGGGTGCGGTGGATTCGCTGCGGCAGGAGGTGAGGGCGCTGCAGACCTCCTATGACAAACAGACCGAGGACCTCAACAAGCTGCTCAACGAGAACCTATCCCTCAGGCAGATGGACCTATCAGCGGTACGCACAACCACCCCCCACGCCCACTCACTCACAGCACGCCCCATACCTCCGCCGTCTGTCTCATCATCAATGCAGGGCCAGGTGCCGCGTCTGCTAGAGGAGAATCGCGCATTGCAGCAGCAGATCGACGGCCAGGCGGCGCAGCTGGAGGCGCTCAGGAAGGAGAACAGCGACCTCCGCAGCCACCGTGAGAAGGGCGAGGCGCAATTCAGCGGGCTGCTGACCGAGAACTTTAACCTCCGCATGGCCGAGCAGACGTGGGCGGTGCGGCGAAGCCACCTGGAGGCACAGCTGGAGAACGAGAAGAGGCAGAGACAGCAGCTGCAGGAAGAGAATGAGAAGCTGGAGGGCCGGTAGGTGTCGAGCCGGGCAGAGGGAGGCATCCATGGACGTACGTCATTGTCTATGTTTGTGTCTGTCTGTGTGTGGATGTCAGTTGGGAGGAGTTGCAGCGAGCGACATGGGCGCTTGCCTCCGAGAAGGAGCAGCTCGAGCGACGGCTCGACCAGTACTCACGCACCCTCCAGGACATGAGGCAACAAGCCGACACCAGAGCACAGGAGGTACCAACCACACACACGTCACCCGCACACCACCACTACCACCACCACCACCACCATACACAGTGACTGTGTCTTTGTCTGTGGCTCTCTTCCTCAGCCCCCGCCGCCCCCTCCCCTGACGGCCGTGTCTCCCGGTCTGACCCCAATCCCCTCCCCCCTCCCCTCGCCCAGCCGAGTGTCTGTCCTGCCGTCACAGGCAGGCGACCTCTTCTACGGCCTCGGACGCACCGGCACCTCGCCCCCACCTCCACCCTTCCCGGCGTACGGGCGGGTGCCTCTGGCGGGCGGTCTGAGGTCGCCCGGCGCCGCTTTGGGGTTCGCTGTGCCGTCGACTGAGAGGAAGCTGTCGGGCAATGTGGCCAAGCTCAACGTCTTCCTGCTGAATGTCTGCAAGTACGTTTGTGTCTGATGGGGGGGGGGGGGG
>CDMY01000077.1:87751-142305 GCA_001179505.1 Vitrella brassicaformis
GTGGAGGCGTGATATCGCGTGTGGCGCGTGTTATTGCAGGGTGAGGAAGAAGCAGCAGCCGATGCGTTGGCAGATCCTGAGCAACGACGACGAGAAACATCCTTTGTTCCGGGCGGTGGTGGAGTTCCCGCCCCTCCCTGGCGTGTCGCCTATCGAGGGCGACTGGCAACCCAACAAAATGCAGGCGAAGGAAGACGCAAGCCTCAGGTACACACGCGCACCACAAACCAGGCAGCATGCCGACATATATCTTTGTGTGTCCATGCAGGGCCTTGGAGTTTTTGGAGAGCGTCCGCACGCACATCGGTGCGTTCACGTCACCTCCCTCCCAGGCAGCCACCCCCTCACCCCAGCGCCCGTCCGCCCCCCTCGAACAACCAGCACCACCACCAGGCCCTCCGCCATCATACTCATTCGCAGCCCAGCCCGGGCCCCCCACACCCGCCCCCGTCCCTCCCCTCACCACGCCAACCCAGCCGCCCCCGCCGCCCCACGCACATCCCCTCGGTGTGGGCTTCCCGTTCGCGTCCATCCCCAAGTCGCTGGCCACACTCGCGTCGCTGCTCACAGGCCCGTCGACAAGGACGGAGGAGGGGGCGATGGGACCACTAGGCGGCCCCTCACTGCCGGAGGGCATGATGCAGGGACCCTCCCAGGCCAGCACCGGCACGGCCACGCCCAGCTTCGAGTGGTCATACTTCGCCACGCAGCCGCCCTTCAGCCGGTCGGCGACGTCGACAAGCTGGTCGCCAGGCCGCGGGCAGCGCCCGGGGCCGCTTCATCCAAGGGGACCATCGTCTGCGCCTCGCCCCGTGAGCGTGCCGCCCTCGCCCCCCCTCACGCCGAGTGACCGTGCGACGTCGTCGTTTCCCACGCCGCCGTCTGGCCAGCGGCCGGGCGACTGCTTGGAAGAGGAAAGCAGTGACGAGGACGAGCAACTGCAGCAGCAGCAGCAGAGTGGGGAGGAGGGGACGTAATTTTGGGCCTGTGTTCGGGGAAGACGTGGCGCGGGCTCGTGCAGGTTGAATGAATGGTTTTGAAATCTGACATATCTGACGATAATGGTAGAGGGGAATTTTGCGTGCTGATGGGGAAATGGCGAGGCGAGAGAGAGACGAGGTTTTGACGCCCCTCTGGTCTGTTGGTGTGGAGAGGGCGGCCTTGCCTTGATGTTTGTGGTAGGCAAACCTCAGGCGGACGGTGGGTGGGTGAATGAATGTTTTTTGCAGTCTGGTGTTTCTTACTGGACGACTGGACGCGCCGGGCCACATTTAGCCACTAAGCGATGAATCGATGTTGTTGATGAGAGGGGCATTTTGGGTCTTTTTATGATTGTCGACTTCTAATGTACATAGACACACAGATACATACACACATACACACATGCGTACATACCATTTTATCATTCATTTCAAGTACGCAAAGTGGGTGGGTGATGTTCGTGGCATGCAGTAGCGGTCTCGCTTGATGAATGAGGGATGGATTGACATTGCGGGGTTTTGTGGATGTAATGTTGCAATAATGTGTTCATACCTTTGGCCCCACACGATGAACGATTGATAATAAGTGTACGGTACGGTATTTGTGTAGTTCTTCCTTTCCACTCTCGGCGGCCTTTTGTTGTTCGTACGTACAGATCGACCGGCCGCCCCGAACGTACGTATACACAGACAGACAGACAGACAGACGTCTCCATCTCTATACGCATGTATCTATGTACGTACACACGTATACTTACGTGTGTATGTGTGTACGTATATACGTACACACGTATGCGTATGTACGTGTGTAGAAATGAATGTGTCGGCCCACCCACTGACTGACTGACTGACTGACTCACTTGCCTGGCCTGGCTGTGACGAGAGTGGACCGACCCATGGACCACGATTGTCACGCACTCACTCACTCACTCGCTCGCTCACTCGCTCACTCAAACTGACTGACTCACTCATTACGTGTCTGGGGCCCGAGATGAGCCTTTCTGGCCTGGTGTGGCGTGCGGTAGTGTGCGAGTGGAGTATGCCTTGCTGAGCTCGTAAACCCAATATGAGGTCAAATGGGGATACTGCACCCACACACACCGACATATGCCTGACTGGCTGGCCGGCAGGACAGAGGGCGCCTCATACATGACATGGAGGAGGGAATTGCCTGCTGTGTCTGACTCGATGTCCGTGTATGTCTCTCCTTTCGTTCCTTTTCGTTCGTTTAGTGTGTCTCTCTCTCCTGTGCATATGTCTGTCTGTCTGTCTTCTGTCTGTCTCGCTGCGTGGCTGCTGTTTCTTTCATCGTATACCCCAGCGTACGTACGTACACACATATATACACATCATCAGTACACCTGGCTGCCTGGCTGTCTGTCTGTGTGTGTAACATCATCATATGTATCTCGCCTCGTCTCTGTTTGTCGCACGCACCAGTACTTAAGCGCTTGCAGACAGCGAGTGGGTCGATTCCGTATGTACGATAAGGGCACTGTGGCCATCCATGTGTACGTATGTATGTGCACATACATATACATGACTCACGGGCCTCTATTGTACCGCCACCCTCCCACCCACACCACACAGACACCCACGAGAGAGACCGACCGAGATATATAAGGAATATGTATGTACGATGGATGATGTTGACGCTTTTGCTTTCGTTGCTGTTGGTGTACATACTACACGCACTGCCCTGCTCTGCTCTGTGCTGTGCTTCCCTACTGCCTGTCTGTCTGCTTTGCAATGAGTGGGATTAATTTTTTGCCGTCTGTCAGTGCGTTCGTGTGGGGTCTCTTCCTGCTGGCTGGCCTCACTGATTGATCGGCCGGCAAGCAGGGAGAGGGCCGCACACCAACCACGAGACGACGACCAATGGATGACTGGTCTGTGTGCACACGACGCAGTGGGCGAGGCGATGGCCCGCCCGCCTTGTGCCTATGACGTGAGAGAGCGATGAGCAGTGTGAAGTCACAGACAGCGGGCGGGCGGAGGAAGGGCGAGATGGGTATATTTGTGTATGTGTGTATGTACGTACCCTCCATTGGCAGCACCACATCTGTAGGTACCTATGAGTGTGTGTGTGTGTGTCTTCCTCCGTGTCACGACTGCTGAGACGGGGAAGAGGCACAGTGGGGATGGATGGATGGATGGACTATGGACGTAAGTGTGTCTATGCTGTGGTGCAAGTTTTGTGTATGGACGAACGCCAGACCGACCTATTAGCTTATATGCATGTGTGTCTGTGTAAGGGTGTATATACAATCATCCAATCCATCGACTCAATGAGCGATTGAGAAACGGCCGGACATGACTTCACTGCTGAACCAATCGTCCGCATCATGGCAGCCCACAGATAAACACCATACCATCGTCATGATCTCGTCCCCGCATCCATCCATCCATCAGCTGATCAATAGGTTAAATGTACATGCACTCACTGCACTGCTTCGCCATTGCATCCCACCAGCTCACTCACCCAGACACACACGCATCCAGCCACATCAATCCCACTCACAGAACATCTTCTCTGTGCCAGGGGCACGGTCTCGCTCCTGTGTTGGCGCCACCAGGTCGAAACGCACCTCAGCCTCCGCAATGCAAACGGATGCCGGGAGGCATTTCGACACACGAGCAAACACGGAGTCGCAACCACTCCTCACACAGTATGCTAGTGTGTCGAATAAGCGAGCGATAGGCCGATAGGCAGGTAGGCAGGCAGGTCGGTTGGCCACACGTCACACAGGTAAAAATCCTCCCTGTCTGCAGGAGGGTTCATTCCTCGATGCCGGCCCTTCTCTCTGCGCTCTTGCGGGCCTCTGACTGCGCGTAGACCACCACCAGAAACAAGATGGGCAGCAGCGTGCCCAGAATTGTCGCGTAGAAGCCGCCTGCATCACCACACAGGTTAGTTTGCTGCCACAGGGGCTGACAGATGAGATTGTTTCGTCAGCTTACCCTCGGTGACCTCCAGGGCGTTCAGCTGGGTTGAAAGCTCATCCAGCATCTGAACACACATACAACAAGCACCACGCACGCCCATCAAACGCCCTCCTCTCATCTCATCTGCGGCCATTAGGTCTTCAGCTCACCCCAGTGTCAGCATTGGCGAGTGCAGGAGCGAGCATCGGTGCGGCCGCGAGGCCCTCGAGAGCGCGTCGTTCTGTCAGTCCGCTGCGGCCAGACCGTGCACGCAATGCCGCTGGGTTGGGACCCACGAAAGCAGCGTCCTGGTTCTGGAAGGAAAAGCATGAGACGGCCGCCACGAGGGCGCACAAGACCACTGCTCGGAGCATCTTCGAAGGATACGAGGGATGTGGTAGGGATGCAGGGGCGGCTGTTTTGTACGTCGATCCACTTCAGATCTGCGGCTCGCAGCCAACCGATTGTAAACTCAGCGAGAGGGGTCCTTTCGCATGCACGGCAGGACACCTAGGGCAAGGCTACGGCAGCAGGAAAAATCAATGAGGTATCGCGTCGCCGCCTACACATCACATCACATCACGCCCATCCAATCTATCCATCCATTCATCCATCCCATGAGTACACACATGACACCCACAGCACACCACACCATCGCACTGCAAAAATTGTCTTCGCATCTTATCGCATTGCGTCGCGTCGCATCATGGCCAGGCAGGTAGATCTCTCGCGCTCTTGTTGTCCGCCCCCTCCTTGCTTCCTTAAAGCCATGTATGTATGTGTGTGAGTGGGTGCAGGTCAGTCAGGCAGCGCAGATACAGCATGGAGGGCGCTGTGGCTGCTCCAAAACACACCCACCGGCCAGCATGCATGTGAGAGGCGGCCGACCCACCGACCCACCGTCAGTCAGTCACGCAAGCAAACTGTACACTCATCCTTACGATGCTCTCCTTACACGCCACGGCACGCCACACCACACCACACATGCTGGCCAGGCACGCCTCGCCTCCTCTCCCCCTCCTCATTCACATCAGACAGACAAGAGAATCGCTCATCCAACTCACCCTTTGCTGCCTCTTTCGCCCCTCCGCGTCCCTTCTGAGCTGCTCCTGGGTCGGCTAGTCCACCTCACTGTTGCTGAGTGAGACGCACGTGCCAACAAAGAAGCATACGCAAGGGACGCTGAGGGGGCAGAATGGCAGCAACGGTGCTCCTCTCTCTCCCTGTCCCTCGCTGAGAGCAAGGCAAAAAGCAAACTAGGTGAAAACTGACTTGATACATGAGCGGAGGGGCGCAAGCCACGCACACAAGACACACACCCAGAGAGAGAGAGAGAGAGAGGATATGGAGGAGAGAGGCAGAGGGGGGACGGACGAGAAAATGCGCCAACACCCCAACACACACACACACACACGGTGACATGAGCTCTCGAGCTCGCGGACCGCACGCATCCCCGCCCCCCATGGCATCTATCTATCTACCCATCTAGGCATCTAGGCACAACAGCCCCATCCGATCGGTACACGCACGCCCTCTCCCCTCAGATGCCATGTTGGTTGGTTGATCATCCATTCAATCATCATCATTTCTTGGCGACTGTTTGTGCGGCTGATGGTGGTGCCGGTGCCTTGGTGACGGGCGGTGGTGTGGGGCCCGCCTCCTCCTCCTTCATCTGCTCCTGGATGGTCTTGATGGACGTGTTGATGCGGTCGGCAGCCTGCCCAGTCAGATTGTACTCCTTGTTCAGCTCACCCAGCTACACAGGCACAGCGCGGAAGGAATAGCACACCACAAGTCGTGCGTGGGTGTGTTGGTGAGCCGTGCCGTAAAGTGCCGTGGGTGTTGGTGTGTAGGTTCACCTGGTCGTAGAACTGTCCGGCGTATTGTCCTGCTGTGGCGGTCCACCTCAGCAGAGTCCCCCGCGCATCGTTCTTCTCGTCAAACTCCTGAGTGTGCGTCAGTCAAAGAAACAAGACAGACACGCTACATGCATACCCCTCTTGCACATCTGGTCCGGCGACCGACCGACCGACCTTGAGCCTTGAGCCGAGGTCGGTCAGTGTCTTCTCGGCGTTGGACAGGGGAGTCGGGTCCTCCAAATTGCCCTAAATGAGCACAAGACAGGACAGAACGGTCCGTCGTGTGATGAGTGGCGTGTTCTGCCTCGTCTGTCCCCCCATCTCCGTTGCTGACCCACCTTAATGTTGTCATACGCCTTGCCCGCTGCCGACTTGGCCTTGTCAGCAAGCCCAAAGCGGCTGTCAGCACTGCAGACAGACAGGCAGGGATACAAGAGACCAAGGCAGGAGGGGAGGACCACAGGTGAGGCGTGAGCAGGCAGATCGACCAGTGCTGTGAATGTATGTGCTGCTCTCTGTGTGCGGTGGTGCTTACGACACGACGAGGTTGACGATGTCGACGACAAACCGCCCCAGCACTCGAAAGATCTCACCAACCTCACCTGAGCGACAGCAATCAACGACATGGCAGCCACACCCCGCACAGCACACCCATCGTCCACGATGTGTTCACTATGATTCCCTGCCGCCGACCCGCCTCACCCACCTTGTTGTTTGGAGGCATAGTTGAATAGTGATGCGAAGACGAGTCCGAAGATGGGGTTGATGAGGATGAGGCCCAACACAAACCCGACATTGGCCGCCGCAAACTCAACCCAACCGGCGTTCTCGCGGTTCAAAGGAAACACCCCCTTCTTCGGCGTACCTGTGCAGTCAGGGCACACCACAATCACACCCACACCCACACACAGAGAGAAAAAGAGATCATCGGATGCACTCAGTAATGCAGGCAGCACTTCCCCGTGGCCGTCCTGTCTGCACGTGTGCACACGTGCCGTCTGCCCACCTCACCCTCAGCGAAGGTGAGGCTCTGCTGACTGGGTTTAGTGGTGGAGGGGGCCGGTGCGGCAGTGGGCGTCACAGCCGGTGTGGCGGGCGGCTTTGCAACGGGCGGTGCGGCGGGGGGAGGGGGATTGGGCATGCCGGGAATGAGCTGCCTTGGCGCATCCTGGTTCAGCCGGGTTAGCTGGGTTGGCTGATGCTGTGAGGCCAAGGGCGAGAGGGTCAGTGGAGCCGCTCCTGGGGCGAAGCCAATTGTGCGGACCAGACGGAGTGGCGCACAGCTGACGCTGACCACGACGGCGGACAGCGCCACCACCAACAGGCAGGAGTGCATCTCGGCTGCTGCACTGCTCAACCTCACCCAAAAGCGTCTTCGCCTCTTCCACGTGCGAGCTCGGGAGAGATCTGCAACTGCGAGCTTAGCCTTGGGAGGGAGCATGGCCTTTCCCGACATTCCCTGAGGTCTTTTCTGACACTTTTGCATCGCCCAGCGATTTTGTGGCCACTTGTATGGACCGAGCTTCTTTCGGCGTGCCCTGGCGGCCGTCATCCGATGAGGCAGGCAGCCTCTTTGACTACTCATCGGCCGCTCCCCCCTCCCTCTGTGTCCGAGCATCCCTCACGGCCTTGGTCGCCCTGGCGTGGCAGCTCCTCTATGTGGCGGGCAAGAGCAAGTGGGGCAAGGACACCAGCTGCAGGGTCATCGCACTGCTGCACGCCGCCTACGCCTGCACAGGGGCCCTCTACGTCTGCCTGACCGTCCCCGTAATCTCATTCCCCTCTCTGTGTGCCCCCGTGCCTCGGGCATTCTGGGTGTTGCTGGTGTCGTGGGGCTACTTCTGGTGGGACCTGGGAGTGTCGGTGGTGGAGGAGTGGGGTCGGGACTATGTGCTGCACGCCCTGTTTTGCATCTACATCTACGGCATTGGGTGCCTCACGGACTTCGGGCAGAAACACGCCGTCGCCTGCATGCTCTACGAGATCAGCACGGTGCTCCTGCACACGCAGTCGTTCCTCTCTCTACCGTCGCTGACCGAGAGGGTGAGCCCCTCTCTCCTGCTGGGCGTGAGGGTCCTGTTCGCCTTGTCGTTTCTCGCCAGTCGGCTGATGTTCGGTGGGTGGGTGACCTACGACATGTGGACGACCTACTTCGGCCCGACGGGCGAGTGTCTGCCGCTGGCCGGCCGGGTGTCGATATTGGCCATCAATGCGCTGTTCCACTGCCTCAATCTCTACTGGTTCGGCAGACTCATCGCCATCGGCCTCGGCAAAGGCGAGGGCAAAGACAGGAGGGACAAAGGAGCACAGCGGGCTGCAATGGCCAAGTCGCCCTCAGAAGGGGCGGTAAGCGACGCGAGTGGGAGTGAGACGCAGTCTGGGGCTGAGTCGCAGAGCGAGAGTGACACCTGCGGCAGTGCGGAAGCTGGGACTCCGGGCACCCCGTCTGAGTCCGTCGGGTCGGCTGCTGCTGCTGCTGGTGATGGTGGTGGAGATGACGTCATGACGGCGGGCAGTGTGAGGAGGCGAGCACGGAAGAGGGAGTGACCGACTGACTGGTTTTGACGGACGGACGGGGGTCCTGGGGGATGGATGGGCGGCTTGCCCATACTAAGAGAAAGACGACCATTGGGCATTTTTCTTTTTGCGTGAGTCATGCATGTGTATGTAGCTTGCTTGCAGCGTTTAAAAAACGGCTGACTGACTGACTGACTGAATGAGTGTGAGTGTGACTGAGTGTGGCTGCCTGCCTGCCTGGCTGCTTTGTTTGTTTATCATATCGACAGAAAGAAGAACAGAAGAAAGAGCCTCCCTGCCTCGGTTTTGTTGGTTTGGTTTATAGGCACGTACGTCTGTCTGTCTGTCTGAATGAATGAATGAATGCCGTAGATAAGATAAGGCCTTATTGAGTTGGGTGGTTGGGTGGTTGGTTGGTTGGTTCATTTCCTTATCGATTTTGAGCTGTATTTGTGTTTGTTGGGTTCTGGCGCGACGCAGCCAGCCGGCCGATACGATCGATGGATGGCATGTATAGGGAGGAGGAGGAACGAACAAGCCCTGCCTGGATTGTGCTGTGCGCCTGGATGCTATGCTATGCTGTGTGAGGTGAGTGTGTTTCTTGTCTGCATGAGATGGATGAGAGCTGGGGGCACAGCCGGATGAACGACTGCCTTCATACCGAGCTGAGGCCTCGCTGTGCGCTGCGCATGTGTGTGTGTGTGTGTGTGTGTGTGCGCGTCGCGTATGCTCTGCCCTCATGTGGTGTGTCTGTGTGGGGGTCAGTGCGCTCGCGCATTTGCCCCCTTGGCGGTGTGTGTGTGTGTGTCGATCGTTTGATGGGTCTGCGTGCATTTGCCTCTTGTGTGGTGTGGTGTGTGGGACACATCAGAACCACTCAGGCAGACAAGGACTTAGTGACATTTAAGACCTCTAGAGTGCATTGAGCACCTTCTAGTCAGCTGCCCGTCAAGTGATTGCAATCTGTAGGCCGGCGACGAGTCGATCGGTCAATCCATCGCGCACACAGCAGTGACTGAATGCACCACCTTTCTGTCTGTCTGTCCATCCATCCATCCATCCATGACATACACATGAATCCATCCATCCATCAGCCGCGCACGCACACACACCACCAACAAACGTATGGGGGTCTGCTGGCCGGCTGGCTGGCTGCCCTTAAAGTGGGGGATGGGCCTGGTCTGGCGTGGCTGCCTCCTGCTACGGGTGTGCGTCAATGCGTCTGTCTGTCTGTCTGTATTGCGTGTGGACACAAATAGCCCCATCACTCACTCACTGCCAGCAGGCCACCATGGGTGTCGATGGAAAGATTGAAAGAAAGGGGTCTGGTAGGCATGGCATGGAGGGAAGGACCAATAAAATAAACAGGGAAGGAAGGAAAGGGCAGGCCAGGGCAGGGCAGGGGGGGGGCACTCACTCGGGAGATACAGGGCGTGTGTGGCTGTGGCTGCGCTGCCTGCCTCTTAACTGTGTGGTGCAATGCGTATGTGGGCTCTCGGCTCTGACTGGCTCATGTCATGTGTGAGTGGTCACCTGACTGATTTGTTTCACAACCCTTCCTCCCTCCCTCCCTGCCCCCCTGTCCGTCCGTCCATGTGTGTGTGCCAGGCAGTCAGTCAGCATCTCAGCAGTTCTATGCAGCCAGCCGCCGTCACACCGATCGGTCGGTCACACGCAACGCATACACAGTAGTGTAGTCAGCACGGAAGGACGGACGGACGGACACCGAGGACACACAAACAGATGACACAGACACACACACACAGACACACACGAGAAAACAAACAACGGACGTCACTCACCCGGGCTCTCACACCGACGGACAGAAGAACGGGGGACGAAAGGACGGACACAAATCACTCTCACCCGGACACACACAGCAGCAAGCAGAGGGAGGGAGGGGCAGGCAGGCAGGCCAACGCCAAGGTGGGTCGGTCGATATGCATATCAGAGAGAGACAGAGGGGAGGGGGAGAGGAGAGGGTAGTGTCGGTCGATTATGGCGTGTGCGTGTGTGTGTGTGAGCGTGTGTGTCGGCAGCCCTGGAAGCGTCGTCGCCCGTGTCTGTCAGTCACGTGACGAACGACTTAAAAGGGGGCACAGCACAGCGCTGCACCCAGCGAGTGCTGACGCACACAACATTCATACATAGTCACATTGACCCCACAGCCGTGGCCGCATCGATGGATTTTGTGAGCCTGGCCCCCGCGCGAAAATTGCGCCATCTCGCCATCCATCACCGTCCGTTATCTCAACACGAAAACGCAGAAAAAACTCCTAAAGAGGACAGGGACAACAAGACACACACACATTTCTCTGTCTGTCTGTCTGATATGTCTGTTCCTCACCTGTCAGCGATCGACGTGTCCATCTGCCCGTCCACATATCAGTCGACCTCCTCCACAACGGGCACGGCAGCAGCACCGGCAGAAGCCCTCTGCTGACGCTGGCCAGGCCTCTCGGGCGACGGCGAACTCCCACTCGCAGACCCACCTGCCGTCAAGTTGATGATGTCCCCATCGCTACTCTCCTCACCACCACCACCACCATGCAGCCCCCCATGTCCACCACCACTGGGCTGCTCCCCGCCCTCCTCCTCATCGCCCGATGGCAGCTCCTCTATCCTGGGGTGCGGCACGCCCCCCTTGCTGTCAATGTAGTTGTTGACCAGCAGGCTATCAAAAATGGGGTGCGACATACGGGGGGGAGACGACGGCGCATTGACATCGGCATGTGCTGCTGCTGCTGCTGCAGAAGCTTCTGCAGCAGCGGACGAGTTGGACGGATTGGCCGGGGCGGCGAATGAGCTGTCGCCGTTGACTCTGGGGTGTGGGTGCGAAGGTGCTTGTGCCGCGCTGGATGACGCTGAGGGATCCGGGACGCCATTGGCCACCCCGCCAAGCAACGTGCCGTTGGTCCCCTCCCCCTGCTGACCCCCTGGCTGCGATCGACGGTACACTCTGCGATGCCCACCACCGCCTCCACCGCCACTAAACCCGCCCCACATGCCAGCAGGGTCCCGCAGGTCGACCCCAATCTCGAATGAGCCCGAGTGCTTGACCTGCCGCAGCCCGGCCCCAAATGACGACCCGGCGAGAATGTCCGGACCCTCAGCAGCAGAGGATGAGGGGGGCGAGGGGGCGTGAGCGTGTGTGTGGATGCGCTTGGAGCGCCGGTCTGCCTCGTCGTCGGCGTACTCGGCCTTGCGTGAGTCGGCGCGCTCCATGGTGGGCGGCAAGGGCGAGGGCTGGAGGGAAGAGGGCGACTGGAAGGCGCCTGAGCCCTCGGTGGCTGTGTGTTCGTGCTCATCTGACTGGTCTGAGTCGTCCTCCCACTCCTCCTCCTCCTCCTCATCGCCTCGGCCCTCCTCTCCGTCGGCATCGTCACTCTCGTCCTGCTCGTCATCCTGACAGCCATCCAATCCAACACACCACATCACATCACACACAGCACACGTGACGCTCGTCCACTGTGCGTGTTGTCATATGAACGACATCAGACCTCATCTCATCTCACCGCATCGCCGTCCTCCTCCTCGCCCTCCCCCTCGTCCCCCCCGCCATACGCAGCCACGGCTGCACCGTACTGTCGCCCGCCAGCATAGCTGCCGATGACCCAGTCTACGCCGTCACCGTCGTCAAAAAGACCACCGCCATCACCAACACCAACTCCACCCCTGGGCTGCCCCGGTATGCGGGCCGGCGGCTGCTCGCGGTCGGCGCGCTGCGTGGCGGCCACTGCTACTGGTCGACGGCCACGCGTGAAGGGCGCCGCGTCGTCGGCCGATAGGGTGTCCTCGTGAGCCTCGTGCATCGGCGGGGAGGGCTCCACGTCGCGACCGCCTCGATAGGACATGCCGAGCCCATGAGACGGCCCCGGCTGGCCCTGATGGATGGATCGACGCGACGCACACAAGACATGCATGAATGAATGAATGCAGACAGCGAGAGGGATGGATGTATCGGTGCCTGACTGACTTACCGCCAGCCGCTGGAAGTCGCCAGGGTAGATGGTAGCGAAGGGTGATGCGGGGTGCAGTCCCATGGCCTCGGTCATGTCGGCAAACGTGGTGCCGAGGCCACCGCCGAACGCAGCCATGCCGCCAAAATGCGATGACGAGGCACCCAGGGGGCCTTGCGAGTCCACACTCTCCGCTGGAAGCAGGCCATCGGGATGCCAGGTACTGCACACACCCCACCAAGACAGACACGCACATGCGTCTCTGTCTGTCAGCTCTCCTTGGGTATGTATGTATGTTTTGTGTCTCCTCACGGGCTCGGTTCTGCCGGGTGAGGGACGGGGTAGGCGGCCTTGGCAGCGGCGTCATCGCCCGTCAGCCAGGGGTGTGTGAGGAGCCTCCTGGCGTCCCATCTGTCGTCGGGGTCGAGGCTGAGCATCGGCAGCAGGAAGGACGACAGCGCGTCGGCCCCCTCAGAGGAGAAGTTGTACTTGCGCCGGAGAATGGACGGCAGGTTCCAGTAGGACAGCTCGCTGATGTGACGGAGGCGGATGCGCCCCGTGCCGTCACGGCCCTCCCTCTGCAGGTACCGGTGGGCCTTGTTGCCCTGGCACAGCTTGTCGGGGAAGTGTCCGAGTAGCTCCTCGCAGAGGGCGAGGTGGTCCTCGTCGCGGAGGATCTCCTTGTCCTGGGCGTCGACGGGGTGGGGCTCGTTGCACTTGGGGTCGAACAGGTAGTCGCCCGTGCACAGCTCGAAGATCATGCACGCCAGAGACCAAATGTCCGCAGACGGGCCGTAGCCGATGCCCAAAATCACCTGCAGGCAACGGACGGAGAGAGGGGATACACGCATGTGGCTGTGGCGTGTGGCTATCGCGTCCATCTCTCTCCCTCACCTCTGGCGATCTGTATTGTCTGGTTTGGATGTCCTCCGAGAAGTGTTGGTTGATCCAGCATGCGTTGCCGAGGTCGACGATCTTGTACTCGGCGTCGTGCCGCTCGAAGATCTCGGCGCTGCTGGGCTTGATGAGCGACGCCAGCCGCTGATGCCACTCCTCCTCCGTCAGCCCAGGCGCCACCTCAAACCGCCCCGAGCGGAGGTAGGACGACACGCGGGGCCCGCCCACATGCAGCCCCTGCTGGCCCACCAGTGGGTGGCCATACTCGTCCACACCCACATTCAGAAACTCCTCGGGAATCTCCTCGCCCTGCCCGCCACCTTGGCCGGTGCCCGACGTGGCCGGCCTGTAGCTGTCGACCATCTCCTTCTCATGTCGGTCGAAGGCCTTGTCCCGGACACGCCTCCCCAGGGCCGAGAAGTAGTTGTACAGCCGCCGCTCCTTCTGGATGACCGCCTCACGGCTGCTCATGTAGCTGCTCAGCAGGGACGGGTCGCTCGCACTCGGCTTGAGCTGGTGCTCCACAAACGGAGGGTGGCCCACGGGCGGCACCAAATCCCTGCTCGATGCCGAAGGGGCCACGCCAGACGATGCAGCGGCAGCGGCAGCGGCAGCGGCAGCGACAGCAGCACCGCCGTGGCCCGGGCGAGAGGGAGCCTTGGCAGATGAGGACGCCTCGGACGGCTGCTGTGGTTGCTGGTGCTGGGGCTGCTGCTTGGATGGCTTGCTCGCCGGCTTGGGTGCGGGTTGGGGCTTGTCACTCGCTGCCGCGGATGCCGCTGCTGCTGCCGCCGCCACAGGTGCAGGCTGGTCGTCGGCCGGTGCTGGTGCTGGTGCTGGTGCTGATGGCTCAGAGGGCGGCTGTGCGTCGGGGTTTGCCGCCACCTGTGGTGTGTCGTGTTTCCCCCCCTTCTTTTTCTTCTTTTTCTTGTTTTTCTTCTTCTTGGCCTTCTGCGGCGTGTTGTCCTCGGCCGTGGGGGGCGCGCTGCCCGTCTTGGAGGGCGTGCTCTCCACACCACCACCACCACCAGGGCCCTCCTCCTCGTCATCGTCGTCATCACCGTCGTCATCCTGATCGCCATCCTCCCTCTCACACGGAACCGTCGAAGACCCAACAGCTGCTGCTGCAGCAGGTGGGCCACCACCTTCCCCGCCAGCCTCGCCAGCTTCGCCGTCCTCATCGTTGTGCTCCTCGTCCTCCTGGATGGTGGCGAGGCTCTGCTGATCCTTGCCCTGCTCGGCCTTGGCGATCTGCTTGCGGATCTTCTTGCGCTGCTTCTTGCGGGCATTCTTGGTCAGACCGGAGTCATGCTCGTAGGTCGCCTGCAGACGCTCTGTGAGGGTGCGCTCGGCCTTGGGGGACGGGACGGCGTGCCGGGGGCGACACACGGGCAGCTGCAGCTGAGGGATCGACACTAAGACGTTCTCGGGCTTCAGATCTGACACACAGACAGGCAGGGAGAGGCAGAGAGGGAGACGACATGTGTGGAGTGAGTGGGTGAGCGGGTGGATGGATGAGTGTGTCCGTGTGTGTCTGACGATTGACGTGTGTGCGCACCGGTGTGAATGATGCCGCATTCTCTGTGGAGGTAGTCCAGCCCCAGCAACACATGGGTAGCGATCTTACGCACAAGGCGAATCGGAATGCCTGAACACACACAACACACACACACACAACACACACACACACACACAACACACACACACAACACACACACACAACACACACACGTGGATAAGTCCGCCGACACTCACTTCCCCCATATGTCTGTCTGTCTGACGACGTACCTTTGAAGTTGTACTTCTTGATGAGTGTGAGCAGGTTGGGCCCCATGACTTCAAACACCATGCACACGTGCACCCCATTGGGCCCCCTATGGCGGAAATCGCCCTCGAAGCGCACCACCCCGGTCGGCCGTCGCTCAGGGCGGGGCGCGATGCTGTCGGGCGAGTCGGTGAGGTGCCTCATCGGACGGGTGGGCGACGGCGAGGGTGAGGTGGAGGGGTATGAGAGCGACTCCTGCGGCACACTGGGGAGATCGAGGTCGGGGATCTGCGCCCTGAGGCTGTCGAAGTACTCGACCCATGGCGGCTTGTCCTCCTGCTCCAGCACGCGCTTGAGCAGCTTGATCTCGTCCTCGGCGGCCTCGGTGTAGTGGGTGGCGGACTTCTGGAACTTGAGGGCCACGAAGCGCGGCTTGTTGGGCCCGTGGTGGTCGCTGGCCAGCCAGACGGTGCTGAAGTGACCCCATCCGAGCTTCTGCTCGATGAAGTACCGCTTCTGGTAGACCTCTCCCAGCTGCACCACGTGGTAGCCGCCCGGCTTGTACCCGTCGGCTCCCTCACTGTCGCTCTGGCTGTAGTCGTCGTCCTCTACTTCACTGCCGTAGGCCTCCTCCTCCTCCTGAGGGACTCGTGCGACACACACACCACAATCACATCATCACAATCACATCCCACATCACATCACATGCCCAAGACACACTGTGTCGTGTCGTGTGCTGCTCTGGTCAGGTGTGCTCTGCTCACCCCATCGTCGTCATCGTCGTCGTCGTCGGCTTCGTCGTCATTGATGAGGAGCTGCTGACCGCCGGGGAAGCCACCAAACTGACCAGAGGTATCGCCTATGGTGGGGAAGACGTCATAGCCAGGGGTGAGGCCGCCGTGAGCAGCGGGGAAGTAGGCGCCCAGGCCGCCTGCCTGCACCGCCATGTTGCCAGGTGAGGAGGAGGGCGGCAGGTCGCCGAGGTCATCCTCGATGTCCTCGATGTAGTCGGTCACGCCTCCGTTGTGATTGTGACTCATCCTCGATAAACCATCACCCAAGCTGGTGCTATACTGAAGCCTGCTCTAAGGACAGACAGCTCGATGCCCAACGAGCACAACAGGACCGCAGCGGACCGAAGATGTGCTGGATGAGGGGAACTTCAGCCAGCTGCTTCAGCCTCTAGGCGGATGCGATGGCCCTGACATGCGATTACCGCAGAAGCTCCTCACTCGGCTGAAAAACCCCTGCGAGCTTCTGAGCTAGCAAGAGGAGGGCCAGCAGATTAATGGTGCGTGGATTCAGCTCAATGATTCAGCAGGTTCAGCGTTACTAATCGGCCACGACAAATGTCACAGCTGCCACACCAGCCCCCTTCTCTCTCTCTTCCTGAAGTTCCTGAAGACAAGTCCTCTACTCTGGCTGCCCTGGCCCCCTCAGCTCCCTATGAGCATCACCCGCTGCTGCCCTGTCCGCATGCCCGAATCACCGTCCGTCGCAAGACCAGCCAGCTCGAGCTGTGGCGGGACCGTGTTCACCATGGGCGGCCCCGCAAGGACTCCCGCGAGCGGCACAAACCGGTCCATCGCGACAGTGGCGGCCAGTACCCGAAGCAGCTGACGGTCATGAGTAGGTCTGAGAGGGAGGCTGACCCGTTGGCCTTCAGCCGCGGGAAGCTGTCCATTGTGTCGGAGGGGCGGCGCGGCGCCATCCTCGTCGTCGAGGGCGACTCGGCCGTCGTCAACATCCCGCTCGTCCACGGCACTCGCATCGCACGCAAACAGACCGGCAAAGAGCGCACCGACGAGGGGCTCGTGGCCCCTGACAAGACCACAGACGGCGAGGAGGGGGAGCACAATCGCGAGTACGTCCTCGTCACGGCCCACCAGCCGCTTCGGAAGCGGCAGGCCCCCCAGCATTCGCCCCTTCAGGCGATCGAGGCGCCCAGCGACAGCAGCTGCATGGGCGTTCGGCCGCCGCATGGCGGGATGGAGTTGCTCGTGTGTGTGGAGCTGCTGGAGGTGCACTACGATAGCCGCAGGAAGTGCCGGTGCTTCTTCCGCGAGCTGGAGTTTGTGTTCAGCCAGTACTGTGCGTTCGGGGTGGGGGCCATCGAGTCGGTGGGCAGCCCCCTGACGGATGAGGGGCGGGCATTGGACGTGGCCGCCCAGACGGCCACCAACACGCAGAGCCGCCACGCATATGAGCTGAGGATGAAGGGGGGCGCCGCTGAACGAATACAGGTGGGCAAAGGCAGACACACACACACGCGGAGGGAGGGAGGGAGGGGCGGTTGGTTGATCGATCGGCGTGTTTGTGCGTCTCTCTCTCTGTGCGTGTGTGTGTGTCAGGCGTTCGGCAGTGGTTGTGGTTTGATGATAACTCGTGGCAGCGACGCCCTTGGTGCCGGCATTCGCACGTTTGCGCACGCGTACACGCACAACGTCACCCACTGGTTCGGCAAGAAGGACCGGGAGGTCACACAGCAAGCCAAGGAGAGAGCAGAACGACACAACAAGGTCTGTCAGATCAGAGAGACAGACATCACAGCAAGCACGTGTCATTGAGTGAGATGCTGATACGCGCCATGCCGTGTCGGTGATCAGATAGCCAACGACGTGTACCGAGGTCTCCAGTTCGTGACATCAGCCATCATGACCCCCGTGCGCCTCCTGGGCCGCGGGGCCGCCTCGATGAGCCACACCATCACCGACATGATGTCACCCAACAGCGACAACAACGACGGCGGCACCACCACCGCCACACCCAAGAGGGACAGAAGCCTCCCACCCCCGCCACACCACAGCCGCCTCCACACAGGCACTCCCCACTCCAACACCCCAGACGCCTCCACCACCTCCAGACGGACAGTCTCTGTGTCGGCCGAGCCACAACCATCGCAACCGTCGCAACCGTCATCATCCTCTTCTCCCCTCGCGCGTCAGTTTGTGCAGCCGAGCGTGCGGCTGCCACTCAACCCGCCGCAGAGCGTCGGCGACACTGAGGGGGAGGGGGAGGACGAGGAGTCGGCTGGAGGGAGGGGTGGCGGTGTGCGGCCCGACGTGCATTGGCGGCGGCATCTGGCAGAGGTGGTGAGCAGTGTGGGCATCGCATACGTGCACGTCATGCGCAACGTGGACATGGGCGTCAAGAACGTCGTCGAGTCCATCCAAGATGCCGCTCTGCACCACTCAAAAGAAGTGTACGTCTGGTGGACCCACCGCATACCACACAGAGACACCGGAGGGAGGAGGTGCACTGCACGGGTGCTGTGTGTGTGTGTGTGTGTGTGGTCAGGTACGGTGAGGACTGGACGAATGAGGTGACGAAAAGGCATGTGGAGGCGCTGGATCGATGGGGGATGGGTGTGTACCACGGCCTGTACGCCTACCAAATGGGACTCACTGACGTCGCCATGTACATGGCCGCAGAAGTCGGCGACCAAGGCATCAACAGGTCGGCAGACGAACAACCGACGGATATATAACACACACACACACATGTACTGTACGTGTGGCTAATTGTGTGCCTGTCTGTCTGCATCAGGATCGGCTACCTGTCTGGTCCTGTGTTGATGCAAGGGTACCTGCTGCTGGCGTCGCCCCCCCTCCGCCCCGACTTCCAGAAGCGCTGGGTGGTGGTGAGGCCCTGGTCCATCTGCTTCTACGAGTCGAGCAGCCACCTCGCCCGCCGGCCCCTCTACACCATCCCCACGGGCAACCTCTCCAGGCGATGCCACTACCACAGAGACAAGGAGGAGATCGAAACATCCACACTCGACCTCTGCGTCTTCTACATGCGGTCCACATTCCTCGCACCCACCGTACCCGATCTTGCCGACGAGGATGTCGGCGGACTGCCCGGCCTGCCTCCCTTACCTGCAGGCTCTCGGCGAGGGTCCGTTCTGAGTCGAAACTCCTCCATGCCCATCCACAGACGGTCGACGGACGCTGCTGAGTCCGTCATTGTCGCCGACTTGGCGGGCGAGTCACAGCCGGCATCGGCAGCGTCCGACTTGTCCCCCACGGCTCACGATCGCACCCGCTCTCTGTCACCATCGCCATCGCCGGCGCCGTCCGGTCGCCGATTCCCCCGTTCGTCCTCTGACGACACCACCCCCTTCCACTCGCTAGAGGACATGCCGGGGCGTGGGTCACTCGACGACCATTCCCCCACCATGTCAGACAGGGGCGTAGACACGTCATCGAGGGGCTCTCGCAGAGTTTCCCTCAGCAGTCGTTGGCATCATCGCCACGGCGGTGGTGGTTTAGAGCGTCGGTTCAGGGGGGCGTTTCGGAGGTGGGGGTCGCTGGGTGCCGATGTGGTGCCGCCCGGGGCTCTGGAGGAGGCCAGGAGGGAGCTCGCCATGTGGTTCGACAAACTCTCAAACGCCTGTGGGCGGACGGTGAGCTTCAGGGCGGGGGAAAGGCTCGGTGCACAGATGTGTGTGTGTGTGTGTGTGTCAGGAAGACATTTGTTTTGAGGACTACGGGTCGGCTCTGATCAACGAGCTGGACGTTCTGGAGTTCGAGAAGCCCCGGCGGCTGCGGGTGGAGGTGACGGTGCTGGCGGGTGAGGGGCTGGGCCTGCCACCGGTGCCCCGCTCACTCATACCCCTGCCCCTGCTGCACCGGCATGGCGACAAGGGCTTCCTCCGCTTCACACGCCTCATCAACCCCTACTGTGTGGCCGTCCCCGCACTCTCGAGCGGACACGAGATCACCAAAGAGGAGCGACAGGTAGGTACTCGGTGTCTTGTGTATGGATGGCTTCACGGGCGGCTGGCCTGATGGTGTGTGTGTGTGTGTGTGTGTGGCAGTTGACGAGTCCCGTGAACGGCACCCGCGACCCCCGTTGGGAGCCGCCGACGCCGGTGACGTTTGGCGATCGTGTGTCCATCGACACGGCCAGAGTGCTCATCGTCAAGGTACGCAGCCGCACACACAGACACGACAGCAGTGTGTGAAGACATCCACCACCAGTCAGAGTGTGTGCCTGGGTTTTTGTGGGTGTGCAGGTAAAGAGCAAGGAGCTCAAGTGGGGCGATGACGAGATCGTGGGTTCCATCCCCATCCTCCTGGACGGCTTCAAGATGGCACTCGACCACAACCTCGGCATCAAACCGTCACCCTCATCCCTCTCTGACGTTATGCCCCCCCTCCGAGCACCCAGCACCGACTCCTCCCCGCCTCCCTCACCCGCCCCCTCCGTCCCATCACTCTTCCCCCCATCCCCCGGTTCATCATCATCATCACCAGCAGCAGCGGCGTGGAGCGGCGACACCGACGAGTGTTTTGAAGCCTGGATGGCCCTGCAGCCCGCCAGCGCCGAGCACCTGGCCACTCTCACGGAGAACTGGCAGCTGCTGCAGAAGGTGTCGGCGGCCGAGTCGTCGCCAGGCCGCACCGGCCCCCTGGCCAACGTGGTGGCGGCTTTTGGGCAGACGAGCCACGGCATGTGGCGGCACATCAAGCAGACCTTCTCGAGGGGGAGCCAGCCATGCGTGACGGACGAGCAGAGGGGGGCAGAGGACGGACAGGGAGAATCGGAGGAGGGCGCCGTGCCCCCTCCAGTGGTCAGCGCGTCTGCCCCCACATTGCCGACCAAGGGAGAGGACACACACGAGACCAACGAAGGAGCAATCGGCAACGGCGATGGGACAGATGGGGCGGGAGGTGGAGAGGATGGCGAGGGTGGGGACGAACAATCGGAGCTGCCGGAAGGCGTCATAGGGCACCTGCACATTCGCATTCGGGCATATTACGCGCGGGACGATTGACTTATAGATAGGCGGAGGAGGGAGGGAGGGAGGGAAGGAGATGGATGCAGTGCACCAGTAAGATGATATCTCCCACCAAATCAACTAACCCACCATGTTGATCCATCGCATCAGCGTTGCCATGGTGTAACGTGGTGTGGTGTGGTGCTGTGTGGCAGGCGTGATGTGTGTGTGCATAGTGGCCGGTCAGTCACCTGTGGTATTTTCTCAGTTGTGTCAATATGCATGTATGTGTGTATGCTGTGGCCCATCCATCCATCCATCCGTCGTTGTCTTCCTGTCTTGTGACTGTATAGATGCAGCATTGCTGCCTCAGCAGAGCATCTCAGCGTCGTTGGCCCTCTTTTTGTGTTGTTGTCTTGTTGCTGACGGGGGAAAGGGTGGAGTGAGGATGCTTGACCTTGCAGCCATGAACCATCGTGAAGTGATTCGTGATTCAGCCAAGCGTTCCCTCCACAACGGCCAGGATCCGCCCACCAGAGTTTTGAGGGTGTTTGAGCTCGCCCATCGTTTGCGACTCCCCTCCCTTCTTGTCTTGGTATCGTATTGCCGCATCCATCCTTTGCACCACCATGAGTGAGGCCGAGATCGCCGCCAAAGCCATCACGTTCATCGACCACACGACGCTCAACGACTCGGACACGGTGGATAGCGTGACCAAGTTTGTCGAGGCGCGTCTGGACTGCAAGCCCGCACCGGCCGCCTTCTGCATCTTCCCGCAGTTTGTCAAGGCCATCAAACCCATCCTCAAGGAGAAGGCGCCGCACATCAAGCTGGCGTGCGTCGTCAACTTCCCCCTCGGGCAGGACGGGGTCGACAAAACCGTCAAGGACACCACACAGGTACGTCGGGATGGGCACACAGAGGGTGGGAGGGCCGCGGGATGGGCAGATCTGGCTTGGGAACGTGTCGCATGCGCGTTTTGTGTGGTGTGTGTTGGTATGTGACATGCAGGCTGTAGCTGACGGTGCGGACGAGATAGACATGGTGATAGACTACAAGGAGTTTCGCGAGGACCCCGTGGGCAGCAAACCCAAAGTCACCGCACTCGTCAAAGCCGTGTGTGACGCGGCACATGCCAAGGGTGTCGCCGTCAAGGGGAGATATATGGGACACCTCACACACACCACACACAGATAGATCTACACATCCCCTGCATGTGTGTGTGTGTGTGTGTGTGTGTGTGTGGGCTGCGTGTGCAGGTGATACTGGAGACCGGTGAGTTGAAGGACGCCTCGCAGATCACGGCTGCGTGCGAGGCGGTGATCGAGGCGGGCCCGGAGTTTCTCAAGACCAGCACGGGCAAGGTGCCCGTCAACGCCACGCCCGAATCCGTCGAACTCCTCTTCAAAGCCGCCGCCAAAGCCAAGGTGCGAACGTCCTCCTAACACACATGAACGGATGGGTGCATGGATGTGTGGTTGTTGTGTTGTGTTGTGTTGCCCTGTTTGTCTGTGTGTGCACAGGAGGCCGGCAAGACGGTTGGCGTGAAGGTGGCTGGTGGCGTCAAGACGGTGGCTGACGCGCAGGCGTACATCAAGATGGGCGATGACATCATGGGCCAGGGGTGGCTGACGCCCAAGACCTTCCGCTTCGGCTCCTCCGGACTCCTCCCCGTCTGCCTCGGCGCCATCGAGGGCAAGGCAGTCGCCGCCGGCGCCGGATACTAACTCAAAGATAGAACAGATAGATATACCAACACCACACACATGCAAAACACGCACATTGCTTGCATACAGATGGATGGGTAGCAAAGGGAAAGGGGACGCGGGGAGAGGGGGATGGTAGGTAGGTGTGCCGATTCCTGCTTTGCCTAGGGGATAGGGATGTTATGTTATGTTGGACGGGACGGGTAGGTATTGCTGGTATGGCATTTGCTGGCTGTTTTGCGCAGACGTACTGCTTGCATTCACCGATGTGATGACGTGTGTGTGTTGTGTTGTGTGGTGTGGTGTGGTGTGCTATGGCCTGGCTGTGGGAGGCGGGTTAGCCAGGTAGCCACGAATGGCCGACTTCCTAGGACCTGATGAACCGACACACGCACCACACAGACACGCAGGCACACAAGATGCCTTTCCCCTTGGCTGTGCATCCGTGCAGCAGAAGACGAACACATCCCCCTCGCTGGTTGTGTATACGCACTCTGGCATTTCCACGAAGGCATTGCCTGCTGCCTGCTGCTTCCTTATGGTAGATATAGATGAGAAAGAGAGGTTCCAACACAGAAAAAGAGAGAGAGAGAGAGATGAACTGCACCGCCGACCACCCGACGTATCTCTCGTTTTCCCTGGTGATACAGGAGAGATGGACACATACATACACTCAATTGCATGCACTCAATTGCATGCGCTTCCGTCTGCCTACTTGTATATACGATGTACGTACATGTGCTATGTATCGATACATACTTGTGCCTCATGTATCCACCGCTTGGCGTTGCTGATGGATTGATCTTGATGCTTCTCTGGTTTTGTGTGTGGCAAGTGAATGGATGGATGGACGGATGGGCGCTGATGGGATGGATCTGCATTGGTGACGTTTTCTACGCACGTAGCGAATGAATGGACGAACGAGCGTCACGGAAATGCACTGGGGGCGAGATTTTCGCGTTGAGACTGAGACGAACCCCAAACCAGACAAACCTTGATTTATTGCATCTTCCGGCCGCGTTGGGCTCTCCGGCGTTCTCTCAGCCACAGCTCCTCCCTTCGTTCTTCTTTTGGGCTGGTCGTTGGCTTGTGCGGTCCGCCTCACCCCTCCCCACCCCTCCCAACTCGTCCGGAAGTCGCCCGCCAGTTTCGTCCTCTACCGCCGTGCCGCGAGTAAGGCCTCAGCCGGTGGCGCCCTGCCTTTTGCTGAATGGGAGGCGACTGATTACGCCCTGCCTTCTGTCTGTCGCCCTTCTGTAGCGAGAAGGAGGACCTGAGTGCATCGTTTTCGAGGTTCGGAAAGAAGAGAAGTTTGTGTATTTGTGACGCGGTGTCTGACGCTGTGCCTGTGTGTGCGTGTGTGTCAGACGGTGGTCCATCGGTCTCAGACACACCGGGCCGTCTGACGGCCGGCCGGCTATGTGAGGCCCGCACAGCAGTCGTATACCCCTCTCAGCAGTCGTATCAGTATCGTACCACGCGCAGCAGTATGCCCACCCCTCTGCCCCGTACCAGTACCAGCACCCTCGCCCCCAGTATACCAGCACTGCTGCGCCTGCTGCACCCGCTGGCGCGGCCCTCCTACCAATCATGAGTATCGGGGAATCATGAGCAGCCTCGTACCAATTTCTCTTGATTCTCCAAAATCAAGACCCACCCCACAGATGACAAGCATGTGGGTCTCTTGTGCGGGGGTTGTGCAGATATCGATGTGTGCCGGTGGTGCCTAGCAGAACGCCAATGATTATGCCGTCGGCAGCCCACGCACCGATTGCGATGAGGTAGCTGGGCACAGCGCACGCACATGGACACATCCACACACGGACAGAGAGACGTGCTTTCTTCCTTCCCTGTCTGTCTTTGTCAGACCTCCTGTGTTGCCGTCTATGCCGCCCCTAGCGCCTTCCCTGCCGTCCTTGCCGCCCTTCGCACCCTTCTATCGACCACCCCGCCCGGCCCTTCCCCCACAGCCGATGCGGGCACAGCCGATTCCGCAGTGGGCACCAACGGCCGTGGGACCTGGGAACAGGCAGCTGCTCATTGCGCTTGCTCATTGATGCCTCTCCCTGGCTGACTGAATCACTGACTGACGGACGTGTACTGGCTTTTGTTTTGCGGTGTGTGTACTCAAGCGTATTCGACGGACGGACTGGGTGACCGAGCAAGGCCTCCGATGTGAGAATATGCACACAAAACACTAGGGGCACAATAGCCATGTGGTGTCTCTGGTTGTGATGCATGCAGAGTGGACATGGAGAGGGTAGAGCCACCTCGAGTGCGCGAGGCAAGGAGAGGGCGAGATGCTCGTGTAAGTATGTGGAGTACGAGACATGTTCAAGGCAAATATGCCTCTTGCTTTGTCTCTTTCCTTGTGTGCAGATTGCTGCTTACATTTTGTATTCGTCGACATGTACTCAAACGTATCTGACGGACGGGCTGGGTGACCGAGCAAGCAGCGGCGAGCAAGACCGTATCATGAGCCCATTGTGATGAGCGGCCTCCGATGTGAGAAGATGCACACAAAAGACTAAGACCACAGTACTGCATGTGGTGTCTCTGGTTGTGATGCATGCAGAGTGGAGAGGGAGCGATGGCAGCGGGAGCCACAGCACCTGCGAGATGAATCGGTCGAGATTGCGGCGTGCGAGGCTGCCATCGACGCGGCCCTCGCATCGTCTCCGCTGTGTCGCCCCGCAGCGTCCTCCGACACCCCCCTGGCTGCCCCTGCTGCTGCCCCTGCTGCTGCCAGGTACGTCGGTGTGTATGCGATGTTGAAATTGTGGCGCGCACCGACACGCACACGTCACTCACTGATCATATCGTTGCCTGGTGTGTGCATGCAGATGTGAGAGCGACCAGGTTGAGACGCCACTACGCGCCGAGCTTGAACAGCTGAAGGCCGAATACGAGTGAGCAGACACATCATGTGGAGAGGAGAGTGGAGCCGACCCATCCATATGTACGTACATGACTGTGTTTGTTGGATGGACTGATGAATCAATGCAGACGCGTCCAGCAGTCGGCCGCACTCTTTGAGGACAACTACTCGACTATTAGCGAGTTCTGGGCGGAGGCGCAGCAGGAGCTGGGTGAGCAAAGGCGTCCGCCAGGAGCGTCCACGCATCATACACCGAAATTTGTGTTGGTGATGTGGCTTTGTGTGTTTCAGACGCCGCACGGCAGCGAGTGGCCCAGCTGCAAGAGCAGCTAAAAGACGCCCAGCAAGGGTGGCAGAAGGTCGGTCACACACACGTGCGTGCAGACAGAGGAGCACTTCCTTAGTCATACTATCTATGTTATGTCCACTATACGCGTGTGTGTCAGGCTGAGAGGGCGAGGGAAGCTCTCATGTTCTGGCACAGGCCTGGCCGCCGGTGGGGGTGGATGCCTCGGACCTATTGGGAGGACGAAGACGACGACGAAGATGACAGCAGAAGGTACACATACTCACTCAGGCAGACCTTCCATCCATTGATCGATCGACAACAAAGGTGCTGTGCTCTCCTGTTCTGTCGATTCAGCGACGTCACTGAGGTCGGGATCTCGGAGTTGCAGCAGGAGATCGACAGACTGCTCAGAGAGAGGGTCCAACGCCAGTCGACAAAAGCGTGTCGCTCTTACGTGTTGCCAAGTCCGTTCCGTCTGTCTGTGTGGCTTGCAGAATGCCTTGGTAAAGCAGTCCCAACAGCGGGAGGTGGATTCCATGCAGCAGCAACAGCAGCCTCACGAGATGCTCGAGTAAGTATGTGGTGTACGAGACATTTTCAAGGCGAGCAATCCTCTTGCAGCGCCTGCCTTTATCTGCAGATTGCTGCTTACATTTTATATTCGTCGACATCTACTCAAACGTATTCGACGGACGGGCTGGGTGTCATGCGTTGGTTGTCGCCCCTGCTGAGTGGGACGACGACGGCCTCGATGACAGCCGCAGGTACACACACTCACTCAGTCACCCAGTCCATCCATTGATCGACGATCGACAACACAGGTGGTGTTGTGCTGTTCTGTTCTGTCGATTCAGCGACGCCAGCGACATCACTGTGGTCGCAGTTGGCGCGGGGGCGAAACTCGAAGACGAAAAGGTACATACCAAAGAAGGGCGATTGGTCCCCTCCCTCCTGCCACAAACACACTCTGACATGACACACTATTCCCTCCCTCTGCAGGCATCCTTAGCAAGGGAAGTCGAGTTTCTCCAGGGAGAATACAACGCCCAAAGCGTAGGCAGACGGAAGCAAAGCTTATCATCCCCTATCTATCTAACCGCGCATCGATCAGGATTTTCTCATGCTGCTGAAGAGTTCGCTCGATCGCATGATGCTACAGATCAACGAGCTCCAGCAGGACAAGGTGCGTCGGACAAAGGAGACACGAGACAGCCCGGAGCACCCCTTTATTGCCTGTATGTCACGTGTGGCTGCAGGATGGGATGAGTGAGGAGCTCGCAGAGATGGAGACACACTCGGTGAGACAGACAGACAGACAGACTGATGGAGCGTCTTCCTTGTCTGCAGATTGCTGCCTACCTTTTATATCGGTGCGTCAGGGATCTCACTTTCGGAGTGCATGTCAAATGGACAAAACCGACTTGTGCGTGGCAACGGGATCGACATGGTTCGCAGAGACATGTGACAGGCTAACTGTCAAATTGTATGTATTGGCAGCAAAGACCTCACAAACACACAGAGACACACACGCACACACGATTTCACCCGCGTCTATCCACACGTCCGCCCCCTGACTCAGCTAAGAGCGTCTTGGCAGCGATGAACGCGCGCTTCAGCTCAGTGTTCTCTGTCTCCAGAGCAGATATGACATTCTCAAGATCCCTCATACTCCCAGGCACCCGTTTGCAACATTGCGGATGTTGAGGTGCGTTTCGACCTGGTGGCGCCAACACAGGAGGGAGACCATGCCCCTGGCACACACAGAGAGGATGTTCTGTGAGTGGGATTGACGTGGCTGGCTGCGTATGTGTCTGGGTGAGTGAGCTGGTGGGATGCAATGGCGAAGCAGTGCAGTGAGTGCATGTACATTTAACCATATTGATCAGCTGATGGATGGATGGATGCGGGGAGGAGATCATGACGATGGTATGGTATTTATCTGTGGGCTGCCATGATGCGGACGATTGATGTGTCAGTAGTAAGCAGTGAAGTCAACGAGTGACTATTCGCAGGGATCGTTGAATGATTGGATCGTTTCTCCATGCGTCAGTCCGAGAAAAGGAAATGCATTTGTCGTTAGCCATACACTGCACACATCCCACACGAACAAACCCAGTACACATCTGCCCATCCATCCAATCTGTCCCAATCAAGGAAGCCATATACACACATCTGTCCAATCTCACCCCCACTGGCAACCAACCCACAAACACGCCAGTCGGCACACAGCACACACCCCTCTAGCCACCCCTCGGCACTCTTGGCACATCGCAACACTTACTCATTCCCCCGCCACGCAACTGCTGACCCCCTCCCCGCACACCCACACCCGCAGCCACTCTCATTCCCACTGCTCCCCCACCAAAGATCGGCGGCGCCACACCCCCCGGCAGCACCGGACGCTGCATCGGCACGGGCATCATGACCATCGGAGGCTGCAGTCTCCCAACTCCCTCGATCTGACATTCACAAACATCAAACGTATCACCCATTCACTCAGATTCGTCTGTCCACCCTCCCCACACTGCCCACCGTCGGATGTGTCAACGTGGGGTTGATCGAAGGCCCCAGGTATGGTGGCGCCATGTGCACCGGGGGCGGCCTGGGGAGGAAGTTCTGCTGCTGCGCCATGATCGGTGGCATCATGGGTGCGTGAATGGGTGATGCGAATAGTGGCGTACAGAGGGGAGGCGGAGCCAATAAGGGCCGATGCGGTAGGGGTGGTGGTGGCGGACCGCCATGGACTGGCGGGAAGGGCGGTGATGGCGCTGAGCTGGGGACCTGCTGGCTCGCACCAGTCAGGCGCTGCGACACCTCGCCAAGTTTCACAACAGGCTCCGCTGCACCAACAGGAGCCTCAACTCTGCACACAGACACAGACACCCACGCACAGCGAGAAGCGGCAAACAGAGAGAATGGCACTACCACCCATCTTTCTTGTGCAATCACATTGTTTTACCTATTGGGTTCTGGCATAGCACTGGGCGGCGATAGCTGCGCGCTCTGGTTGCCAGGGGAGCCAAACTTGGGTGTGACGTAGGAAGCCTTCGGCCCAGGGGGAGGCGGCAGTACCCGACCAGCCAAATTTGGCGGAGGCGAGGGAACACCCACCCATTGCACCGACCCCTCTCTCTCTTCTCCACGCCCTCCACCCAACACAGCCACCCGCAGATGGGGCGGCGTGACCACTCCTGCTGGCCGGGGAGTGGGCGTCAGCGGCACGCGCGGAGGAGATCCCCCCTGCTGCTGCTGTTGTTGGGGTTGCTGCACCTGCATGGCCGCCTGTCGGTGGTGCTCGGACATGATCAGGTTCCGAAGATCGACCCCTTCGGCCCCGTTGACTGCAAAGAACACCACAGCACAGACAAAGGAATGAATGGCATGGGTGGTGGGTGAGGCGTGTGTGTGACTAACCCATGCGCAGACGTCCGCCCGCTCCGGGTATGGGGGGCGGCTGCTGCTGATGCCACGGCCCGCTAGCCGAGTGAAGCGGCTCGCCAGAGATGGAGCTGCGCGTGGGGATGGACTGGTCGGTACCCACTGCCGCACCACCGCCGCCGGCGTGAAACGAAGAACGCGCCACCGACACCATGCCCTCGCTCCGCTGCTGCTGCTGCTGGTGGTGGTGGTGCTGCTGAGAGGTCGTGGCCTGCGCCGCGGCCATGTCGCCTGCCTCTTGGGTGCCTCGTGGCTTGGTGAAGGTGGGCAGCTCGTGAGCGGCCGGGGGAGGGGGTGGCGCCATCGACTGGTGTGCGAAGGGCTGCTGGTCGGGGGGCGACGGAGCGAAGCCATCGACAGCAGGCCACACAGCGATCTCCTGTTGCGGACGTTGCTGCTGTTGCTGCACAGACGGGTGGAAGGCCGCCATGGAGTGGCCAGCCGGGGCCTGATCCGACGGCGACTGATCCTGGACCGGTGGCGGGCAACGCGGCAGAGGTGCGCTGGCGACGCGTTTCTTGGTGGTGACGCCGCCAAAGTCCCCACTGTGCGGCCGCTGGGTGGTGGATGTGGCATCGGCGCCAAACTGCTGCTGCTGGGAGAGCATCGCTGCCTGACCGGCGAGCTGCTCTTGCGGCTGGGGGAGCTGCAGATTCGCCGACAGCTCGGTCTCTCGCGTCTTGAGCTCGTCTATCTGTCGGATGCTCTCCATCAGCTCCAATTGCAGCGATGACTGCAGACATACATATGTATGTGTGTATGTGTGTATGTGTCAGGTAGGCGTAGGTTGGTTGTGTGTTGTCGGTACCTTTTCTTCCGTGAGTTGCTTTGTCTCTTCCTGCAGAGCCTCGACAACAATGCCCCCATCATCAATCTGTCCAAGAGACCCACACATACACATTCTCACCATATGGTGGGTGTCTTTAGTGGGTGTGAGCTCTTCCCCTACCCTCTCGGTGTGTCGCTCTCCATCACCCACACCGTCGGTCTGCGTCTCCATCACAGCAGTGTCCGGCCGCCGGGCTGCAGGCACATCGGCAGTGGACTCCCAGTTGGCGGCAGGGACGTTGGGCTGTGTGCTGACGGCAGCAAGGTCAGATTGGAGAGCCTTCACCTTCTGCACCAGTCCCTCCTGACAGACACAGCTCAGCCAGAAAGGGAGTGTGTGCTTGTTGTTTATTGGCTGACTGCTGGTTCGGGAGGCACCTACCTTATCGCCTTGCAGCTCTTGGTTGGCCGCGACCAGGGATGCCCTCTCCTCATCCAGATCCCGAATGCGCTGCTCCTGCTGTGTCGACACAGCAGCAGTGTCGCGGAGGGCGAGGATCTCGGCTTCCCTCTCCTGGATGATGTCGTCTTTGTCCTTGACGACGCGTTCCAAGTCGATGGCCTTCTGTTCGAGCTGAGCCGCCGCCGCCTCGTTATCCTGCTGCATGCTGCTCAGCGCTTCTCGCAGCTTCTCGGCCTCATTCAGCTTGGTGCTCAACAAGGTCTGACAGCCACACACACACACACACAGAGAGAGAGAGAGAGAGCCTCCTTTCTTTCGAGTGGCTTGTCGTTGGTGTCAGTCGGTCCACCTGTTCCTGCAGCAGTGCGGTGTTTTGTTGTTTGAGGGTATCCAGCTCCTTGGCTTGCTCTGCTGCTAGGGTCGAGGCGGCAAATGTGCGCAAATCCTCCTGAGAATCCCACACACGCACAAACACATACAGACACACGTGTGCATGCCATGCCACGCACTGTCAGCATTCGGCGTGTGAAGGTGGGAGGGAAGGAACATACCTCTTCGCGGCTATTCCGTCTGAGGGTCTGCAGCTCCTCCCTCAGTGTGTGCAGCTCCTCCCTGAGTGTCTGTTGAGACTGTTTGGTGGCGTCGAGCTCCTCCGCGAGCGCTATGCGGGACTTCTCGCTCTCCTGCCGGGCTTTCTCGCTCGCCAGCCACCCTTCCATCATGCCCTCGCCCCGGCGGTACGCCTCGACCTCCCGCTGCTCGATCCGGTCCCGCAGCTCGGTCTCCTGCTGTTGGGACTTCTCAGACAGAGACTGGATCATCGCGGCCTGCAGCAGACAACCATCCCGATCCCTCGCATCTGACATCCATGGGTTGACCGTCGCATCCCCTCCCTATTCACCTTCTCTTCCCGCAGGGCGGCGAATTGTTGCACCCAGCGGTCGGTTTCGGCCCGGCGCTCGTCATGCTCCTGCTGCAGATCCGCCGACAGCTCGGTCTCCCGCGTCTTGAGCTCGTCTATCTGTCGGATTCTCTCCATCAGCTCCGACTGCACCGATGACTGCAGACATACATATGTATGTGTGTATGTGTGTGAGGTACGCGTAGGTTGGTTGTGTGTTGTCGGTACCTTTTCTTCCGTGAGTTGCTTTATCTCTGCCTGCAGAGCCTCGACAGCAATGCCCCCATCCTCAACCTGACCAAGAGACCCACACATAGTGCACGACGTGCATTCTCACCATATGGTGGGTGTCTCTTTAGTGGGTGTGAGCTCTTCCCCTACCCTCTCGGTGCGTCGCTCTCCATCACCCACACCGTCGGTCTGCGTCTCCATCACAGCAGTGTCCGGCCGCCGGGCTGCAGGCACATCGGCAGTGGACTCCCAGTCGGCGGCAGAAAGGTCGGGCGGTGTCCTGACGGCAGCAAGGTCAGATTGGAGAGCCTTCACCTTCTGCACCAGTCCCTCCTGACAGACACAGCCCAGCCAGAAAGGGATGATGTGGTGTATGTTCGTTGTTTATTGGCTGACTGCTGGTTCGGAAGGGCACCTACCTTATCGCCTTGCAGCTGTTGGTTGGCCGCGACCAGGGATGCCCTCTCCTCATCCAGATATCGAATGCGCTGCTCCTGCTGTGTCGACACAGCCGCCGCCGCCGCCTCGTTATCCTGCTGCATGCTGCTCAGCACATCTCGCAGCTTCTCGGCCTCATTCAGCTTGGTGCTGAACAAGGTCAACCACGACGCCTGGAAGCACAAACACCCACACACACAGCCACACACACACACACACGCACAGAGAGAGAGAGAGAGAGCCTCCTTTCTTTCAAGTGGCTTGTCGTTGGTGTCAGTCGGTCCACCTGTTCCTGCAGCAGTGCGGTGTTTTGTTGTTTGAGGGTCTCCAGCTCCTTGGCTTGCTCTGCTGCTAGGGTCGAGGCGGCAAATGTGCGCAAATCCTCCTGAGAATCCCACACACGCACAAACACATACAGACACACGTGTGCATGCCATGCCACGCACTGTCAGCATTCGGCGTGTGAAGGTGGGAGGGGAGGAACATACCTCTTCGCGGCTTTTCCGTCTGAGGGTCTGCAGCTCCTCCCTCAGTGTGTGCAGCACCTCCCTGAGTGTCTGTTGAGACTGTCTGGTGGCGTCGAGCTCCTCCGCGAGCGCTATGCGGGACTTCTCGCTCTCCTGCCGCTCTTCCAACAGGCCCTCGATCTGGCCCTGCAGCTCGGCCTCCCGCTGTTGGGACTGCTTTACCAAGGCATTCTGCAAGCCACACAGACAGACGGAACGGACTTGGCAACACGTAAGAGCGACACGCTTTTGTCGACTGGCGTTGGACCCTCTCTCTGAGCAGTCTGTCGATCTCCTGCTGCAACTCCGAGATCTCGACCTCAGTGACGTCGCTGAATCGACACAACAGAACAGGAGAGCACAGCACCTTTGTTGTCGATCGATCAATGGATGGAAGATCTGCCTGAGTGAGTCTGTCTACCTGCGGGTGTCATCCTCGTCGTCGTCTTCGTCCTCCCAATAAGTACGAGGCATCCACCCCCACCGAGGGCCGGGCTTGTGCCAGAACATGAGAGCATCCCTCGCCCTCTCAGCCTGACACACACGCGTATAGTGGACATAACATAGATAGTATGACTAAGGAAGTGCTCCTCTGTCTGCACGCACGTGTGTGCGACCGACCTGCTGCCACCCTTGCTGGGCGTCTTTTAGCTGCTCTTGCAGCTGGGCCACTCGCTGCCGTGCGGCGTCTGAAACACACAAAGCCACATCACCAACACAAATTTCGGTGTGTGATGCGTGGAGGCTCCTGGGGGACGCCTTTGCTCACCCAGCTCCTGTTGCGCCTCCGCCCAGAACTCGCTAAAATGTGCGGCCGACTGCTGGACGCGCCTGCATTCATTCATCAGTCCATCCAACAAACACAGTCATGTACGTACATATCGATGGGTCGGCTTCACTCTCCTCTCCACATGATGTGTCTGCTCACTCGTATTCGGCCTTCAGCTGTTCAAGCTCGGCGCGTAGTGGCGCCTCAACCTGGTCGCTCTCACTTCTGCATGCACACACCAGGCAACGATATGATCAGTGAGTGACGTGTGCGTGTCGGTGCGCGCCACAATTTCAACATCGCATACACACCGACGTACCTGGCAGCAGCAGGGGCAGCAGCAGGGGCAGCCAGGGGGGTGTCGGAGGACGCTGCGGGGCGACACAGCGGAGACAATGCGAGGGCGGCGTCGATGGCAGCCTCGCACGCCGCACGCTCGACGTCTTCCGTGTCTTCTGCAACCTGGGCCCTCGCTGTTGGGGTGGTGGTGGTGGTGGTGTTGGTGGTGTTGGTGTTGGTGGAGGGGGAAGGTCGGGAGGCAGCCGCGTTGCTGATGCGCAGGGAAGGTTTGCGACTGCGCTGACTCCCCATCATGCCGGACGGGCCGGGAGGGGGTGGTGGGGGCGGCGGGGGCGCGGGAGGTGCAGAGGACGACGACGCAGCACCTGCTGCTGCTGCTGCTGCTGGCTCCTTGGCGTCAGTGGACGGCACAGCAGATGGGGGACGGGGAGGCGACACAGGCTCCGGCGGGGCAGGCCGATGCACTGGTGCTGGAGGGACGGCACTAGCGCGGCCGCCTGCTTGAGCGGATTCCTGCTGGGCAGGCGGTGGAGCTGCAAACTGTCCCGGTGCCTTGGGGCGAGCGGTGGCCTCCGCACCAGCCTGTCTCTCGGCCGGTCCACTCGACGGCCCTCCCTCCACCTCGGTCTCATCCGTCACGTCTGCTGGACCAGGGTGCCCCTCCTCTCCCCCCTCCCTGGCCCGCCCAGCAGCGCCAGCCCTCCCACTGAGAGAGACGGCTCCGGCCGCCTCCTGGCGAGTTTGCTTCCTGACGTCCTTGATGGAGCTGTTGAAGATGCGGAGCGACGGGTGCCACGACGGCCGAGGCTGCCCTGCAAACGGGAGGGTCGGCGACATGTGGGATGTCGGGGGTCCGTCGTCTCGCGGACCCACGCGATGAGGAGGTCCACGAGCGGAGCCGAACAACTCGTCCCCGTGATCGAAGCGATCGTACTGGCCCCCTCCTCCCGTGGTGCCTCGGGGGCCCTCGGCAACCACCGCCACCACGGGGATGCGGCGGGTGGTGCAGGCGTGAAGGATGATGATGGCCCCCACGTTGGTCGTCCCGCTCCCTCTCGACCCTCTCCCGACCCACCTGCTGGTGCTGCGCCCCCGGTGGCGATGACTGACGGCTGTCGGAACCGGACAGTGATCGGGCCGCCGCGGCCTGACCCCCATCAGCAGGGAGCGGATCCATGGTCCCAACACCGATCTCACGCAGTCGGGGCATCTCCTCAGTGGCTGGTGCGTGGTAAGGCAGCAACTCATGGGCGTGAGGCGCCGTTGGCGGCTGCTCCCCGGGCGTCGGCAGAATGACCGGGGGGGGAAAGGCACCGTGACCTCTCGCCTCGTCCGTCGGCGCCTTCTGCCGCTGCTGCTGCTGCTGGTGGTGGTGCTGAGAGGTCGTGTCCTGTGCCGCGGCCATGTCCCCTGCCTCCTGGGACTCTCGTGGCTTGGTGAAGGTGGGCAGCTCGTGAGCGGCCGGGGGAGGGGGTGGCGCTATCGGCTGGTGTGGGAAGGGCTCCTGGTCGGGGGACGACGGAGCGAAGCCATCGACAGCAGGCCACACAGCGATCTCCTGTTGCGGACGTTGCTGCTGTTGCTGCACAGACGGATGGAGGGCCACCATGGAGTGGCCAGCCGGGGTGTGGTGGGCCTCTGGCGGCAGATCCGACGGCGACTGATTCTGGACCGGTGACGGGCCGCGCAGCAGAGGCGCGTTTGCGACGCGTTTCTTCGTGTTGACTCCGCCAAAGTCCCCACTGTGGGACCGCTGAGTGATGGGTGTGGCGTCGGCGCCAAAGTGCTGCTGGGGGTGCATCGCTGCCTGACCAGCGAGCTGCTGCCCTTGGGTCTGGGGAAGATGCTGTTGCTGTTGGTGCTGCTGGGCTGCCATGGACTGGCTGGCGATGCCTTGCATCGCAGCCTGGTGGAGGCATGCGGGGAAGCCGGCGTGTCCGAACGCACCGTCCTGCTGGGTGACGGCAGCAGCGGCCATGGGACTGGCCGTGGGGGACATGCACACGGTCGCCTGGGTCACGTCACCACTCTGACTGTACGCGTACTGCATACCTGATAGATAGGCACAAACAACACATACATAGCACAACACAACACAACACACATATGACAGAATAACGGTGTGTGTGTGTGTGGTCCGCCTCTCTTCCTGCCACCCTCCCATCTGTCTGTCTGTCTGTCTGATTTATGAGTCCATCGCTCACCCTGCATAGATCCATTCATCCATTCGCCCATGCCAATCTGCTGGAAGTACAACTGACCAGACATCTCGTCAACACCACCGCCGCCCAGCCCCGTCCCCCACCCCCCAGTATACGGAGCAGCGTCGGCATTCAGGCCACTTGAGCTCGCACTCGCCCAACCCTCAACCTGGACAAGACCTCCCCCATGCTGCTGCCATTGGGGGTGCTGGGGCTGCCGTGCCGCGGCCATGTCGCCTGCCTCTTGGGTGCCTCGTGGCTTGGTGAAGGTGGGCAGCTCGTGAGCGGCCGGGGGAGGGGGTGGCGCCATCGACTGGTGTAGGAAGGGCTGCTGGTCGGGGGGCGACGGAGCGAACCCAGACGCTGCTGCATCCTGATGAGGTTCTCCTCCTCGTTCTCAAACATCGGTCCAGAAAACTGCGGCGGACTGGGCGGCCAATCATAGGGCGACGCGGGCGACTCCTGGGACACATGAGCGCGTGTGTACCACTCCTGGGGGGGTGGAGGGGGTGACTGCCCGAACGGCGGTGGGGCGTGCGATGGAGGGGGCGGCTGCTGAGACTGACGGACGGCCCCCTCTGCCGGGCTGCTGCAATGCTGCTCGGGCCGGCGGGGGTAGGGCGACTCAGGGGGCGGCTGGTGGTGCTGCTGGCCCACCCTCATCTGCGAGCCACCGTGCTGCAGCCCCTGCATGTGCTGTTGCTGCTGGAAGGGCTGGCTCTGCGGGAAACCCTTGGTGGGATGGTTGCCGGAGACGGGCGGCCGATAGCCCGCCTGCTGGGGTGACTGGGAGCCATGTCCTGACCGGTCGGCGCCTGGTGGATTGATGGGGATGGCCCCTCGGTCGCCCGGCCTATCACCACTGTCGCCCTGCCTTCCCGGATAGTGTGGAAGGTGGTACCCCCCTTGCTGCTTCATGGCCTGCTGCAGACTGCGGGGAATCACCTCGGGCCCAGGAGTGGGCAGCAGATGACCTTGCGGCCCGTCCGGCCGTCCCGGTCCCATGCCGGGCGGCCCAGAGCCCCGGCCTCTGGGTGGGGGAAAGCCACCCCTCGGTGTCGAGAAGGGGAGGGGAGGCGGGCGTGGAGGGCCGGCCTTGCTGGCGTGCTGCTGCACGGCCCTCTGCTCGTGACCTGCATTGCATTGCATGCACAGAAGAACAGACCGCCGACCATAATATGGATGCCATGCCGGGTAGGCGCGTGAGAGTGAGCATGAGTGAGTGAGCACGCCCCACCCCACCCCATGCCACCGACCTGTGTCGTCATCCTCCATCATGTCTGCCCCCTTCCTGGGGCCGACCGTGGCCTGCTCCTGCAGCTGTCTGTGCCACTCCTGTGGCGGCGGAGAGGGCGAGTGGCCGTACGGCGGTGGGGCGTGCGATTGGGGTGGCGGCTGCTGAGCCGAGTGCAAGCACACGGGGCACTCCAAGTCGTCAACCGACTCCTTCACACCAAAAGGGCCAACAAATACAAGCCCTCCCATGTATTTGTTGGGCGTGCTTCTTACGTGCTCTTCTCGCCGGGTCAACATGTCCTGCGGAACAAACACACACAACAAGCACCAAGATGACACACCGTTCGGTCAGTGAGGCGTGGGCTGGTCGGTTGTTCAGTGAGGCGTGGTACTACCAGTCCTCGCACCTCAGTGTTGGTTCCACAGTCGCTACACTGTGCCTGAAACGCACTCATCTCCTTGAACCGACGCGTCTGGGATCACACTACATACGTGGGATAGACTCTTAAGTGCGTAATCCATCCATCCCATCTGCGAGCTTGCGAGCTTGAAAGAGAGGACGAGGAAAGGAGTGGAGCAATGCGCTGAAACCAAATTGGCCGGAAGATGTGATGTGATGAGCCAATCACGAAATTTCAGCTGCTTCAGCAGCGTCATCACAGGGGACAAGATAGCCCACCTGGTACGCAAGAGCACCACACGGCAGACACAGCCCTGTCGAGGATCTTGGCCTGCCTTCTCCTGTTTTGTTTGCAAGGTTGCTGAAGACTTCGTAATCATCGATGTATGTATGGACACGGAGAGAGATCTGTTCATTCTGTTCGTTCAGTGCGTGCATTGCACCTGCTGTGCGTGTGCTGTTGGCAGCGCTGTTTCTCCCAGAAGAGGACGACTGCACTGCGGATCGAGGCCGTCCGTATAAATGACTAATGGAGAGCGGCATGCTGATACCCAACCGAATCCGAACCAAACATGTACAAGAGTGGAAGTGGAACACACACAGTCTATGCTCGCCACGCCCTGCCCTCATTTGCAAGTTCTGCGTGTGTCAGCTACGAGCTGGACCTGCACGGCGAGGCCCGGTCGAAGGTGCCTGAGTTCGATGCGCTCTGGTCCAGCGACGCGTTGGTGGAGGCCCTGTCGTGCTGCCTGAAGCAGCTGGGGTCGAATGTGGAGCCACGAAGGGGACACAGGCCCGAAGCATCAAGATACAGTGCGACAAAGGGAATGGCGGATGCTTCCTCTTCCAGTGAGTGAAGTAATGATCAGGAAGGAGCAACATCTGCTGTCGATTGTCGGTCGGTGTGCTATGGCCTGGCTGCTTTGTCAGATGGTGAGGGGGCGGGTTAGCCAGCTAGCCACGAATGGCCGACTTCCTACGGCCTGGTGACCGGCGCGCGCACGACACAAAGACACAGACACGATACGTGCCTTTTCCCCCTTTGCTGTGCGCGCGTCTACCGGGACACAAACACACGCCCCTTTGTTGGTTGTGTATACGCACTGTGGCACATCCGTGCAGGCATTCCCTGCTGCCTGCGACTTACTTATGGCAATTGATATAGATGAGAAGGAGAGGTTCCAACAGAGAGAAGAAAAGAGAGATGGACGCACAGCCGACCAACCGACGGATCGATCGTTTTCCCTCCTGGCACACAGGAGAGAGTGGACACATACACAGACACCTGTGTCGCCTGCCGTGGCCTTCTTATGGATGGATGGATGTACGCATTTGTGCCTGCTTGTATACATATACCTTCATGTGCTATATATGTATGGATACTTGTGCCTCACATGTATCCACCGCTTGGCCTTGCTGATGGATTGATCTTGAATGGCGAAGTTGAACGGCTGGCTGCGTGTGATGAGTGGATGGATGGATGCATGGACGCAAGGGGATGGATGTCATCGATGTTGAGGCTTTACACACAGGGGAGAAGATGGACGAACGAAAGCCAACTGCCACGAAAAGAAAATGCTTGTGGCGAGATTTTCCGCGATAGTGAGACGGGATTTTCGCGATGAGACGGGACAAACCACACAACCCTGATTTATTCCAGTTCTCACATTTTCCGGCCGCGTTAGGCTCTCCGGCCTTCTCTCCGCCACAGATCTTCCATTTCTTCTTCTTTTGGGCTGGTCGTTGGCTTGTGCGGTCCGCCTCACCCCTCCCCACCCCTCCCAACTCGTCCGAAAGTCGCCCGCCAGTTCCTTCTTCACCTTCGTATCGGCCTGACTACGCCCTGCCTTCTGTCTGTCGCCCTTCTGTAGCGAGAAGGAGGACCTGACTGCATCGTTTTGAGGTAGGTTCGGAAAACAGAAGTTTTGTGTACTTTGTGACGGGCGCCTTCCGACTACCTGGCGTCTGTCTGGCTTCGGCAGGTTCGCGTGTGCCTTCTTTTCACAGAAAGCCGCAGAGGATCCCTACGCATCACCAACACGGCTGCCGCCCGACGATCACCCACCACCAACCACCACCACGACAATAGCGAGGGCTCAGGCGTGGTGCGTGGGGTAATTGCGGTGCAGCGAGACCTACGACACCTTCCGGCGCGTCCTGGACGATGGTGAGGCCACGAACACGAAAAGGGCGATGGGTTGGGGCATTCATTGCAATGACGTGAACGTGTTGTTTCGGCGGTTGTGTGTGTCGTATTGTGTGTGCAGGGAACTCCTTTTATCGGGCCTTGGCTTTTGCCGTGCTGGAGCTCCGCCTCCCAGAGCCCAGACCAGCACCCTTCCCGCGCCCCCTCACCCCAGCCCTCTCCACCTGCCGGTGTGGGTGTGGGAGGAGGTGATGGTGAGGAGGAGTTCGATGAGCATGCGTGGGACGCTGCTGTGGACGAGGCCCTCCAAGAGACGCTACTATCTCCTGCCCCCGCGACGCCGAACTGGTACGTCCACAGGTGTATATATTCTGCAATCAATGCTTTGTCGCCCGCTGTGTGTACCCTTTTTGATGACGTGCATGTGTTTCAGGTCGAGTGAGCAAGACAATGCCGCTGAGGCGGACGAAGACAATCGCTCAACGTACGTCAGAGGATGGCACACACACACACTGTGTGCACACCCGAGTGAGAATACTATCTGTGTGGACACATGTGTGTTGTATCTCGTCATGGTGAATGCAGAGTCGAGGAGGAGACGGAAGCTGACCGACTGCGCCGTGAGCTGGCGGACAACCAGATTGAGCTGGAGTGAGCGACGACGCACACACACACCACTGCAGTCTGTGCTAGGAGCATTAATATGCACATGCGTGTGTGGCTTGGGGTTGACTGACTGACTGACTGATGGATGCGATGCGATGCGATGCGATGCGGTGCAGGTTTCTGAGGGTCTTGAACTGCCCTGACCTCCTCCTGGACTCCCAGCGGCAGCTAGGTAAGTAAAGAAGTCCTCACTAGTAGCCACGCATCGCATCGCATCATAGGCATGTGTGTTGGTGGTGTGTGTGGCTTTATTTTTGTGTGTCAGACGCCGCCAAGCAGCAGCTGCAGCAGCTACAAGTGGAGCTTCAGACCGCCCGCCACGAATGCCACGAGGTCGGTCGCACACACGTGCGTGCAGACAGAGGAGCACTTCCTTAGTCATACTATCTATGTTATGTCCTCTATACGCATGTGCGTCAGGCTACCTCTTCCTACACGGCGCTCCGGGCCTGGCACAAGCCCGGCGGCCGAACTGGGTGGAATCTTTTTCGTCGTCCCGCTTGGGAGGACGACGAAGAAGACGAGGATGACAACGGCCGGTACACAAACATACACACACCCGAGATCATCCCATCATTGATCGATCGACAAGAAACATACTGATGTGGTGGTGGGCTGTGCTGTTCTGTTCTGTCGATTCAGTGACACAAGCGACGTCACCGTGGTCGCACGGGGCGAGGTGGCGAGGAGTCGATGGACAGCTGCGGCACATCTGGCCGCTGCTGGCGCCATCCAGCAAGCTGCGGTGCGTGAGAAGGAGGCCAGCCGCATGGCGCAGCGGGACCAGGCCGTCAAGCAGACCATGCTGCAGGAAATAGAGGAGGACGCCCAACAGAACAGTAAGCACCATGAGCACCATGACATGACTCCATCCATTCACCCATGCACTGCACTGCCCTCATGATATCAATGAATGACTCAGACAGACAGACAGACACACAGACAGACAGACAGACACACAGACAGACAGACAGAAAGGCGGGAGGGAGGGAAGCGCACCAGACACCGACACCATCATCATTCTGTCATGCGTGTGCTGTGCTATGTCTGTGTTGATTGTCCCTCTCAGGTATGCAGTCCGCGTATTGTCAACTCGAAGACGAAAAGGTACATACCAAAGAAGGGCGATTGGTCCCCTCCCACAAACACACTCTGACATGACACACTATTCCCTCCCTCTGCAGGCATCCTTAGCAAGGGAAGTCGAGTTTCTCCAGGGAGAATACAACGCCCAAAGCGTAGGCAGACGGAAGCAAAGCTTATCATCCCTTATCCATCTAACCGCGCATCAGCTGCTTGTTCGGCATGCATCGATCAGGACTTTCTTATGGGGCTGAAGAGCGACTTCGATCGCATCATCCTGGAGGTCGAAGAGCTCCAGGATGACAAGGTGCGTCGGACAGAGGTGCAATCAATCAATCACGTGTGCACCTACCTGCTCGTGCATTCTTGCCCTGTCTGTACGTGTCGTGTCAGAGGCCAGTGATCGCCGCGTAGGACAGTTGGAGAAGGAGCTGGACGACATGGCCGCCAAGTAAGAATATGTAGATGTCAATATATCAGTCAGTAAGTGCTGCCCTTCTGCCTGTCTGCCTGCGTAGCTGCAACAAACCGACACAACCATCCATCCATCCATCCATTCATTCCCTTGTCCACGTGTCTGTCCGTTGTCCGTTGTCTGTCTGTCTGTCTGTCTCCGGTGTAAGAATAGATGTCAATCTGTGCTGCCCTTCTGCCTGTCTGCCTGCGTAGCTGCAACAAACCGACACAACCATCCATCCATTCATTCCCTTGTCCACGTGTCTGTCCGTTGTCTCTCTCAGGTATCGTGTCGCTCTCGCCACCCCGCTCACCGGCCCCTCCCACTGCCATCGTCCCACCTCGCCGCACCCACACCATGCAGACCTCGAAGACTGGTTCGTGTCGCGACTGGCGGCCATGGAAGACAACTCCACGACCTTTGCCAGGGACGCCGAGCGAGAGATCTGGCGCCTGAGGGGCGCCATTGTTGGCCTGGCCAACTACAACTACACTGTACGTATGTATGTATGCGCAAGAGCAGAGCAGACCATAGGTTGATTGATATCTCCCTCAGCTAGCTCCAATTGAATTGCGGATGTGATGCTGCCTGCCTGCCTGCCTGCTGTGTTTATCTATCGTACATAGATGGAAGACGTGTACGCCAACAACGTGTGGATCGAGTCGTCATCCTTGGCGGCCGAGCTCGGCAAGACGAGGGCCCGTTGCACCCTCCTCGAGTAAGTCAAGTGTTTGGTGTACTTACTTATGTACTTATGGACTGAACGAGTGAGTTGGGTGTAGTTGGGTGTAGTTCAGCTGAGCTGGATACATACTTGTTGTGCCGGCTTGTCTTGTCGTGTGTGTGCAGGATCGAGCTGGCGGCATGCAAGGAGCAACAGGGCATCGAGGAAGCGGTAACGTAACTAACGCACACAGATACGTATGATGCTATCATATCAGTCCGTAGTACGTATCGGTATACACCCATCTGTGTGCGGATCTCATCTTCGACTTCCAGGTCCCGGTGGAGCACGTGCATCAGCCATGGCCGTCGCCAGCACCAGGGCCCCTGTCTGCCGCCGAGTTAGGCGAGAGGAGGGCCCGGTGTGAGATGCTCGTGTAAGTATGTGTATGAGACATGTTTTGCAAGGCGAGCATGCCCCTTGCAGCGCGTCTTCCTTGTCTGCAGATTGCTGCTTACATTTTATATTCGTCGACACGTACGCAATTGTATTCGAGGGATGGACTGGGTGACCGAGCAAGGCCTCTCCACCTGCCAAGCCAACCGGCGTGGGAGGAGGTGATGGCGAGGAGGATTTTGATGGACAGGGCTGCGGATGTGGACGAGGCACTGGAAGAGAAGCTGCTGTCTCCTCCCTTGGACGAGGCCATCCACGAGACGCTGCTGTCTCGTACCTTGGCGCCACCAGCCAGGTATGTCCGTCGGTGCCTACATGGAAACAAGTCAGGAATATTCCTGATTCCCGTACCAACCAATGCTTTGTCGCCTGCTGTGTGTGTACACTTTTTGGTGACTTGACTTGCGTGTCTGTTCAGTGTGTGTGACCAAGACAGTGCAGCCGAGCCGGACGAGGAGCACCCCGAAGACGGTGGCGACCAACCTGCAGAAGCTGCAGATGCACCCCGACGTCCAGCTGTGGGGATGCGCCGCCGTCTAGGCCGTCTGCAGGCACGACTTCGGCAACAGCGTCGCAGCGGGCAAGGCCGGCGCCATCGAGGCCATCCTGGCGGCCACGATCGCTCGACGTACGTCAGAGGATGGCACACCCACACACACAGTGTACACACGAGTGAGAATACTATCCATGTGGACACATGTGTGTTGTATCTCGTCATGGTGAATGCAGAGTCGAGGAGGAGACGGAAGCTGACCGGTTGCGCCGTGAGCTGGCGGACAGCCAGGTTGAGCTGGAGTGAGCGACGACGCACACACAGACCACTGCAGTCTGTGCTAGGAGCATTAATATGCACATGCGTGTGTGGCTTGGGGTTGACTGACTGACTGACTGAATGATGGATGCGATGCGATGCGATGCGATGCGGTGCAGGTTTCTGAGGGTCTTGAACTGCCCTGACCTCCTCCTGGACTCCCAGCGGCAGCTAGGTAAGTAAAGAAGTCCTCACTAGTAGCCACGCATCGCATCGCATCACAGGCGTGTGTGTTGGTGGTGTGTGTGGCTTTATTTTTGTGTGTCAGACGCCGCCAAGCAGCAGCTGCAGCAGCTGCAAGAGCAGCTCAAGACCGCCGAGCGAGAACGGCACGAGGTCGGTCGCACACACGGTGTGTGCGGTGCGTGCAGGCAGAGGAGCACTTACTCAGTCATACTATCTGTGTTATGTCCATCCACTATACGCGCGCGTGTGTGTCAGGCTGAGTCGGCGAAGGCAGCCCTCATGGCCTGGGACAAGCCTGGCCGCCAGTGGGGGTGTCTTCGTCCTACTTACTGGGAGGACGAAGAAGAAGAAGACCTCGACGACGACCCCCACAGGTACACATACTCACTCAGGCAGATCATCCATCCATCCATTGATCGACGATCGACAACAAAGGTGCTGTGCTCTTCTGTTCTGTCGATTCAGCGAGACCGGCAGCGACATCACTGTGATCGAGCGTGATGCGCTGAGCTGGATGCGGGAAGAACTCGACGAGGCGGTGGCTGAGCTCCAGCAGAAGGACAAGTCTCTCGAGACAGAGTTCATCGCCCACAGCGTAGGCAGACAGAAAGCTTATCACCCCTTAGCTAACCGCGCATTAGCTGCTTGTTCGGCATGCATCGATCAGGATGAACTCAGGCGGCTGCAGGGTGTCATCGATCGCATGATACTGGAGGTGGAAGAGCTCCAGGATGACAAGGTGCGTCGGACGAAGGAGACACGAGACAGCCCGGAGAGGAGCACCCCTTTGTTGCCTGTCATGAGGGAGCAGCTCGCAGAGATGGAGACACACTCGGTGAGACAGACAGACAGACAGACTGATGGAGCGTCTTCCTTGTGTGCAGATTACTGCGTACATTTTATATTCGTCGACACGTGCTCAAACGTATCTGACGGAGGGGCTGGGTGACCGAGCAAGCAGCGGCGAGCAAGACCGTGTCGTGAGCCCATTGTGATGAGCGGCCTCCGATGTGAGAAGATGCACACAAAAGACTAAGGGCACAGTAACCATGTGGTGTCTCTGGTTGTGATGCATGCAGAGCGGAGAGGGAGCGATGGCACCGGGAGCCTCAGCAGCTGCAAGATGAATCGATCGAGCTGCACACACTGCCGCAGTGAGCAAGGACACATACACCAATCACGAGCTGAGAACAGACCGACCGACCAACCGATCATACGACACACAAACACACGGGCGTGTACGTAAATGTATCGCAGGCGGGTCCAGGCGAGAAAGCCGATCTCACCGAGCTGCTGGCGGAGTCGAAGCGCCGATGCCCCTGAGGAGCCACGCACCATGCACACATACATACGTATTCTGCCTATTCCTGCCTGCCCTGTGTGTCTTGTTCAAAGGCGATTGAGAAGGAGCTGCGAGAGGACAGGAGCTGCCCAATAGCCAATGGTGGGAGGGGCGCCTTGATGTTCTCAAGCGTGACTTCAAGGGCAGCGAGAAGCACCAGCAGAAGGTCGACAAGCTCTGCGAGACCTACGACAGCTTCCGACACATCCGTCCCGATGGTATGTCAGTTACTTACTTAGCTACTTACTTAGTTGCTGAGCCCGGCAGCCAATGCAGGCAGGCAGGCAGAGCAGGCAAGGCAGGCAGACAGGCACGGAAGGAATTGATTGGAGTGCGTGCAGTGCACTCAACGAACGAAAGGCATGCATAGTATATACATGGGATGGGCAGGGCAGCGAGTGGAGCGGAGCGCGCGTCGAATTGTGTCGTGTGTGTGTGTGTGTGTGTGTGCAGGCAACTGCGTTTATCGTGGGCTTGCTTTCGCTTTGATGGAGCTGCGCGAGACGGGGGGGTACCAGTTGGCGATGCCGGCCGATGTGCTGTCTGACGACGGCGATCTGGCGGTGCAATACGGCCGGCTGCAGTCGCTCAAGGGTGATGACCTCTGCGAGACACTGAGGACGGACAAGGACCTTGACCTCGGCGCGGGTACGTTCGTTCTTTTGTGACCACACAGACAAGCACACAGCACACCACACAGCCCGGCACAATCGATACCGTCGTGTCCTCTCCGATCCTTTCCCTCCCCTCCCCTCTCGTCTCGTCTCGTCTCGTCTCATCTCGTCGGTTGGTTCGTTTGTTCAGTCAAGATGTTCCGTCTGATAGTTGGCACGTACATGCTGGAGCACACCGACCTGGGCGTCGCCAAGGGCCAGTGCAGGACGCGCCGCGAGCGGCGCAACCAGCAGCGACAGCAGCAGCAAGGGCAGGGCGTGCGTGTGCGTGTGCGCGTGCGTGTGTGTGTGTGTTCTCAGGTCGTGAGGCGGAAGGCCTCCATGGCACTCAACGTCAACATACATATCGTACAGCTGGTCAGTCAGTGAGGGAGTTATGTAGTGACACAGCCGACAGACAGACAGACAGACAGACAGAGCTGTAACACGAATACATACATACACCTCTCTCTCTCGTGTCATCTGTCGTGTTGTGTTGTGTTGTGTTGTGTGTTTTGTGTGTGCAGGACAATGTCAGCGATGGTCACTGCCCGGTGTATACCTATCCTGAGGGGGCGGCCATGCCACCCGGCTCACCCACAGTCGTGCTCATCTTCCGACCAGGTCATTACGTACGTACGCTCACACGCACATGCACATGCCACACACCGCATCCATCCATCCATCCATCCATTGTGCCACCGACCGACGCACGCACGCGACAAACAAGTATACCTATACATCCATGTGTCTCTCTGTGTGTGGTGTGGTGTGATGTAATTAATGCCGACCGACAGGGCACAGACGTGCCGCTTCAAGTCTGCTTGCACTCGACGGCCGAGGGGGCGGAGGGCAACGGGATGGTGCTTGACAAGAGCATGCAGCAGTGTCGACAGGCATCCCCCAACTCCCCCAACGCCCCGCGACACTGGGAAGCAAGTAAGACATACATACACAGACACACCAAGAACAGAAGATAACGCACAAGGGCTTGCTCTCATCCTTGCCTGTCTGTCTGTCTGCTTGCCATCCATCCCTACAGAGGCGCCCCGACACACCTCAGGCCGCCTGCAGACTGGGTGCAGTCACACTCCACCGTGATTCAGCTTCAGCCGCCCGGTGAGCAAATGGGCATCTCACGCACACACGCTTGCCTTGACCACCACCCTACCATCCGCACGACGGCGGGCATCCCATTCGCCCTCTACTCGCATCCCCGGCCACCACCAACAGCAACAGCAACAGCAGCTTCCCCACACACAAGGGCAGCAGCTCGCCGGTCAGGCAGCGATGCGCCCCCACCCCCAGCAGCAGCAGCAGCAGCAGCAGCGGCGGCAGCGGCAGAAGGCATCGGTGGACGAGGCGAGAGGCCACGGGCCCTTTCCCCCTCCAGTCATCCTTCCGCCGCCGGGGGAGCAGCCGCCACGAGACGACGGCCCCCCGGCGTCTCACATGTCGCCCAGCCTCCCGTTTGCAGGCCAGCCCCGGCCGTCGTGGCACCCGTCGCTCCGCAGCGGTGGGCAGGGACGACGCGACGAGCTGGAGGAAGGGAGGGACAGGCGTCGGCCTGCCATGGTGCATCCCGACCACCCCATCACAGTGTCGGCTGGGCTCACCAACGACAGGAGACAACCCGACGCCATCATCGACCAAGGCCCGCGAGGACACAGGCGGGATGAGGCGCCGCCCCAGTGGCCGGGGCCTGGTGGGTACGGCGGGGCGACAGACGGCCCGGTGAGGTTTGGCTGTCGGGGTGAGGATCGGTTCGGGCCTTTGGCGCGTGGACCAGGTGGGAGGGGCGGTGGATGGGGCTATGCTCGCGGCCACAGGGATGGGGAAGGAGGCATGTGGCACGGACACCAACACGGAGAGGGGTTCGTCGGTGCAGCGGGGAGAGGATTCCATCACCAGCACAGGGGAGCCGGGGGGAGAGGAGGAGGACTTAGAGAGCACTGAGACCACCATCTACAGCCACACTGGGAACCAAGCACTGTACGACACACATACACAGACACACCAAGAACAGATAGATAATGCGCAAGGGCTTGCTCTCATCCATCCGTGTCTATCTGTCTGTCTGTCTGTCTGCTTGGCATCCATCCATCCCTGCAGAAGCGCCTCAGTCCTCCCATGCCGCTGACCGTGGCGTCGTCCACCCTGCCTTCACAAGCCGGCGAGACGCCGCAGCGCCAGCCTACCACAACAGGCACAGGCGTCCCACGCCTCCCCCACCTCACATCAGCAGATGGCCGCCACCATCACCTCCGAGTCGACACCAGTCCTGGCTCGATGCTCTTCAGCAACTCTATCAGGGAGCTGAAGAACCAAACCCGGCAGGAGCCTCGAACTTCTTCGTCTTCATAGCCATTTGCTTTCGATTACGTTTTGACGACTGGGCGACCAAAGGGATCAGGGTGACCATGCCACACACTCAAGCACACTCCCCAGGCCATGTGTCGCCTCTTTGGCTTGTCCGTGTGTCTGTATGTGACGTGGTTGTATGTGCATGCCACCAGGGATGGGACGCGGTCTAAGCAGGTGCCCCTGACGTCGAGGGAGACCACTAGGTGGACGCAGCGGGAGTCCATGACCCACGACGACAGGCGGGAATTCGGTGAGTGACCGAGTGACTTGGAGACAACTCTCTGTCTGCCTGGATGGCCGCCTCTCCCTCTCTCTTTGTGTGTGTGTCTGTGTGTGTCTGTGTGTGTGTGTGCAGGCGGGTTTGACCTCACTAGGGCCCACGTGTCCGAGACCCTCGCGGAAGGTAGGGAGACAGGGGCGGCTGGAGGCGCTGAGTGTTGGCTGAATTTTCGCCTTGTCCTGCTCGTGGCTGCATGCAGAGACCCATCGCGATGGCCCAGGCGGGAAGAGGGGTAGATTGCTGCCTGCATTTTATATTCGTCGGAAAATGCTGCACATACATATGCAGACATCAAGATTGTTGGTTCGATCGCTGCATACATTTTATATCGGTGCGTCAGGGATTCAGAGAGTGCATGTCAGATGGTCAAAACCGACTTGTGCGTGGCAATTAACGGGATTGGCATGGTTGGCAGAGACATGTGACAGGCTAACTGTCAAATCGTTCGTATTGGCAGCAAAGACCTCACAAACACACAGAGACACACACGCACACACGATTTCACCCGCGTCTATCCACACGTCCGCCCCCTGACTCAGCTAAGAGCGTCTTGGCAGCGATGAACGCGCGCTTCAGCTCAGCGTTCTCTGTCTCCAGAGCAGATATGACATTCTCGAGGTCCCTCATACTTCCAGGCACCTCCTCCTCCTGCTCAGCAGCAGCTCGCAATGCAGAAGCCGGCTTTCGCGAGACAGCTTCCTGCTGCACCGATCGATGCTTGGACCTCTCTGCGTCGAGCTTTTGCGACCATTCATAGCCCTGGCTTCTCATTGCCGCTGTGAGTCTCTCCACCTCGTGCTGGGCTGATGTGAGATCCCTCTTCAGCCGGATCTTGGTATCTCGCTCTTCCATGAGAATGCGCTTCAAATCGTCGGTAATGGCTGATGCCTTTTTAGCCTCTTCGGTCTCTTTTCTCGCCTTTGTGAGCTGATCTTCCAGGTCTCTGGCTCTCTTGCGTATGGCCGCCATCTCTTCGCGCTTGGTGCCCTGCAGGTCCATGATCTTTTCCTGGGCGGCCACGCTGTCCTGCTGCTGGCTGGCCTCCGCCGTCTTGCGATAGCTGTCGTATTCCTCGAGCACCTGCTGCAGCCTCTCCTCCCGCTCCTCGAGAGTCTTCTGCGTCTCTTCCAGCTCCCTCTGCAGAGATCTGTGCTCCTGCCGAAGAAAGTCGAGCTGCTGCTCGCTGGTGTTGGCTGCCGACTCCAATCGCACCACCTGCTGCACCAGGTCTTCTCTCTCCGCCTCCCATTGCACTCGCTCGTCGTCCCTTTCGTCTTGGCTGGTTGATACGCCCTGGCCCCCCTCTTGCAGCTGGGCCCTCATAGCATGCATCTCCACCTCATTCTGGGCCAGGGCTTTCCGCAGCGTGTCGGCCTCATGCTTCTGGTGGATCAGTTCGGCCGTCATGTCTCTGAGAGTCGCCTCCCATTGTTTCATTTCCGCCTGTGAGCTGGTGACCTTGGCCTCCAATCGCTGAATCGCCCGCCGAAAGCGTGCCTCTCGTGCCTTGAAGTCGACCTTGGGATACAGACTCGGTGATTGTGGCGCCGTAGAGTCCGCCTCCAGGCCGCCCAGCAGTTTCGGCGCCTTCTCGACACCTATATGCTGGACGAGGCGGTGGATGATGGCATCCTGCTTGGCCAGCTGGTCCTCCAGTGCCTTGAAGACCGCTGTGCGCCTGTGCTCCTTGCTGTTCCGGATGGTGTCCCGCAGCTGCTTCTGCAGTCGGTCGTTCTGCTTGGACAGCCGCGAGACCGTCGAGGCGTGGAAGCGTTGGATGATGGCCAGCTGGCCCTGGATAGAGTCGGGATTGTCGTCTTCCGGCAGTAGATGCAGCTGTCGTTGCAGCGCCTGCAAGAGCTCTTGGAACCGTTGGGGCTCTGGCCGTGGTGGTCTGTCTTGGAGGCAGGGGGTGGAAAGGCCATGCCGACACGTGCTTGACGCACTCATCGTTGACGTGGGATGTAGAACAGAATCAGATTGTCTCACACAGAGAGCGACAGAAGTGGGGGTGTGGAACTTCGGCCTTTTCGCACGGCCGTCAGCCATGCTCCTTCGGACAGTGGATCAGTGGATCAGTTGGTCACCCCTCCTCTCACTCCCCTCTCACTTTCCTTTCGTTCTTTTTCCCGGCGAGCTTGCTTCACGGTGCGAGCTTAGATAACTTGAAAGCAAAAGGCGGAAGGTGCCCGATCTTAGCCTGATCTGTGTGCACTCTGGCTCTCTTCACCTGTCTGATCTTTCTGCTTCTTTTGCATCATCATCTCTCACTGGCGGCGATGGGCGACACTGTTACGCTTCGTGGCGGCGCCAAGATGCCCAAGCTGGGGCTGGGCATGTGGAAGGCGCCAAAGGACGTGACAAGCAGTGTGGTCTACGAGGCCATCAAGACCGGATGGAGGCACCTCGACTGCGCTGCGGACTATGGCATGCACTCACTATGCAGAGAGAGATGCATGGACAGGCAGAGGATACATATGTGTGCTTGGATTGTTTGGTTTGTGTGCAGGGAACGAGCAGGAGGTTGGATTGGGCATCAAGAAAGCGCTGGATGAGGGCATCTGCAAGAGGGAGGACCTCTGGATCACCACCAAACTGTAGACAGACAGACAGGCAGACAGGCAGACAGGCAGGCAGACAGGCAGACAGACAGGCAGACAGGCAGACAGGCAGACAGACAGGCAGGCAGGCAGACAGGCAGACAGGCAGACAGGCAGACAGGCAGACAGGCAGACAGGCAGACAGGCAGACAGGCAGGCAGGCAGAGAGGCCGACAGGCAGCACGATTGAGCCCAGCCCATCTGTCCGTCTGTATGTCCATCTTTCTTGGTTCCTTCAGTTGGAACACGTTTCATGCCAAGGAGCATGTGCAGCTGGCGTGCGAGAAGTCCCTCAAGGACCTGGGCCTCACCTACCTCGACCTCTACCTCGTCCACTTCCCCATCTCACTCAAATTCGTACCCATCGAAAAGAGGTAGGTACGCCAGCCACACACCAACGGCACCACACGCACTGGGATCATTCACGACACGGTCGACGCAGGTATCCGCCCGAGTGGACGCACGACCCCGATGCGGCCAAGCCCAAGATGGAGCTGGCTGACGTGCCCTTGCGTGAGACGTGGGCTGCGATGGAGGAGCTCAAGGCCAAGGGGCTGGTCAAGAACATCGGCGTGTCCAACTGCAACTGCATCGCTCTCATGGAACTCATGAAGGAGACCAAGGACCCGCCGGCCGTCAACCAGGTCAGATGGAGGGAGATTGACGGCCGCCTGTGGAGGCACTAGGGATGTGTGTGTGTGTTGTGGTGCTGTGATGGGTTGTTGTTGGTGGTCAGGTTGAGCTGCATCCGTATTTGACACAGGAGCGGCTGCTCAAGTTCTGCGACATGGTCGGCATTCACGTGACCGGTTATTCGCCACTCGGTCAGCACATGGCAGCAGCAGCCACTCTACCGTCTGAGTGTATATTGGTTGTCCTGCCTGCAGGTTCTCCGAGTTATGTGACCATCGGCATGGCTGGCGCCAACGAGTCGGTCATGGAGGAGCCCCTCATCAAACAACTCGCACAGAAGTACAACAAGTCACCCGCACAGGTACACCACACCACACAAACCGCACCAAATGCACGACGACAAGCTGTCAGTGCATTCGCTTCCATCTGTGTGTGTCCATGTGCGTCAGATTGTGTTGCGTTGGGGCCTGCAGCGGGCCAACTGTTCCATCGTGCCCAAGACGGCCTCCGTCAACCGCCTCAAGGAGAACTTGGCCCTCTTCGACTTCTCACTCTCCGAGGACGACATCAAACAGATCTCCGCTCTCAACCGAAACAGGTACGCCCTGAGTGGGCGGACGGGTGGATGCCTAGAAACACTGTGTGTGTTGGGGTGTGGTGTGTTGGCACAGGCGTTATAACGACCCTGGTTCGTATACCGAGAGGGAGTTTAGCCAGTACTGGCCGATATTCGACTAGAGAGAGGGGGAGAGGATGTGTGGACTGTAGAATCGGCCGTGGAATTAAGGGCTGCTCGTGTGCGCGGGAGACAACTTTATTGTCCGTGGTGGCGCTTCATGGCTGCGTGGTGAGACTGACTCGCCGTCAGACATTACATGCTGCGTGCATCCCTTCATGATGAGTCGACTCGTAGCTAATTGTGTCCATCCATGACGCATGCCATTGACGGCCCGCCGGCGACATACACACACAGAAAAACATCTCAGATAGATACACACACGCACACACACACACACACACAGACGCACACAGGCCTCCCTCCATCCCTCCCTCTTGTCCTTACTGACTAAACATGCATCCATCCATCCAGCCATGAAGGCAGCATCCACTTGTCCATCGCACCACACACACTCTGGCGCGGCCACACACCAGCGTGTTAGTCACTGCGTGGCTGGCTGTTCCTGCCAGCGTCTTCCGCTCTTCTGACTCCACACACCCCCACGGCTGTATCGACAATAGCTACAGCAACGTCGACACGGGCGTCAGGGATGGATGGATGGATGAAGCGTCAGGCGCACGGGAGGAACCGCCACTTGCGTAATGCACAACGACATGTAGAATATGCAACCGCACACTCGGATCGTCGTTCGTGCGTCTGCGTCGCTTTGCGGCAGCCTCACGTCACCGTCCCTGTATGGCTGTCGGCACAGCCACACGCAGCCGATGACGGATGCCCATCCAAATCGACGGAGACGCGCCAACGCACCACGAGCACTGAACGTCACTCACTGTCTGCCATTGTCTCGCTTCTCATTGTCAGAAAGAACCAAAAGCGCCCCAATTGAAGCGGCCCATACAGACAAAGAGGCATCCCATCCCTCCCCAGTACGACACCACACCAGACCAGGACACGGCACACCCCCAGCCTCACGCATGCAAGTATGCACTACGAATGGAGGATAGGATCCGAGCTGAGCTGCCGCCAATACGGCCAGGCAACCCCATCTACGGTCGGTCGGTATGGGGGCAAAGGCAAAAGGGGCGTGTAATGTGTGTGTGGGTGCGTGTGTGTCACTGCAGTCTGTTGACGGGGTGGTTGTCGTTCCACTCCTTGACCTGCGGGATGCTGTCCACCCTGTTGTACACCTGCACACGAGGGAGGGAGGGAGGGAGGGAGATATCAATCAATGACAGAGAAGACAGAAAAACCGACAGTGTGTCCTGTCGTGTAGGTGCGTGCGGGGCGGTGCGGGGTGAGGTGGTGTGATGTGCTGTGTTGTCTGACCGCTGCGAGGTGTGTGTGTTGTTGCCAGCAGGACTGCCCCTCGTGTGGCCTCACGTCCACCGGCAGCCAGCCCGTCGACTCGCCGTTGTCCAGCAAATTCAACAAGTTGTACAAATCCTATCAACAAAACAAAACACAACCAACATCATATCACACGCGGCAAAATGGATGGCAAGACGTTCACAGGAAAGGTAAGAAACAATGGTCTCTGTGTGCGTTGCGTGGGCCGGGCCCATCTCTCTTTGCTCTGACTGGACTGACCAGGTCAGCGACGGTGAGGTCTCCTCCTACTGCGAAGCCCTCGTGTCCGTTGGCGGCCACCAGACTGTCGAGCCGCTGCAGCCACTCGGGCAAGAATGTCGCCTTAAACGCGTCACATAACTGACAGACAGACACAGGCAGGCAACGTAGTCACTACTTATGCGGCGATATGTATGCGGCGGCCGGGCCCTTCCTCTTTCTTTCTGTGTGGAGTGGTGTGGTGTGTGCTGACCTGGTTCTTTCGTTCCTGGTCTTGAGTGAATCTGATTTTGCGGACCTCGGAGACGACATCCTCAACGCATCCGTGCAGCTCGGCCATCTTGCACTCGAGCCACACGTCCTGCGGCCACAGATTGGCCGCCTTGGCTGAACAAACAGACAAGCGGATGTGCACTGCACGGGTACGACAGACAATGGCATCTTAATCTCTGTCAGGCAGTACCGGCGTATTGCATGATGGCGGTCTTCTGCGTGAGGCGCTTGTCGCCGATCTCCAACACCTGAATGAATGAACCACGCACATGCACACACACACACAGCCGACCGACTGGACCGTGTGTGTGCAGGGAGGGTATATGGCCCGGTCAGGCCTGTTGTGCTTACCGGTACCATGCCCTGGGGCATGGAGCCCTTCATCTGCGGCCACTCGGACAGCGATATGCGGATGTCCTCAAACTTTACCTGACCTGCACACACACCAAGCACATGGACCTGTGACACCAAATGATGCTGCTGTATTGTGTGTTGTGTGATGTGTGTTGTGTGATGTGTGTTGTGCTGCCCACCCCCCCACCCCCCC
>CDMY01000077.1:145460-175593 GCA_001179505.1 Vitrella brassicaformis
GGGACCTTGTCTATTTCGTCTTTGGCGGCCTTGAGTTGGACCTCCAGCTCGCCCACAAGAGATCTGCAGCAATCAAGGACGCACACACACATGGCATGCCATCCATGTATGCGCCTCCTGTGTTGTGTTGTGTGTGTATGTCCCTTTTTCGCACTTCTCCCGCTGCAGCGCCTGTTTGGTCGACCACACGGCCTCTTGATCCTTACGATGCTGACATGCCCCGACAGATACCCATACAGACAGATGGCAACCCTGCATGCGCAGCTGGCTCCCTCACCGACCGTGGGGTCGGCATAGTTGATGTCCGACTCGAGCACCTCGAGCCGCTCCTTTGCCGCCCGGCACTCCTCCTCCTTGGCCGCCAGCGCACTCACCCGTGCGGCCAGGTCGGCCTCCGTCTGGTCCTTCTGGGCCTGCAGTGAGGCGATGGTGCGGTTGAGGCGGTCCTTCTCCTCTACCCACATGTCACGCTCGGACTGATCGGGCAGACACAGACACACATCCACGTCTTTGAAAGTGGGTGAGGGTGGGGTTACGGTGAATTCTTGGTCCATTTGTTCGAATCGTTTGCGGCTGGCGGCCAGGCTGTCGGTCAACTCCTCTATCTGCGCGGGGGGAGGGGGAGGAGCGGAGGAAAGAGAGGAGACGTGTGCACTGTACGTGTGTGGCTCGTTCCACCCATGTGTTTTCTCGCCCACCCGTGTTTTCCATCCCTCAGCCTGCGACTCTAGCTGGGCGATCCGGTCGCCCTGGCCAGCTGACACATCCTGCACAGACGTGTAGGCATCCTGCAGGCAGAGTCACACACAGACACACACACAGAGACAGAGAGACACACACGCGCACCCATCCCCGCTCCTCTGCCGTGCCGTGCAGTGCAGTGCCGTGCAGTACCTGCAGCTGGTCGTATTGGTGTTGGAGTCTGTGGTACTCCCTGCAGCCGTTGTTGTACTTGAGGGTCAGCTCCCCCTGCTGCTGGGACAGGCCGTCCAGAGAGGCCCGGGCCTCACGGTGCTGCTGCTGCAGCTGATGAAACTCACGCTCTACCTCATTCAAACGCCTGTATCAGGGTATCAATGCAATCAGCTAGGCACGTGGAAAAAGGTCAGGTGCGGTATGTACCTGACTAATCTGCCCTTTTCCTCCTGCTGTCGTGCGGCTACTTCCTCTGTGCGCGCCCTCTGCGCCGTCAACCAGTTGATGTCCTGTCCGACAGCCCACACACACACAGGTGCACAGTGAGGGAGTCGTGGCGACGGGTGAATGATTGGTGCACCTGTTCCTTTGTGTGCAGGGCCCGTTTCAGCTCCTGCACATGAGCCTCAACCTCCTGTTGCCTGTGTAATGGGCGCAGGTCATGCCATCGACGCCCCGACGCAGCGGGCAACTGACTTCCCTTACGTGTTTCGCTCCATCTTGGCCAGCTGTCGTTTCAAGCGCTCATTCTCGCGCTCGACCTCCTCTAGACGCACCTGGCTGCCATCCAACCACCACAACACATCAACACACACACACAGAGACAGAGAGAGAGAGAGTGAGACGTAAATCTTCCTTTCTCGCGCACAGACAGTCATCCGTACGTACATGTCATAGAAAAGTGTGTGGGAGTCGTTGGGTGCGGCCTGCAGATCTGGGTGACCCTCCTGCGGCCCCTGCAGCCGACTGAACGGAGCGAAGAGGCTACCGATGCCGCCATGGGTGGCCGTCTTGGCAGACGATGACATCTTGCGATACTCATCCAGAATGCGCTCCAGCTCACTGACACACACACACTTGATTAGCTGCTTGGCTCGTGAGGGCGAGGGAACACACTGACGCTTTGTCGTGTTGGAGTGCCTCGTGGAATCGTTCGTTTCGCTTGTTGCGCTCCCGCAGCACCTTGAGCTCGCTCTCGCAATCACGCAAACGCTCATCCGAGAAGGACGCCTGACAGATACGCACAAACACACAGAGTCACACACCAAGAGAGAGACAGAGACAGGTCGCCCGCGACCTGCTTGTCACAATTGTGGCCCGCCCACCGACCTTCGAGCGTAGCTGGCTGAGCTCAGCCTCGAGTGCTTCCTTGTTCCTCTCGGCCGTATCTGCTTGATGGATGACCAACACACACGCACACAACACGCCACACGGCAAAGTAATGTGTGTGTGCGTGTGCGGGACGGCCGGTGTCTTCAACTGACCGAGTTCTATTTGTTTGACTTTGAGTGCGTCGGACATGCCGCGGAGCTGACGCTCGACAGAGACCAGACGCTCACGGGCATCCTCAGCCCTGACAGCCAGCCACAGCGTGTCTCCCTCTCCCTGCCTCCCTGCTCCTATATAATGGGTGTGGTCATTCGCTCACTCAGCGAGTCTTGAAGTGAGTCTGTGTATCTGCTCCTCGTGCTCCTGCTGATGCTCGGCCGTGCCCTCGTACTCCTGATGCACTCACTCATGGATGAACAGACAGACAGACAAACAGACAGACAGACAGACAGAGGGGCGCCATATGCAGCCAGCGGTCACTCACAAGTGTGGCTTGGCTTTGCCGCAGGCATAATACCTTGTCGTGCAGCCGCTGCTTGAGCTTGGCATTCTGCAGGTGGGGAGGGAGAGATTGAGCAGCATCAAATCAAGGACAATGGATGTGTGTGTGCTAATGAATAGATGCGCTAGATATACTTACGTCCTGCGTGAGTTGCTGAGTCTGTTTGGTCAGCTCTTTGACGCGACTCTGCAGAGAACTGACAAGATGGAACAGGGTCACACACAGAATGACCGCCTCCCGTGTGCTGTGCGCCCCTTCCCTTGCTCACTTCTGTGTGATGACGGCATCCCACTCAGAGTCCTGCATGACACACATTATTCAGGCAAGGTACATTTCTGTGGTCCCTTTGTTTGTCTGTGTGTGTATTACTGTGCCGTATACATACCTGTTGGTTGCGCAGGTGGCTGTCCTTGGCCTGCAGCCGTATCTCATACCCCTGCACCTCAGCCCGCAACGCCGCATTCTCACCGCACAGACGATCCTGCACACAAATCAACAACACAATACAACACAATACAATACAACACAACACCAGCATACTATTCTTCTTGTTCTTATGCTTCTTACGATTTGACTCCTCAGTTCCTCCCTCGTCGCCCCCTCTGCCGCCCCCCAATTCATGTGAGGAGTGGCACCCGCTGGCATCATCGCCATCCCGCTAGCCGTCCTATCCCTCTCTCTGACACCAGCAGGCCCCGCACCGCCACCGGCACCAAGCCGCGACGACGGCACAGGCGTTCGGATTGGCGAGCCGTCGCTAGCCACCTCGCGATGTCTTGGCGATGATGCCTGTGGGAGGGCTCCCACGCCGCTATCCCCCTCGCCCGTGTGCAGGGACGCCCCGCCGTCCGACCGCCTCGTCTGGCGGTAGCCGCCCAGCACGGGCGACCGCGACTTGTCCTTCTCGGGTGTGGGGTGGCGCTTCGTGCTGTCGGCAGAGAATGGCGGGCCGCGATGCCCGAACGTCGGGGGGCGGCTGGATGGATGATCCTGTCCACCCACGGTCGCCAGCGGGAGTCGGCTCAGCGCACGGCTCATGTCGTCTTGCTGCTGGTCATTTCTGGTGGATGTGATGGGTTTAGTGGATGGGGCCGTGTTGAGGTTGGCCGCCCAAAGTGGAGATGAGAGGCGTCTGAGCGGCTTGAGGTGCCGGTCGGCCTGGCCAGAGTGGGCGGGGGTTGACCGCCGACTGCTGTGTGCGCGACTGGCGGTGGCGGTGGCTGTGCTCGCAGCGGCAGACGAGAGGGACTCTATCGCCTGACACAAACAAATAGCACACGAACAGACAGAGAAACCGGTTTGTGTGCATGATTTGTGTGTGTCGTCCCCCCCCACTTACCGGTTTGAGTATGGCCACGAGTCTGGCCTGCATGTCGCCCCCCTGCTGCTGCATCATGTCGGCTATCACCTCCTCCTTCCGCGGACCACACGCACCGTACACCACCACACACCGCCACAAATCGCCCAACTCATGACCATGACCGTGGCCATCGCCGCCCTGGCCGGGCATCACCGTCGGCAGCGGCGGCCGTATGCCAAACTCCCCCTGCACAAACGACAGCAGGCACTCCCGCGCGCTGCTGTAGTCATGAATGGTGCTCGACAGCGCCCCGGGAGCACTGCATGGACGGGGAGAAGGCAAAGATCCATCCATGGTTGTGTGTGTTGGGTGTCTGGCGTGGCGTGGCGTGGCGTCCAGTTACAGGGCTTTGACGACGGCGACGAAGAGGGCGGTGGATGTGAGGCTGGGCAGCTCTACCACGCTGCGGATGTTGTCGGGCAGGACCGTGCAGCCACGCAGCTGAAACACACATCGCACCAAGATCATCGTCACGACGTGATGAATCCTGGCACCGATGGATGGATGGTGCTGTGGAGAGATCAATGCGTCACTCACCCATTCTGCGATGGTTTCAAGCTCCCCAGCCATGGCGCTAAGGGAAGGCTTCGGGGCGGCGAGGCGTTACACGAAAACCCTGCACACGAACAAAACCCTGAAGGGCTAATTGCTGCCTTATCGGTAAACTGAGGCTGAATGATCTTTCGGCTTTTTCGGCGCTACTTGGTCAGGGCACCTTCCCTCATACAGAACTGGCGCCCTTTCTCGACTGCACCGCACCACACACCAGCAGCAGCAGCAGCAGCGGCACCATCAGCTGCAGCAGACGATGAGTCCCCCTACCCCGACGACCTTCTAGATCTCGCCGGCGACGATGACGACGACATGGACGACACTGACTCGCCTGAGGCCATCGACAGGAAGCTCCAGGAAGCCGGCCTCGCTTCCCCTCAGGCAGCGGCCATGTGGCACATGAGCGCAGGGCGGCAGCGGGAGCACGGTGCCGCCGCATCATACAGAGATGACGCAGAGGACGACCATTATGCGTTGTGGAATCCTCGGCGGGTCAGCCCCTTCACGCCACGAGGCCAGGAGGGCCCCTACCTCAGGTCGTCCCTCACGACGTTCAGCAACTCGCCTCGAGCGCGAGACCGGCGGAGAGCCTTGCTGACTCTGGTGGACTATGAGGCCATTTACAGGGAGCAAGACGAGCGGGCCAGGCGCAAGGAAGAGGCGAAAGCGCGGAGAGCTGCACAGACATCTCCCGCACCGCGGCAGCAAGACGACCACGCCTACGCCTATCCCGCCTCGCCTGTTTCTCCCATTGTCCGTGCAGCACGTCGAGCGGTGGACGACAGCTTTGTTGGGGCGGGCAGCCGCGCGACGAGGCCTGACGGGACGCCCACATCGCTGTCGCTATCGGCGCCATCACGGTGGCGAACAAGGCTGCCCGGCGGCCCGCCGAATGTGTATAAGGTCAAGGTGCTGGATGTGGATAGGCTGCCCATCAAGGAACTGCACTCCCTCTTCATGTACACACTTGTCAGAAGGTGAAAGAACACCCAACACAAACACGGCCCAGGCCCAGAGAGAGCACCACAGCATGCAAGTGTTGTGTGTGGTGAATGTCTGTCTGTCTGTCTGCAGGCTGCCGGCGGAGAAGTGTGTGCGTGTGGCGTCCCGCATAGCGGCGCTGCGGGACAAGCCGACGCAGCGCAACTACGAGCACTTCATCCGCGACGTGCAGCGGGAGTTCAGGGTCAACTCCCCCAGCCTGCTGGCCTACCTGCTGCGGTGCCACCAGACCATCGCCGTGCCCTATATGGTCGACTACATACGCAAATACGGACATGTGAGCTAAGCTGAGCACCAAGGCGCCGCACCCAGCCATATATACGCATTGCATGGCGGTCACATCAAAGAAGAGAGGGGCTGTGTTATGTGTGTGGGTCGATGATGAACCAGTTTTCTCGCGGTTTTATCGCGGCTCAGATAGAGCGGAGCCTCCACCCTCGCCTCTTCGACTTCGCCAGGTAGGTGTGTGTGGGCGGGGCGGGAAAGGCAATGATATCAGCAAGCCTAGGAGTTTCTTGTCATATTGTATTGTATTGTAATGTGTGTGTCGTTTGCGTGTGTATGTGTGCAGGTTTCAGGACAAGGGTGGCATCCGGCCTCTCCCGATGGTCATCACGCGCCCCTGGGCGTTGAACAGCTACGTGCGGCTGATGGCCAAATCGTCGACCAAGACCTACCTCAAGGAAGCACTCTACTACTACGGACATGTGCGCATGCGCACCACAACAACCAACAGCCATCACACGTGCCCTCAGTCACGGCACTGATCGATTCACCACACCATGTCGGTGTGTGGGCGTGTGTCAGATTGCCCCCCGCCATTTGAGTCCTGAGCTAGATGAGACCGTCGGAGCGGAAGTCAAGGTCCACGAAATGGTAGCCAATCGGATACACAGACGCATTTCTAGCGGGCAGGGGGTGCATATATGGCGTGTGTGCAGGTGTTGGATCTGCGTCGGTCGCAGAGGAAGCTCCCAAAGCGACCACCACTGCTGGACGTACGCAGCGAGAAACGCACATCAGACACAGGGGGTGGGTGCCTTCATGTGTGTGGTGTGTCTGTCCGTCTGACATCCATCCATTCATCAGGCCGTTCTTGCCGCAGAGTACACTGGAAGAAGTAAGCCCACTCACGCTTCAAATGGAGTGTCGACGTGGGTAACACATCTCTCTCTCTGTGTGTGTGTGTGTGTGTGGTGTGGACAGCGATGGATGAGGTGCTCCACGACGCCATCGAGGCAGACGGCGAACGCCAAAGCGACGATGAGGACGATACCGACACTCGCTCAGGAGACGACCAGGGAGAGGAGGATGAGTCGAGCGATGAAGAGCACCAAGGGGAGGATGACTACCACCACCACCACCACTCTCGCCACGGGCAAGACCGACCTCCAAGGCGCGCTGAGCAGATGGCCATGGACGCCCCAGGCACCTCAGATGCTCCCTATGAAGCCGCTGACGACGACAAGGACGAATTCTACTCCACCCAGTTCTTCCCCCGGCCATCCCCCACCTCCCCCTCCCCCTCCCTCTCTGCCCACGACGACGACCATCACCCCCAGTCGGACTCCCACCATCGCCACGTGACATCGCAGAGCGTGGCCTTGCAGTTCGAGAAGGTGGCTCCTGCCCTGCCGGCCCGGTATGTGGACATGGCCTCTGCGGACCCCGCTGAGGGCATGGTGCTCGACCCCACTATGGAGCCCAAGGTGTATCGGTCGGAGGCGCAGCGGGCGGGGGAGGGCGAGAGGGACTTTGAGCGATTCGCCGAGAGATGGTGAGGGGGAGGGGGAGGGGTGTGTGGTGCTGACTGGTTGGTATGTCTGTGTGGCGTCATCTCATCTACCCGTTCATTTCATCAGGTGGAAGAAGAGAAGGCGGACACACTTTGCCTTCAACAAGAAGGTGAGCTGAGCGAGGGAGAAAAGGAGTGGGTATGTGAGCTGAGCTTCATCGATCATTTGCTGTCTGTATGCATCATGCGATGCAGCACTTCACCCTGGTGGATGGACGCTGGCAAATCACCGGCCCCACGCTCGCAGGCAAATACCAACCAAAGAAGAGGTAGGTATCTGTCCCACATCCCACATCCACGCACAGCACACACAAAGCCAGACAGACAGACAGACCCCCACACAGGCAGACAGACATCCCTCTCCCCTTGCCCTCTTCCCTCAGGCATGCCCCCCACACCGTTCTGCGCGCCCGCATGGCCGAGCGGCTGCAGCGAGAGAGGCGTGTTCGAGCCAAGCTGCTGGCGCAGGGCATCTCCACCCGGCCGCCATCCCAAGAGCTGCAGGCCATGATGCAGATGCAGACCAGCAGCAAGCAGCCATTATCGCGCCTGTCACCCAACCACCCCATGTACCAGCCTTCAACAGCTGCACCACCAGCATCAAGTCAGCAGCAGCAGCAGCAGCAGCAGAGTGCCCTCTCCCAGACTGACGGAGCTGTGAAGAGCTCGTCTTCTGAGGAGATTGGGCGTCGTGGGTCGTCTGAGACCAACCTGCCAAGAGGTCAGTTCGTCGGTCAGTCACTTGACGCATGGACCTTCGTCTGTCGTGTGTGTGTGTGTGTATTGGCATCCCTCCCTCCCTCTCTCTCTCCCTGCCCTGCTTTGTTTGTGCAGGTGTGTGTCGCATGAGGCGTCGAAGTCGGCGGCCGCCTGTAGATGTGCGTAGCTAGCCAGGCAGATCATTGTCGTGTGATGCACGTCCCGGTCCGTCCATAGAACGTTGAGTGAATGCGATGTGACTCACAGCGTTGTGACACAAAGACACATGCAGTGAGGCGTATCTGTGCTCGTCCGTCCATCCATGGCCTGGCCTATGCAGGGTTGTGCATCGGACTCAAAGACGGTTCGTGAGTGTCTGGGGTAGAGCGTCATTCAGAAAACAAATCCCCTTGGCCCCACTGCATGGCCCCAAATGACAATTTCCCCTCCATCCGATCCCCTCCTCCCAACGACTGACGCAGCTCCCACGGGTCTGTTCACGAGGCAGACCCCATTGCTGTCCCACAGCAACCTTGGCGCCGAGTCGGATGTCTGCTGAAGAAGAAAGGCCCGCCTAGCCGACCATGGGTCAAGGTGGTAAGGAAGCAGAGTGGGAGGAGGAGAGACGCCACATCTGAAAGTCATACCATTGACTGACTTTGTCTGTGTGTTTGCAGTGCCGAGCTGCATATTGCCCGACTGGGCGGACCAGCCGTGGAATGACTGCAACGTCACGTGTGGTGGGGGCGTCCAGAACCGCACCAGGCAGACGCCAGAGGACAGCAAGAGGCCCCAACATGACCAAAAGGACTGCGGTCGACACACAATGATGTATGCCCGGCAGGCACTGCTCTGCACTGTTCTCCTGTCCTTCTATGTGTGTGGCCACCGCAGGTTTCTGCCATGGGGACCATCCCCATGCGTACAACCGAGGTCTAGACTGCTGCAGTCTTGACCAAGACAAAGACAAGGACCCGCTGGTCAGGCCGAGAGGGCGGATGGCGGGAAGGGGTGGGGAGGGCAGAGCAATATCTGTGGCTGTGGGTATGTGTGCGGTGCAGTCGCTTGATTCCACGACTTGTGGGGGCGACATCAAGCCATGTTCGGAGGTGGCACACGCAATCAGCTGCGCAAGGAGCATGGAGGGTGCGCAGGCCTCAACAGAGGCGCATCTATTGTTCGTCCATCTTGATGTCTGTCCATCAGAAATGCTCCAGGAGAGACCCTGCAACACACAGGACTGCGGTGAGACAACCAAACCAGGCAGTTCCCTGCCTCTTTCACACGACAGCGCTCCCCCTTGTGTGCTGTGCTGATGTAGGCGTGGATTGTACAATGGGCGATTGGTCAGAGTGGAGCTGCGAACTCACTACGCCGGGAAAGTAAGACATTCAGACGCAGAGACACATACAAGCCCACCCCTAACGCCCTCTCACTCTCTCTCTCTCTCTCCGGTGGCTGCAGCTGTTCGACGGCCATCTTGACTCATCGCCGGTCGCGCACGACTGAGGGCCGGTCGCCCGGCAGCACGGACTGCCCCGAGGAGGAGGTGACCTCCGGTGGGCCCTGCACCGCCCTCCCTCCTGAGTGCATGACCACCGAAGCGCCACGGGACCTATCCGCCGTGGGCGAGGAGGCCGGACACGATGGGGGGCCCCAACAGCAGCCATTTTGTAAGGCCCCCTTGGCTTGGCTTGCTGGCTGACGAAATGACTCGATCGACGCATCCGTGTCTCTGTCTGCCCTCTCTCTATGTGCGTGTGTGTCCAGTTGCTGGGTCGCCATCGATGCGTCACGGCAGCCCGTCTGTGTTTCTGCTTGTGCTGGTCATGCTGCTGGCATTGGTGTCTCACCACATTGGTGGGCGCAGGCGAAGAGAGACACACATGATTCGAACAGCGGAGGGAGGGAGGGAGGGGCCAAAGAGCTCTACTGTTGATCAACAAGTGGCTATCGCATCGCAGGGGGGCAGTAGGTGGGTGCTTTGTCGGTCGATAAGCTGGCGTGTGACTGACTGAGAGGGCATGGGGCGTAGCGCATTGGGGCGTATTGACTGACTGACCGTGTTGACTGAATGTGTGTCATGCATGGATTGATGAATCAATCAATCGAGTCGGCAAAAGTCGGTCAAAACTGCAAATGTCAATCGAAGCGACCTGTACACGCACTCAGGAATCGATACACGCTGGTCTATATGTACACGGACACACACACACCACCTCTCTGCCGTCACTGCAATGACTGTTCACAGGGTCCCCCGGTCAGCGCACTGCTTGCCGCAAAATGACGCGTGCCAGAGGGTTCGGATCCGCTCATACGTACACATCGTCACGACTGTGGCCGGCAGCTGCCGGACGATGTTGAGCAGACACCCACGATCTGCACACAACCACAACCACACATCACGTATAGCTATATAGGGTGCAGAGCCCCTTGCAGGTTCCTTCCCATTCGGCTTACATAGTCCAGCCATGCCCTCATGCCGTGCAATCTTCCGCAGAGCGTCAATCACCCCCTTGTATCGGTGCCTGTGTGCTTCGGAGTCGGAGGGCTGATGGATCGGGGGAAAGGGCGGCACGGCGACGTCTACCAGGACGCGCGGTGAGTGTGCAGAGCGGGGCACACGTGAGCTGGGGAAGGAGGGGGGAGGGTGGAAGGGGGAGGGGGCGTGGTCATGGGCGGGCGATGGCGCCTGCAGGCGGGTGCGCAGGACTTCGTGTGGGTACGTGAGAGACGTTGCTGTGATTTTCGCCTGTATATGCACACACATAAGTTTAACAAGGAGGGCGGACGAATGGGATGCATTGGGGTGAGATAGATGAGTGAGTCATCTGTACAAGTATAGACGCAGCTGCGATGTCCATGCTGTTGTGTGGCACACCCTCTGAGGGAGTGGGGCTGCGGCTGCGGCGCCACTGACGCAGAGTCAGACAGACATCACTATCCACGAATCTCTTTTTTCGCATCTGATCTTTCCTACCCTTCTCAGCGAAGCCTTCAGTTCCTCATACAGAGGGAAATAGATGGCCACGTGCGACAGACCAAGTAGGGAAGCGCCAAGACCTGCACAAGGACGCCAACAGTGAGCGAAATTCCCTCCCTAAATGGCGACTTCCGCCAGCCACCTGCAGGGTACCTCACCTGAGTAGAAGGCCATGACTCCCTCCTTCTGGTAGATCGACTTGACGGCGTGAAAGAGCCCACGATACTCATAGGAAGGTGCGGTTGCCCTGATGCCCGCCCCGCTGCCTTTGGCGTGTTTGTCATGGCGCATGACCATGAGCCGAGTGCGGACGACGAACAGTGGGTTGCTGCAGATGTCCGCACACGCACCAGCAGACACGGCAGCAAGGGCGTTGACCAGGGAAGAGTACAGGTGGGAGTCATTCTTCGATGCACCACCATTCCTGATATGGACGGATGACATACAGTCAGGAAATGTGACCGAGCGGTGCCGTAAGTACCTCGCCTGCACTTTCGCCTTTATGGACTCATAGAGAGGAAAATAAATCGACCAGAAGAATGGCACGCACACAACAGTGGCACTGAAGCCGCGATAAAAACCACGAAGGCCTTCATGCTGTGCCGTCTCCATGAAGCAAGAAAACAGGTCACGCGCAGTCTTCCATCGCCTCAGGCTCGCTGCAAAGTGACTGCCCTCTTGGTGATGCCTCCTCCCCACAATCTGCAGTCGGGCCTTCAAGACCTGCACACACAACGAACAGGGTGCACAGACAGACGACATGCCGACACATCAGATGTATTCGTATTACATCGAGAGGCGAACATGTAACCGCTGTTGCCAATCCAGCTGCAATGCCCGCAACAAACTGGGCCGTGAACAGGCGAGGCTTTTCTGTAGAGTGATTGGCTCTCTTGTTCTACTCATCGTCGTGTACCTTGTCGCAGTGTGCCAGGAAGGAAAGATCAGTTGACAGGGAGGTCAGAAAGCCTCTATCGACCTGAAGGGCGGCCTCGCCGCTCTCTGAAGCCATTGAATCGCAGTCACTTCTTCATCCGTGCAGTGTCAACGAAATCTGAATACACAATGAAGCAAGCAATTCCAAAGGCACACACACCATTCCCGTCCTGCTCATGTCTGCTTACCTTGTCGACGAGGAAGAAACCATGAGATCCGCTGTGAGGAAGCGAATAAGCAAAGGCCCAAGCACAGGTTCCCAGGCTGTCGTCCGCGTGATAGGACAGATACCTTGACAGTCCAGAGATGGCCTTCGATGAGCTTTCTGAGCTCGCATTTTTCTCTCCGGTTTCTCTCCGCTCTCCGATGTCGCACGACGCTTCCCAGGCCGCCGAGGAATCACTGGCTTCCCTTTTTCGTCTGTTTGGTCGCCGCAGCGTCTTTCTCTGCGGGCCCCAACAGATGCCACTGAGTGTCCCATACTGACGTGTCCCATAGGGGCTGAGAGGTGAAGGAGGACCACGATGGTTTTGGCAGGCGTGACGGCAGCCATCACAGCGTCGCTTAGGCGCAAGGCCAACGACGATGGGGCTGCACGAGAGGTGGTGTCTTCGGGTTCCCTCACACCACGCACCCTCGCGCATCTGGAGGAAGAGCTGGACGACCCGGAGGCAGGAGACAAGCACGAAGAAAACCGACAACATCGCTCACAACATCAGCAGCAGGAGCAGTACGGAGGACCCCACACGACTGCGTCCCAGATATGGCTGCTCAACCGCGACGACTCCCACAACCTGTCTTCCTACCGTACTCGGTCGTTCATTAAGGAGAGCAGCGGGGGGCTCCCTGTCGACGCCCGCTTCGCCTTCATCGAGTCTCATGTTGCCAACATGCTCATCGGAGGCGTCATTCTGGCCAACGCCATCCTCGTGGGAGTGGAGACACAGTTCAGGCGTGACTTCGTGACGGGCAGTGGGAGTGAGGACGGAGTGGACGACCCGACAAGCTTGTTCTGGTCGCCATGGTTTTGGGCCGACATGGCCTTCCTGCTCTTCTTCTCTGTCGAGATCGTCATTCGCTTCGCCTACTACCGGTGGGGCTTCTTCTTGTCCGCCCTCAACGTCTTCGACCTGCTCCTGCTGGTCTCGTCATTTATCGAGCTCATCATGATTCTCATCATCGAGGCGCAGGGCGGAGGCGCGTCGTCGCGAGTGAGGTACACGGGCTTCCTGACTGCTTTACGTGTCGCGAGACTAGTCCGGCTAGCACGCATACTTCGCGTGGTGCGGTTTTTCCGCGAGCTGTATGTGCTGACTCGCGGCCTTGTCAACGCGTCGAGAGCACTCGTGTGGGTCAGTCTGCTTCTGCTGCTGGTCATCTACGTTGGTGCTGTCTTCACCACCCGCAACCTTGGTCAGCGATACGGCGATGCTGATGCCGAGTGGCGGACGGACGAGCAGAAGCTTGACGAGTGGTTCGGAAACATGCTCAGGAGCATATTTACGCTCTTCCAGGTCAGTCACACCGACTCAACGATTGATGCGAGAGACTCACACCATCCGACCGAGATTCATTCCTTCGTGTCTCGGTGCTGTGGTGCATATACAGGTATTGACGTTGGAAGGCTGGTCTGAGATTGCTCGCACGTCGATGAAGTTCGAGGACTGGAGCGGCCTCTTCTTCGTCCTGTTTCTCATCTTCACCAACATCTCCCTCCTCAACCTGGTCACGGGTGTCATTGTCGACAACATTCTCGAGATATCACGTACGTCAAAGGAAGCACAATGGCGCCTGTGTGCTTGTGTACATGCCTGTCTGTGTCATTGCTGCGTCAGGTCACCATAACGAGACGAAGCACCTTGAGAGGGCGAGCAAGGAGAAGCTGCAGAACATCGAGCGGCTGCTGCAGATCTTCAAGCTGGCCGACGTCGACAAGGACCACGAGGTGACACGAGAGGAATTTCAGCAGGCTCTCACCAAGGACGCTGTTATACGGGTGTGTGGCGGTGAATGAACGAACGGCGGGAGAAAGACTGGACATCATTTAGTCATTCATTCATTCATTCATTTCTTGTCTGCGTGTGCGCAGAAGCTGAATGCCGAGGACATAGCTGTGGTGGACGCACAAGACCTGTGGGAATTCCTCGACCACGAGGGCACAGGCGCGCTCAGAGTGGTAACTGTCACATAGGACAGATGCAACAGTCACGTCTCTATTTGTTTCATGCCTGCGGCAGAAGGACTTCATCGAGGGATGTCTGCGCATCAAGTCAGGAACAGGCAGTAATCAATTGAGTATGTCATTCGTGCATTGTCCCTTTCTTCTCAGGGGGAGCGCCAAGTCAGTGAAGTTGGTTCAGTACGGCCTTCACAAGATGGCCAAAGGCCTGCACAGGCGCATAGACTGCCTCGAGATGGGATTCAGATCGGAAATCGCCAACGTACTACTGGTAATTGACAGAAGAACCCAGCAAAGCCCTCAACGCTTTTTATCACCCTCGTCTGTCTGTCTGTCTGTCTTGGTGCAGTCAATGTCGTCTCACTATGAAGAGAGGCTCTCCCAGATCATGACTGCCGACCACACGGCGCCAGACACCCCGGGCCCCAGTCCAGCGCCCTGGAGCTCCTCCTCACGCAAGCGAACAAAGCAGCACTGCGGCTCTGGATCGACCCTTGCCGAGCTGTCTGACACGCACCAGCCAGAGGAAGAGGTGGCCAATCAGCCCACAGGCCAGGGCCCGCATCCCTCGCCGGATTTCAGAAGGCGCACGCTGCGTCACCGGGACATTGAGGGACCTCGCCCACCAATCGCTGGGAGGGGTGGCGTCGCGAGTTTTGAGAACGTGGCTGAGCTCATGAGAAGTGCTGCGTCGCAGCTGTCGATTGCCGACCAGCTCCAAGGCGCCAAGTCGATGTCGCGAAAGAGGAACATGGGATCCTTTGCCTCTGTCGGCTCGTCGGTGTCCACCAATCTGGCTGCTGACCTGCCAATGAGGTGAGCGAGTGCAGGTGCGAATTTCGTGCCGGCACCACTCGACTCATTGGTCGTGTCTGTTTGTGTAGATCTCATTCACTCCGCCCTCAAGCAAACCGGCAGTCGCCCTCGCAGAGCGCGGCGTTTGCGCCGAGGCACCACAGCATCGCCCCTGCTCGAGGCTCATCTTTTCGCAGCCAGGGGTCGGTCGAGTCATACAGCTCGTTCATCGGGGGCGGCGGAGGCGACCTGCCGTCACGCGTGCCTCTGGTCCTTCCTTCGCCCCCTCACAGCGGCATGCTACCCGCGGGCCCACCAGGCGACACGCCGCAGAGACCCAGATCAAAGGAGCCCTCTGAGGCTGATACGGCCCCGGCCATGAACATCCCAGCCCGCACTTCTGTCCCAGGCCGCAGCATCAGCGAGAAGCCTCAGCAGCCTCAGCAGTCAGGCCGATCCTGGTTTGGCACTCCACTCCTCGGCAGACGCACCATGATGGGGAAGCAGAGCAGCGGCTCTGTCACCAAGAAGCAGGGCAAAATGGTCCAGAGCCTCTAGCAACAATGGGCCAAGGGAGCGGGGGCTCGGGACCGTCCTCTCCAGCACCGCTGATCGAGACATGGGACACCCCGCCGGGATCGACGCAGGGCGGACCATCTGAGAGAGGGGGATTCCTCAGCTTTACCGGCCATCGGAGACACTCTGATGGCTATGGGGGCCACCGATCTCACCACTGGAGCCCCGACCACCCCTTCGACACACTTGGTGCAGATAAGCTGCGAATGGACGCGAGAATGGTGTATCTCCGCATCAGCGACATGCGCAACCACATCACTCGCAGACTGGTGGGCACATACTACGCATCTTGACAGAACAGGCTTGCCGTAACTAACCAATCTTGCGTGTGTGTTTCACTCTCAGGCGACCATGATGGAAAAGATCTGCGGTATTCAGTCGTCCCAGGCCACAATGAGGGACTTTGCTACTCGGACTGACATGCGTTTCGACGAGCTCGAGTCCCTCCGGTGCCAGCCAAGCCAGAAGAGAAAAATCTCGGGATCCGACATGCATCTGAAACCGCAGCAGTCCCCTGAGGTCTCGCCTACCTCGTCTGCAGGGCTGCGCTCTGTCCCTTCCCTCGAGTGCAGCGCTCGTCTGGTCGACGCCCCGCCCGTCTCCTTCACACCATCGCCTGGAGGCCACCAATCCCAGAAGTCGACTCCCGACCGGCCCGACCCGACATCAAGCAATCCAGCGCCGCCAGAGCGAGCTACGAGTGTCATTCCTGATGCCCCTGCGCTCCCAGCAGTGACACCGGACCAGTCCCAGGTGGCGTCGATAACGAGCGGCAGCAATGAGGACATTTCACCGACCGGGGCCAAGAGCATCGTCCGCAACGTATCCAGTGTCGGCCGCACGCGCAAGTCACTGATGCAGGCCTTGTTGCCGAGTACACATGACAGCAAGTGCCTGGATCCGTGCCTGCGGCCGTCTTCCTCGTCATCAATCTGCAAGAGCGTCGACCGAACTCCTGACCGAAGCCGAGAAGGGGACAAGGACGATCCGGGACAAGTCAAGCTGCACAATGCTCCGCTGCCGGGTGTCACTGAGTCACACCAGCTACCGCTCGACGCGCCGCCCCCTCTTCACCCGTCAGACCGAGAGGTGTCCTTCAGGAGCTCATCGGCTTTCCAAGACAATGTGGTGGAAAAGACGTCTCCCTTGTCTGTGCTGCCGCGCTTGGGTGACCGGCGGCCCACGCAGCTGCATCTCGGCGTTCGACGCTACCTCTCTGTCCCGGCTGCTGGCAAAGAGGAGGGGCAGGTGGAGTCAAGCAAGACGCCGGCGAGCGTTCCAGCAGACAAGAGGAGACTGAAGTCCTTTGACGAAGAGGCGGCGAGAAAAATGATAGAGAAGGAAAAAGAGGCACATGAGCACAAGAGCACGGCTGATGAAGGCCCTGACAAGAGCCAGAAGGGGGCGGAATTTGCGGTGCTCGTTGCTGCGGCCGTGACCATGGGAAGGCAGCCGAAAGAAGCCACTAGCGAGACGCCAACTCCTCTTGCCATCGGCCGACAGACTGATGTCCTTGTCAAAGGGAGGTCCAAGCTGCCAGCTGCCCACCCAATCGGCCCACCCCGCTCGTACACGACCAGCCTGGCCACCCGATCAGCACCTCAGCCCCATCTGCTGCAAGTCCCGAACTCTACTCCGGCTTCGCTAGAGGTATCGCCACGTGCCACTCCCATGGGCGGCTGGTCGCCGTACACGAGGCCAACAGGCTGGGAGCTGCGGCCGCCGGGCACGCCGCCTATATCGGAGCTCCAAAGCCAGCCGTCCTCTTCCTCCCTCACACATCGGAGCGCCTACTACACTCCAATGGAGAAGAGCGACAGCTTCGACAGCTTCGAGCTGTCGGTGTCCTGCGAGACACCCGAGCTTCAACGAGGCCCCCGCGAAGACATCTGTCCCCCGCCCCTCATCACAGACTCCGCGGGCGATCAAAGCACGGCCGCCGACACCACCCTGCCGACTGTCAAGAGCCCTTATTCGCGGCCGTTTCTCCTGAAGGAGGAGTATATGGAAGGCGGTCTGATGCAATCTGACAGGGTGCTGTATTCGATAGGCGAGAGGGGCGAATCGATTGAGTCAGAGGAGAAGATGTCTCAAGGCACAAGCAACGTCGGCAGCGCTTCATCTGTCAAAGGGAAGGAGAGCCCATGCTCGACGACATGAGCCCTTCCCTCCATACTCAACTTATGCGAATTCGGCGTCGGCGTCGCGTATTGTAGCATACTGTACTAAAGTTCTTATTGCTACTGTTCTATGCTAGCGCTCCTCTTTTTGCAACTTATGCTAGCGCTCCTCTTTTACGTCAGAGTGACCTGGGCTGTGATGCGAGGCGTGCCACAGTGCTGAAGAGAGAGCCCGGAGAGTGGGAGCCTTCCGATGTCTTACGTCATGATATGTTTCTCTCAGGCTCGTCTGCGTGTGCATGTCTACTGTCTGTGTTCTGTACATGTCTAAGGGTGTGTGCACTCTTTCTCTTAGCTTTCATACCCTTCGATTGGCATTGCGCCGGCGTACATACGTACGGTCCGTGCAACGCTGCACCTGTACTGTATATATGGAGATAGCGTGCTGAAATCAGCACCATTCTTGGGTAGCGGCATCGTAGACAGCCTTTCTATTTTTCTCACACACATTCAACGATGCTGTGTGTCCCTTCTGTCCCTCTCATGTAGACTAGTTTAAGGGTCGACGACCACCATTAGTTTTCCCTGCTGGAGTGCTTTGGTAGATATGCGTACCTTTGTAGATCTATGCGAAAGGGAGCGCGCCTTTTCAGGCTTCTTTTTCCTGTCTGTCTGCGTTCCATATGTCTGGGATGTTGGGGTGACAGGCGGGAGCCATTCGTCACCCCTCCTTTTTTAGTGTTCGATCGACCCCTTTGCTTCTGTTCTATACATTTGGTGTCTCCATGTTTGCGTCCGTGTCTGGGAAGAAGCGACACGGGCACGCGACAGCAGTGATGACAGCTTCTTGTTGCGATGCGACGGACTCCTTAACAGGACAGTGACACGTCCATTATCGATGAATCACTCCAGCGCTCATTGAATTTCCCCGCGACAAGACGTGTGACTGCATCGATGTGCTAGTAGGAGGAGTAAGTGCAGAACTGCTCCCGTCAACAGTCTTGGGCCAATGTGAGCGTTGTTTGGCTGCATGCACCTCCGTTGGTTCTCCCTTCCTCTGGCCCCCGTAGGCCCCCATACCGGTCGTCGACATGATTCCTCCTCTTCAAGTTCCGGCGCATCCGCAGCGCCCTCCGCGCACCATGCCTATGTCGGCTCCCTCCCCGTACGCAACACCAGTCCCCAACCCGCCGCTCGACGCTTACCCAAACCCGCCCAGCGCAGGCGCCACAGGCGCCAAGCCGAGGAGGGGCCGCAACAGAAGACTCGTGGCCAACAATGCTGCCTCCGGTGAGGAGAGGGACGGACCTGCAAGACCCTGATGTGGAAGACAGTGTGTTCCCCATGTGGATGTGTTCTGTAGGGCGGGCTTCACTGTCGTCCTCTGCCAGCCGACCTCCTCCCGCCGCCGCCAGCCCCGATGCGCTGCAGCCGTCCGACACGGTGACCGCCCATTCGGCGACGCAGTCGTCATGGAGTCCGACCGACATGGCGCCGTCGCCGCCACCGCACAGGAACCTTCCTTCGGCGGTGAGCGGGGGGCTGCCCATCCCCATGCCGACTGGGGCCAAGATGTGGCAGTCGGCCGCTGTCATGGAGGACAATGGGGAGGATGATGCGCACAGTGAGATAGACGCAGACGGCCGGTGTGCAAGGAATGAACGGCCTGGTTGTGGCTGTCTCATATGTCCGTCGTGCAGTATCGTTGTCGCCCCGTAAGATGGGCTTGAGTGTGGGGTTCCCATCGTCCTCTTCCTCTGCTTCGGCATGGATCAGCGAGACGCCCCTGTTTGCTCTTGAAAGGCACCGAAAAGAGAACGAAAGACTGGTAGACACATAAACATGGACAGAAAGGATGTTGCTGTCTCATATCGTTTATTTTCCCTCTGTCCCTCCTCGCTCGTGCAGCGTGAGTTGAATCGTCAGGAGCGTGAGATGTTTGCGCTCGAGATGCGGCATTTAAAGAACAAGCTCAACAAGTACAGGTCGACCAACGTGCAGCTGCAGAACGATCTTAAGGCCACACAGACACTACTCAGCGAATCAAAGAAAGACAAAAGCCTACTACTCCAGGTGGGGACAAACAAGAGGAAACCATTCCAGCGTCAGGCCGCAGGAGCCTGCTTGTTGTGTCTGTGTGTCTGTCTGTGTATCAGAAATACCAGTTGCTTCAGGACCAGATGTCGAGTTTCAAAGCCCAGGTGGAGCACTCGTACGCCGAGAAGAAGGCTGACCTGGAGAGAGTGCACCACCTTGAAGACTGCCTGGCAAAGCTCAGAGACGACCATCAGGTGCAGGCCGCCCCGAGCATTCATCCATTGGTGTCTCTCGCCTCTTGTGGTGTTTGTCTGCAGGTTGCCCTGACGGAGAGTCAGGCCAGGAGCGTCAAGGTGGCAACTCTCGAGAAGGAACTCTCCCTGGCGCAGCACCGCATTGAGAAGATGAGCTCCTCTACACTCCGTGTCGACAAGAAGCGCGATGAAGGCGGCAAGACACCCAACCGCCGCCTCTCCAAGACCGGCAGCCGCCTCAGCCTCGCTCGGTCCATGCACAGTGTTCACGGGCTGCAGCGGCCCGGACAAGTCTCAGGACAGCCCAGAAGGGCCACCGGGCCAAGAGGTGGGTGGGGGACACACACCTAGACGGACAAACAAGAGAGACCAAGGAGCACCCCCCCAATGTATGTGTCTCTCCGCTTCCCGTTCGTTTGTACTCAGCCGCCACCATCGCACCAGGCTTTCCCACCAGCACAGCCATGTCCATGACGCAGATCAGCCCCCTCGCTTTGAACAGCACGCATCACCCCTCTGAGGCCGGCCTGTTGACCACTCTGCAGGCCCAGCTGCAGAGTGAGACCCTCCCGCTGATAGAGGCCGATGGACACACTCAGGGTCGCGACGACGAGAGCGTCATGGACAGCGAGGCTGAGCTGGAGAGCCTGCAGATGCTGCAGGAGGCGTACGCCGAGATCGCTACACTCAGACACCAAAATGAACACATCAAAAAGCAAAACGCTGGTGAGCTGGGCGGGTGGGCAGGTGAGGCGATGGAGCAACGTGATATGGATGGAGTGGTGCTATGGTTTGGTGTGTGTAGAGTTGCAGGCAGCGTGTTCGGAGAACCTGTTGATGAAGGAATTGGAAGACGTCAAGGAGAGGTAAGTTCGTCGGACAGGGAGTGAGCGAGACACAATGTGCATGGATATGGATATGCACCTTGGCCTCTCAGGTACCAGTCTCTGCAGGAGGCCCTTCGCCTCGGCACAGCAGGTGAGGCGGCAACCTCACCTACACCGCTCAGCGACGACCAAAGCAGGAAGCCTGCCAAAGAAAGAGAGGGGTGGGCCGAACCCACAAACACACACCTTGTACTTCCATTGGCCATGAGGTGCATCTCACTTTGTCTTTCGTCCATCGATGTATCAGTCGGCGATCGACTCAGCTTGCACTCACCGGCCCCCCGCCCACTGCAGCGGACTCCGCGCCACCCGGCCGATCGTCACACGAGGCACTTTTCTGGAAGTTCCTGCAGGAGCTCTTCAGGGTACCCTACCACCTGCCATACAGCCCTACCCGCATGGACAAGCAGAGAGCGGTAAGCAATGAGCAGCGCAGTGGTGCGTTGGTGGGTAAGGTGCCCCTGTCTGTCTGTCTGTCTGTTGTGTGCTGCAGGTGTATCGTCGTGTGGTGAAGTCGTTGCGGTCGTCATTGCGGTCTGACCCGCAGATGTGGCAGCCGGCATGGCGGGACCTGCTGCAGGTGCTCGGCAACGAGAAGGGCGTCAGGCTGCTCAGAAGACACCTCGCAAGGTCAGATAGTGAGCAGCGGGAAGGTCTCAGGATTTTGGCTCTTGCGTGCAGATTGCGGCTGGAGAAGCGCCACATGAGGATGAGGATACTCAGATTGCGCGTCAAGGTCCGCCCGCCGAGCTGACGGAGACTGACGGCCTTCACATAATCCACCAACATGTGCCTTCATGTATGGGTGAATGAATGCATATACAGATCACTGACGTGGCGTCTCGTTACCGGTCCCACTGCCGGGCTCTCGAGAACCAAGTCAAAGTGAAACAACTGGAGAAAGAGGACCAGGGTAGGCCTCGTCTAGTGCATGTGCTATAGTGTGTGTCTGGATCTTCTGCATTCATAACACACATACAGTCGATGCTTTGGAGCACAAGCTCAAGGAGATTGTGACCGACCTCGAGACACGTGCCGGCGCCCACACAGGCCTCGCAACCATTCACAACTTCTTCAACGAACAGCTCAACGCTATCGAGGCCACAGTAAGCAAAAACCCACACGCAACCATCCATCCATCTGTGTGCTTTCGTAGGCCGACGCCGATCGCGACGACCTCTCTCGCATTAAGGACCTCGGCCGCAACCTGCAGATCGCCCTGCCTGACGCAAGCACCGCCACTATCGGCATCGTCGCGCGGCGGGTGGTCGACGAGACGGTGGACCTACTGCAGGCGCGTATAGCCGAGAAGCAGGCGAGAGTGGCGCAGATCAAGGCGGGGCTGCTCAACGTAGAGAAGGACCTGCGAGTGCTGGACAAGAGGGCGAGGGAAGAGTTCCAGAAGAAGCTCAAGGAGTTTGAGGAGGCGCAGGCCAGGAGAGGGGGCGGTGCGGAGGAGGGCGGTGTCGAGGGTGCTGTGAACATGCCAGCTTTGTCGCCGGTGCAGCGGATTCCCTATGTGTCGATGATAGAGGGGCCCGACAGCTCTGAGCAGGATGTGCAGACGGATGAGGCAGGTCGGTTCGCCATGAGCTCTGGGTTGGTGGATGGGCACGTCTGTCACTCTCTGCCTGTCTCTGTATGTGTGTCAGGGATCGTGTCTCAGCGTCTGTTGTTCCAGGACGAGAAGATCTTCAATGAGACCGTCCCGGCCGAGGTGGTCATCTATGCGATTCGCGAAGAAGTGAGACAGACGCTCCAATGATCCACATACACACACCTCCACCTGCATCACTGCCTGCGCATGTCTGCCTTTCTGTCTGTCTGTCTGTCTGCCTGTCAGGACATATTGATCCGTGTGATGATGGCTGACCTCGACTGGCCGCTCTTCCTTTACGCCATATTCGACTCAATCACATTCCCTAAAGGTAGGAAGCTACACACATCCCTGCCTGAATGCACGGAGCACGCCATAACACACAGCACACAGAAGCATCTCTTCTCGTGCCTTGCCTTTTAGATAAGAGTTTGGATGAGTCTGCCATCTCGGACAGCGCCGCCCTCGAGTCATCCTCTGCTCAGCGGCTGGCCACTGCAGTGGCCAAACACGAAGAGGCAGATGAGGACGACATCACTTCACAAACTGAGGAAAGAGGTACCCCTTGCCGGTGTGCCTGCCCTGCCCTGCCCACCTGTCTGCCTGCGCACCCCTTCGTCTGTGTGTGGTGTAGGCGGCAAGCATCAGACTATCGACGAGAGCATGGCGTCAAAGTTGGTGGAGCTGATCGATATCGAGTACGTGCGCGGCTTCCCCCACCTGGTACTGCTCGGCCAGGAGGACCCTGATGCTGCCAAACACGACCCACAGCCACGGCCCGCACTCGACGTCGACTGCCTCTACAACGACGAACGGGTCTTCACTTTCTGTGTCAATATCGGTCAGTGAGACATGTGTGAGAGCTCTCACAGCCATTCCTGTCTTTCTGGGTGTGTGATTGGTTCAGGTGGGATTCCTTGGCTCAGTTCTCTGCTGCAGTGCAAGCGGACTCGCCATGGCATGGTCAGTCAGTCAGTGTCCATATATCTGCGCCCATGGCATGGCTCCATATGAATGTGCCTCCAGGTGTTTTACCACCTGTGTCTCTACCTGCCGGTCACCGGCTGGTGCCGCTATGCCTCCATGGCCTCAAGACACCTGTGCAGATACCTCGTAACAACCAACACAACACAGACACAGACACACGCACTATTCATATCACTCTCTCACTCACCGCTCTGCCCGCTCGATCGATGGATCAGGGTCTGAACAAGCCTTCGGAGTTCCAGCGGCTGGTGGACGAGTGGCGGCGCAACCCGTCCCTGCTGCAGCCGACGGCCGACGAGCAGATCCACGTGCCCATGTTCGTCCTGGGCGACCTCGTGGTGCCTCCCGCTGGTGCTACCGGTCTGGCGGGCGGGGGCGGTGGAAGCGTCTCGTCTTTCAGCCGGTCACCCACAGCATACGCGCTGACTTCCAGTGGGCGACACAGCGTGGAGGATGAGAACACGGCCATGCTGCGCAAACTCCTCGCCGTGTTCGGACAGGTGTGTGTCACTCGAGCATATGTGATATGAGAGGAAAGCATGTGTGTTGTGTGGTGTCGCTGGGCAGGTGTTCCACCAGGAGCTCGTCGGCCGGGACATCCGGGAAGAGACACTGTAAGCGAAATGAAACAAATGCACTGATTGATGACTCTGACGGCATCGCTGTGTGGGGCATGCAGCGATTCCCTTCCCGATTGGCACTTTGAGGAGATCATCATCAAAGGCAGACTCAACTCACAGGTGAGCAGATGGCCACCACAGGCCACATGTCACATCGTCCTTATGTCTGCAGGATCGTCTTGGGTTTGTTGAGGAGCTCAACAGCTCGGCAGAGAAGAGCAAACTCATCGAAGACAAGAAAGCAAGGTGTGCCAGTCACTCTCCCACCCCATCCCTCCAAGCCGACTACGGAAGCACATAGAGCACTGTTTGTGTCATGTGTCTGCAGGAAGCAAAGAAGGAGCTTCCTCAAGGCCAAACAGAAGGGCAAAGAGGAACCGGTGAGAATGAAAAGGAGCATCTTGATTTGTGCACAAGTGACTCACGCACGTGTGTGTGTGTCTTAGGAGGCGGCACTCCAGGCAGCAGCGGCAGCGGCAGCGGCCGCTGGCGGTGCTGAGGGCGAGGCCCCGCAGGCAGCGCCGCAAATCACAGAAGGAGACATCACATTCCTACAAGTAACACACGCACAGACACACACACACGTGCCCGTGATGTACATCTGGTTTGTTCAGGCCGTTCTGCGGATTGCACCCGACGGTTACGTAACGGTGTCATGGGCGCCCGACAACCGTGCAGACACCGTCATCATCGAAGACACGGGGGACCAGACCGACAGCGGCGGAGAGGCAGCGGGAGCAGGAGACACAACGTGTATGCAACACACACAAACCCACACAAATCAGAAAAGTGTCGCCCAGATGGCCGTCTGCGTTCTTGTCTGCAGTTCAGCGTCAGAGGACCGTTCGTGTGTCTTTGCCGGCGGCCGAGCATGATGCCTCAGCGGATAGGAGTCAGGAGGGCGAGAGCTCGGGTGCCGAAGACGGGGGCGGCGCATCCAGCAGCGGATCGAGCGATGAGAGGGAGGGGGGCGGGGAGGGTGAAGCAGAAGGGGAAGGGGAGGCGGACATGTCGCTGACTGGACCGGATGGTGTAGACAGTAGTACGTAGCCTTCTGTGTGCGTCGGGTCAGAGAGAGGTACATGCGATTCGTTCGTGGGGGAAGGGGCTTTCCAGCTGCATTTGCTGTACGTACTGTTGTTTGTTATGGCAGGCAGGCAGGCATTGACAATGCGCGCGTACGCGTGAGTCCGTGCAATGTGTCCGTCTACTCTGCCCGTCCACTCAGTGTGTAGGCATGTACGTACCAACACCGAAAAAGACCATATGCAGTCAGTCAGTACACTACCACGTCTCTTCGACAAACCACCGTCGTAGATAGCCTGATCCACAGTCGCGCCTACCCGCACGTCACACACACGTACGCAAACTTACACCCGAGGGAAGCATCGCCTCCCTCCCTGCCTGCGGTTGCCTTGCGCTGCTGACTGCCCGACTACGGAGAAATCCCATACCCACTAATTGCCCTGTATCTCTCTCTACACTACTCCGCCAATCAATCAGTCCGTCAGTCGGCGCGCACCAGCACAAAGGTGTTGCCCTTGTCGCCCCGCGATATCCGCATCTCGTCGTCAAGATACGTGACATCCAACGCACCTGCATGATACACACAGTTGGATGGATGAGCAACCACCACAAGCGACTGACCTCTTGCTGTGTCTGGCGCCTTGATTCGCAGCGAGCCGAGGTAGAAATACGTGAACTTGACGTCCACTGCGCTGTCAGATGTGGGCGTCAACTCGGCCTCCACTCTGTTGGTGATGCGGACACCCGGGATGGGCGAGATGGTCTCTCTGTTCTCGGCAGTGAGGGCCTTGGCATCAATGGTTTGGAAAATCTCGTCCTTGACTGGCCTGAATGGGGGGAGCCTCCTCGTGCCCTTGATGGACTCGCTAGTCGTCCATATCAGCCTGATGGAACACAGAAACACCACATGGCAGGGACACCATGCATCAGCACACAGCCGCGGCACTGCATGTCGTCGTGGTGCCCCTTCTCACCTCCACTTGCCGCTGAGAAGAGGACTCTTGAGCGCTCTGCAACAGAGCAAACAAAGACAGCACACAAGCGGCCGTGGTCCCTCTCACAGCCATCGCCGTGTGTTCGTTGGCACCTCCTGTTGGGATTGAGTTTCTCGACTTGCTCGACGGCCGTGAGCACCTCAGAGTCCGACAGACCCCTCCGTATGGCCTCCCTGAGCGCGTCTTTCTTCTTTGTGGCTGTCGCAGGTGATTTGCCGATGCCCAAGATCATCGACACAGACTGGGCGGATCTCCTCGGCTGCCGCACGGCAAGATCCAGCCGCCCAGACGCCTGCAAAAGAAAGAACAGCACATCAATCAATCGGACGACAGTGTCTTCGCATTATCTTGCATGTGAATACCTGGCTGGCAATGGTTCGCAGGCCGTAGCCGCAGGCGGATGAGATGCAAGACAAGACAAGCACGAAAACGCAAAGAACAGGCTCCATTTTTTTTCAGCACCTTCTATTGCGGATGCGAGCTAGAAGGTAGATCTGCTCCCAAGTAAGGCGCCCAGCGAGCTGAGCGCGATGCACGACCCCCGCAGGTGAGAGCGCTGTTGAAGGAGAATGGGGAGGTGTGCCCACATACACGAAGCATGTCATCATAGGTGAGTGAGTGGCTTGAATAAAGAAAAGGCACGTCACGGCACATCACAGGTCATGCAGCTGTGTGTGTCTGTGTGTGTGTGTGTGTGTGTGTGTGTGTGGTGTAGCACGAACACGAACAGGCAGAACACAGGCAGAGAACGCACGCAGCATGAAACAGGCACGAGGACGAGCAGCACAGCACAGCACAGCACAGCGCAGCACGAGCAGGCATGAAGAGGCAGAGCAGGTGTGGTGTGGCCGGGAGGCGCAGACTAAAACGATGGCAAGTCAGGGCGTCAACACAAAATGACCGAGGAGAGATATGTGTGTGTGTGTGTGTGTGGAATCACTTCTTGTCCAGCTTCTTCTTGATCTCCTTGGCCTTCTTGATGTCGAGTTTGTTGGGGGCCACGCTCTTGAGGAGCTTGCCGAGAGCCGACTGGTCATCGGCCTTGGCGAGAGCAGCCCACAGCTGGACGGCGTCCTTGTCGTTTGCGTCGATGGCGTCGCTGAACTCTGCACACAGAGAAGAGAGAGAGAAAGAGAGTCCTCGCTGTGTTCGACACACATGTCTGCCCGTTTCAGTAGGCCTCACTGTCCTTCCTTTTATGTATCTGTGTACAGTGCATGTGGATATGTATCGGTTTACCATTAGGTGTCGTGCTTGTCGTTCTGTTGTCTTACAATGCTCATGCTCTGTCTGCATTCGTGCCTGTGCCGTATGTGTCTCTCTATTGATCGCCAGGACTGTTCTCACCTTTTTGCGTGTGATTTGATACGATGTGCATGTCCAGATGCTTCGGTGTCTTGGCCTGTTGACAATCGATGGTTTCTGTTGCGTGTCTTTACGTGTTTTCGTACATGTTTGTCATGGTGTTGTCTGTGTTCTCTTCTACATGTTCGTCTGGGTCCTCTGTCGTTCTCTGTTCGCCCATGAATGTTTCTTGGAACGTCTGTCTCATATGCACGCCGATTGGCCATGAAACACACCGTCTCGCACCTTAGGCAGTGACCGACCGACCGTCCGTCAGCTCCTCGCCTCCGATTGCCGGGGCACAGATGGACACACGGTCTGCGACGCACTAGCGAGGTCCTGCTTGAAACTCCGAACACATACACACAACACACAATCACTCACCCATCAGAAGACACCTCCTTGCCCCATCTTGGCACTCGAATGGTCCTGATGCGCGTCTGCACTGCGTGTGGGTAGATGACGATGTTCTGGCCGACCTCCAGCCGCCCCGACAGCAATGCAATTGCAGCAATGTCCCCGTCAGCACGGTGCCTTGCCCTTCAGAGGAGCCAATGACGAGGCGGCGTGGGTGTGTTTCTCACTCGAGCTCTGTTCGCCGTTGTGCGTGAGGGACCTTCACACTGGGACTGATTTTTAAGGGTGGGGGCTGCATGCGCTTTCCTGGCGTCTTTTCCGTGTGCGTTTTTTTTTCGGTTGGTTTTTTCTGTGGGTCGATTGGCAACCCCGGAAGAACCGATCCGACGAACGGGCGCAAAAAAAGTAGCCTAGAGCACTCCCCCCAGCTGGGTGCTTTTGGGGGGGTCGTGAATCTGCGCATTGCAAAACGACTGTGTGCTAACGATTTTCTGCAGCTGACGACTAAATAGCCTTGATATGGAGCGTAAGAAGGCGTCTTCATGACACACATGCACAAGCAGGGCAAGTCGGCATGAGCATCCCATGAAGAAGGCAGTGCAAAATTGTCCCAATGAGTCAGCACTTAAACCGACACCATGCACGCACCGAGTCATCATTCTCTCAGCTACTGAGGCAGTCAGCTGATGCCCAACGACACCCACTGCCCTGTCTGGTCGACGAAGCCCAGGCGGCCCTACTGGAACTGACAGTCGTCATTGCCCTCCTCGTTGTTGAAGCCCTTGACCACCCCCTCCAGCCCGTGGGCACGCACCTCATCCAGCCGAGCGCGATGCACCACCTCGCGCACCCCCCGCCGCCTGTGTGTGTGGTGGGGCCCGGCGTCGACGGCGAAGCACTGCAGCTGCGGCACACGCACCGTCTGGCCGTCAGACCCCCGACTCCACCCGCCCACCACCTCCCGGTTGCTGACCGTCTTGGTCGCCGCCCACTCGACGAAATGCCCAACGGCCCCCCGGACGCGCCGCTTGAGTGCCGACTCATTGGTGAGGAATTGGTCGATGGCGGTGAGTGCGGCGGGCGGGTGGTGCAGGAAGGCCCCGATCTTCCATGCGATGGCGGCCGCCTCCTGTGGTCCGAATGAGAGTGGCGAGGGGGAGGGCGGGTGGGGGAGGGAGGCGTCCTCGTCGTTGTGATCCACCAGAGGCAGGATGCGCGTCATGAGGATGTCGGCGTCGCGCTGGGGGGCGAGGGCGGCGTTGATGGCGCCCATGACGACGAAGGGCAGCTCGTTGAGTACAACCACATACTCCTTCAGCACCAGCTCACGCCGCTCGCGCTCGATGGGTGTGGTGGTGGGCAGCACATTTGTCGAGAGGTCGGCCCCCGCCCGCAGCAGGGACCGGACCACCAGCTTGCGGTTGCGAATGAGCTCAGCCGTCTGAATGAACTCAGCCGTCTGGTCCGGTAGGTTGCCGTCACCATCCCACTGCTCAAATAGGAATTGCAGCCCACCAGCGGCATGCCAGAGCTGCGGGTGACCTTGTACAGGGTTGATGTCAGCGGGAGTGGCAAGACGCTCGCACAGATAGTCCACCACCCAGTGGTTGCCGCAAAAGACGGCATTGGAGAGTGCGTGGCACACTGTGGCTGCCGGTATGGGGTCCCCGTGCTGCAAGATGGTGTCAATGTACTCGTAAACGAAGGCCTTGGACAGATGGGCCAGTGAAAGAGCAGCTGAGATCACCGCACGGCCACTCAGTGAAGGGTCATGCTGCATCAGTCGGCGGGCCACACCGATGAGGGCATCGTCATAGGCCTGCGATGGCCGGAGGCGAGGGAACGGGGGCATGGGGAAGGCTACACCATCAAGTCGGTTTGTGGCCAGCAGCACCTCCACCGCGTCAATGTTGCCCGTCACGAACGCCACACCGATCGGCTCCATGAACGACCAAGAGGGATGATGGCGGTTGACGTTGGCCCCGCAGCTGATGAGCGCGTCGAGTATCTCGCGCTGCAGCTGCCGGGTCGCCCACAGTGTGAGCAGCAGGGGCGTCTTGAGGTCCGACTCCATCCGCCACACATAGGGAACGCTGCCGGTCGGGTCGTCAATCGCCAGCGACAGCAGCGGCACCCACTTGGTGGACGAATGGACTCCAAATGCCTTATCGCGGAAGCCGACCAGCGCGTCGGGGTCGGCTCCTTTGGTCTGGATCAGTCGAGTGGCGATGGCGAGCGTCAGCTCACGGCGCAGAATGCGGTGGACGAGGCGCTTTGTGGCGGGGCTGGTGCTGGGTTGCCAGCAGAGGTCGATGCCGTCATTCAGCAGAGGCGGCTGGGCGGTGCTATCCGGCTGATCGGACATGGTGATGGATGACGTCTGCAACACACAGGCAGGACAACACGCCTCATCAATGCTTCCCTTCATCCCTCGTCTTACGCTTCCAAGAACCGATCGACCAAGTCCATCCTGAAGCAGCACGAGACCGCCAAGAAGAAGAAATA
>CDMY01000077.1:175893-222079 GCA_001179505.1 Vitrella brassicaformis
CACTTCTTCACCCGCTTGACTGAGCAGCTGTTGACGAGGCAGGGGTGGTCAGATAGGGGGCGAGGGCGGGTGCATGGGTGGCTGCGTGCTCGTTTGTCTGTTGCATTGGTGCGGGCTGCTAGCCTGTGTTTGAGGGGCGGGAGGCAGTCATGGCGTGGTGTTGGGGCGATGGACGGGGCTGGGGTGTTCTCATCGGATGAGTGAGCGTGCCCTTTGTGCATAGGCATATGTGGATAGATTCATGGAGGCGATTTGGACAAGCGAGTGCATGGATGCCATCTGTCAATTATCTCTTCCCTCTGAAAAAAAAATACAGGATGAGAAGGGAGCCTGGAGAAGGCGACCAGAGCGTCTGATCTCGAGTCTACCGTGTAGGATGAGAATGGATTGGCGTTGATAAGGCGATAGATGCCGGCGACTGTTCGTCGCTGCGCATCGGTCCGCCTGTCTGACCGGGTGAAACGGACGCTCACCGTACTGATTGGCGTCATCGCCATCACGCCCGACGCACTCTTACTGCGGTCAGCCCAATCAAACAAGCAAGAAAACAAGCAGGCATTTTATGCAGTCGCTGTTTTTGTGTTCGGTTCGTGTGTGTGCAGGCAGGTGCAGCACTTCAGCATATGGACGATCATATTTTTCCGGTCTGCTTTGGCAGCGGCTGTGCTTCTGGTGGTGGTGCTGGCGACCACGCACTCATCGCGGCGGCTGTCGACCTTCACAGAGGGCGGCGCGTCGGTTCTGTTTTGCATCGTGCCGTTCATCGTGTCGATGGCGTGCTTCCCCTCCGCCATTGTGTCGACGACTGCCGCCAACGCACTCGGCATCTACTCATCCAACCCGATCTTCGCCGCCTTGCTGGCCTACCTGCTGCTGGGCGAGCGGATTGCCGTCAGCCTGGCCGTGGCGATTGTGCTCGTGCTGACCGGCATCGTTTTGGTGTTTGTGGCTGACTTTCGCGCCGGCCGTGTGTTGGGCAATGTGCTGGCACTGGTGACTGCGGCGGCTCTTGCGGGCTACCTGGTGGGCATCCGATACGTGGGCACCCGCCACCCTCGAGTGGACGCCAGGGTGCTTGCCGTGTACGCGTTGGCGTGTTCTGTGGTGATTGTGGCGTGCGTTGGGATCGACATGCGGCCCTTCTCGCCGAGCTATGTGGAGATGGCATGGTTCGTGGCCATGGGCGGTGTCTGCTACCCTGTAGCCATCGTCGCTGTCAACATTGCACCCAGGTACAGCGAGCGAGAGAGGGGGCAGGGAAGCTCCCAGCTGGACACAATCTGAACGACCGTCTTATTCTTTCTCTGTTGGTGTCCACTGTGAAGGTATCTGCATCCTGCCGAGGTGGCGCTGTACATGTGTCTCGAGACCGTCCTCGGCCCTCTGCTTCTCTTCGCTGTCCAAGGCGAGAGGCCCACCCGCCTGGCGCTTGTCGGTGTGTCCCTCGTGGTTGTGTCTCTGGCGGGCCAGTCGGCCGTCACTCTGTGGATTGACTACCGCAGCTCCGACCAGGCCACCACAACGATCGAGACGGCGAATGGCGCGGCACTCAAGAGTGATGGGGATGGCGAGGATTCACGGCTGGCTGCCGCCACACAGGCGTATGGGAGCAATGACAGCCAGGCGGTGGGGGGCAGCCAAGAGTCTTTTTCGGACGTATGAGAGAGTGACTGGGTGTGGGCTGTGAGCACATGTGTGTGTGCGGGAAAATAGGCACTGTTGGTAGTTGTGCTCTTTTGTAGTATGGACGTTTGACAGTATCACTGCGTCCACTGGTCGGAGTGACCTGTGTGTATTTGTTGACAACACACGTGTGTGTGTTGGCATGTGTGCAATTCGTTCGACTGATGGTCGGTCGTCATTTTTCTCTCTGTGTGTGTCATTTTGGACACATTACGTACATATGTGTATACGTATACACGTGTGTGTGCGTACAGATGCGGACATGTAATTGTAATGGATCGGTTGACTCAGTGAAGGAGCGTCTTTATCTGCCAATCGATCGACCGACTGAGTGAGTCATTGGCTAACGTACTGTGTCTGCCATCGATCGTCATGATGGTGCCAGGCTGCCGGGTGACGATGGCCGTCTGTCTGCTTCTCCTCTGTCTCACCATGGTGCGTATCCCAACACACACAACACGCAGCAGACAGCCGCAGCTCATTCACAGTGTGTGTGTCGTTGCTTGCTGCAGGTGCTGCGTCAGTCGAGTGGCGGCCGCGCCTCATCGGTGAGTCGGTTTGACTTCATGCGCTACGACGGCCGGCCATTCGTGGCTGACAACTCATTCGTCAAGTGAGCAGAGAGGGACCAATGATGGCTGGTTGATGTATGTGTGCCGTGTGTGTGCAGTGGTGGTGCGGATCGTCCTCTGGGTGTGTTCAAGCCGGGCCCCTCGCTCGCGATGCAGAAGGCACGGGAGCTGGCCAGGCAGAGGAAAGAGCGCAGGAGATATGAGAGGGACGCACGCAAATCCATCGCCTACTAGTGAGTGCACGCATGACAGACAGACAGATGTGTGTGTGTGTGTGTGTGTGTGTGTGTGTTGCCAGTTACGAGAAGGAGTACCAGCACGACAGCGACTTCCCAGTCCCATCAATCCCATCACTCCGGTTAGTTCAGCCGACAGGCTTGTGATGATCGAAGGATGTCGTGTCGTGTCGTGTGTAGGCTGAAGGACGTGTCGTTCCCGCGGTCCACCATCGTGTGACGAGGAGTCAGACAGAGCAGACACACAAGAACCGACTGCCGGATCCGTGCAATGCATAAGAGAACCACTATATGTGAACACATGAAGAGGACACACAGACACAAACAAGGTACCATGCAGCAGGTGGAAATGAATCATGAATGGGCGAGTGCAAATGCCGCAACGCATCGTCAAGTGCAAGCAAGCACGCATTCTACTCATGAATCCACTGCATGCAGCCAATCGATCCGAGACGGCCAGCTTCGCGACCGAGAATTTGCGTTTGGACAGGAGGCGAAGGCTGAATCAATTCTCCCGATCAAGCAGGTCATCGCTGACGACTCACACCAAGGCGAGCTGGTCCAGGCATCGGCTACCTGTCCTAGTCGGCATTTTTCTCCTTCTGGATCAGGGCTGCGCACTGACGGGAGGGGAGCACACTGACGGGAGGGGAGTTCAGTGTCAGCCATCTGATTGTCAGCCAGTGTAAGCCGATCTGATTGTCAGCCCAGCCACTATTTGTTGAGTCAAGGGCATCCCCCAGCTCCGCATGCAGACCCCCGACACGTGTCGAGAATGGCCGTGGCGACGCGAGCGGAACTTGGCCGCCTTTATCGTCCCTGCTGCAGGCGGTGAGTAACTCGCAGCGGTGGGCGCCGCACGAGCTCACGTGTGAAGGAGAGTCTGCACGCCGCCGCGCGTGGTATGAATGTGTGTGTCTGTCTCTCTGCAGGCAAGCGCTGTCGGTCGGCGGCTGCTACCACCACTTCCAGCATCTCGGTTGGCGCTGCTGCCCCAAGCACGCGGCGGCCCTACATACAAGGAGGTCGTCGCCATCCACTGCGAGAAGCTCATGCGCAGCCACCCCGACTTCGACGCCTTCACACAGATGAGGTCCCGCATGTCACTACTCAGCGAAAAGCAGGGCGGTACAAAGCAGAGTAGTACATTACGGAGACCCTCCGTCGGCTGTTGGAGAGGTACATACGTTGAGAGGCGTCAGCGGTATGTATACAATACATGCAAAGTGTCTGTCTGCAGACCTGGACCACGCGTAGACGCCTGCCGCAACGTCTGCCTTTCACAGCTTGGGCGTTAAGATAGCGACATATGGTCCAGCCGACATTTCGAGCCACCCACGATTCCCCAGCACGGGCACAGGGTCCGGCAAGGAGCCCCTCATGGCTACGGCGTACATGCGCCAGCTCCTTTCGCCTACCTACCACATTATCAACATACCATGGCGACTGCAGAAGGGTTGCGTCGCCATGATAAGGATGACGATTCCCCTCGTCCACTTGTGGCGGGAGATGTACCCGTTGGGATACCCCCTCTCGGCTGTCGACTATGCCAGCATCCTCGTCATCGTTGAAGCACTCGAGCGCCGCATGCTGCAGCACTCCCAGTTCTATATCCAGCAAAACTGAGGTCAAGAATTCTTGCTTTGTGCAAGTTTTTCTTACCTGGACACACTGTACAGTCTTCCCTCACACGACGCACAGTGACCGGCGCCTATCCCCCTGTCGCTCGATAGCGGAGATCTGTCAGATCTACCAGCGATGGAGAAGGGCGAGAACTCAGATGAAGAGCAGTAAGGGACTAAAGAAGAGACAGAGAACAACACTTAGCGTTGCCTCTTTGTGGTTTTCATTTTTATCTGTCTTCGTTTGGGTACAAAACTCTGAAGGATCCTGACGCAACAGAGACATACACCCGTTCGACACGCATCGGGACGGTCGAGATGTGGATCCTGTCCGCTGGGCGTGTCCTTCATGCCTTTCTAGCGATTGAGGGACGACCTGTGCGTGACGGATCTCGACAACGAGTCGGCGGAGCAGGAAGAGTACTGGGACAATATGCAATGCCTCATCTATGACGAGGTCTCAATGCTCAACGATAGCTTCTTCGGTCAGAACGCCACGAAACTGCAGAAGAACCGAAAGACAACGTCGATGACACCGAGGACGTGTCTGCATGTGCACTTGGAAATTCGGCTCAAGGACTCCGGTGCCGTGCCGTATTCGGCCAAGGAGGTTGGGGTGTATCTTATCTATCTGATAAAAGAGGTGGCCGAATGTCACCCCGCGTAAGCACCGAGGGAGAGACGGAGTGGGGAATACCTACCCATCCCTTTTGTGCCTGTCTTGGGTTCAGTGATGCGGAGGCATTCAGTCTCAACCCAAACGTGCACTACACGTTCGCCAACTTCCTCATGGCCGAGATTCAGCACGGCTTTCGTCTGCTGGACGATTTACGTGTTGAGAACGGTGACGGTCCGTATTACATCGCCAACTACCGAGCGGCCCTGATCTCGACAACGTCAATGACGTCGAGCATCTTTGCCAAGCCTGTTCTCTACCACCCCTTCGAGAAAGGCAAGAAGAAAAAGGCGACGCGACGGCGGGCTATATCAAGTAGCTCCTCCTACCATTGAGTATTTGAGACGGGATTACAAGGAGGTCAGCCGACGATGTCATACACATTTTATGCATTGGAGGTGATCCCACCCCCTCCCCATCCCCCTTCTCCGATTTCGGAAATGTTTTTGGACTAGTCAGCGAAGGGCATTCATGACACTGCTATGGTCTCACCAATGTATTGGGGTTAGTCAAGGAAGGGCATTCATGGTGCTGCTGTGGTGGTGCTTTTATTCGCCCACAGGCACCCCCCCAGGCACAGTCCTAGAACACATGCTACGAATAGACATCCATAGCTTGTATTCTTCATGCTACCGGCCGCTCCTCCTTTCTGCTCCTCTCTGTGCATGTGAAATGTGAACGCTCTGAATGAGACACAAGTCAGACAATCAACTGCCATGCATCTGTCGGACCGGTGGGCACATGAGTTAAAGCGTATTCGCCTTTATGATATATGACATAGAGACGGATGCACGTCCACACACAGACGTCCACACACACACATGCACACACGCAGCGACCGTCATCTCGCAAATTGCTGCTGGCTTAGACACACACTCTAACTAATATATGCTCACTTGAATTGCCGAGCACAATCACTCACCCGCGCTAATTAGCAGCTAGCTCTCATCGGCCAGCCAATCATTCCTTTCTGCCAGCCTGCCTCTCTGCCCCTCGGTCGTCGGCCGATGCCTTCCAATGGGCGAATTTGCTCCACATCTTGCCGCCCTCTGGTATCGCCGGCATGTTAATGGCCACCCTGTCCTTCCACTCCGTCACAGACTGACCCGTCACCGTCAATGCCGAAGTCACTCGGCTGGACACCTGGTCACGGAGGAAGCTTGTCAGCGGACCCGACGGCACCGTAGGCTGCATGCCGTTGACTGCACTAGCCGAAGCCGCTGCGGCACCGTCCCTGCCCCCAAACGGCGATCTGAATGGGGGCGGTGGTGAGGTGGCAAACCGAGATGCCGGCCCGCCATACAGCGGCGTTGACGCCACCGGCAGCAGGGGGAATCGGGGCGCCACGGGGTTGAGAGTGGGTGCGTTCTGACTGGGCACCTGGACGGCACCGGAGGGCTGGAGGGAGTCTGTGGACTGCTGCTGAGTGGGGGGCGCGGGAGTGGGGTGCTGCCGGGTGTGTGCGACGGGGGGGTTGCTTGCGATGTATTGATGCGCTGGGTTGTAGAGGAATAGGGGCGATAGCAGGGAAGCGGTCCCGCCAGCAAATTGCTGAGCGCAACTCCTGCACGAACGAAACAGAAGATACATCATCTCACATGAAGAATGTCGTCAGGGCACCTCGCCCGTCTCACCTGATGGTTGTCTGGTAAGTCATGCGATCAACAAGGTCCTCGAAGTAGTGCCCCTCCATCAGTGACAGCAGGTGGTTCAGCGACATCACCCACCCGATGCTGCCCTCCTCACGCACAGTAGCTAGCGACGATAGAGAGGGAGAGGGGCCGTCACCCACCTGGGGCGATGCAGCCGTCACTGCTTCCCGGGCTGGTGGTGGGGGTGGTGGGCGTGTGAGGTCAGTCTTGTTGCCGAGCAGCCACGCGGGGAGCTTGCAGGACAGGGCCATCTTCAGGAAGGACAAGTCGAACAAAACCTGACACACAAGTGGTCACCAGGCAGAGATCCGAACTGAAACGCCGTGGGTGTCTCGTCTTGATTGGTTGGCTACCTGAAGTGCATGGCCGAATGACGGCAGGGTCAGCTCTTGGCTCGCCCCGGGGGCTACCGACTGCTGCGTGGTGGCCGGCTCCCGTTCCCCTCGCCGCCACTTGTGCACGAGGGCTGGTGGGAGGGCCGTGGTGTAGAGGTCCATGCAGAAGCAGGCCAACGCCGTCTTGACGCCATACAGCAACTCCAGCGACACGTCACCCCGCCTGGCCATCGCACAACACACACAAGGCGATAGGTTCACCCTCCACAGCACACCACCCACAAACCTACCTTGTGTTGAGGCAGACCTTGAGCAGCCTCTTGCAGATGAGCAGGCACAGGTCGAAGATGTACGCGCACACCTGCACGGGCACTCCCACCTCGCCCTTCCCCTCGCCACCACCCTCACCCTCCATCGCCACCGCCGCCCACGACGCACCAGCACCCAATGGCGGCGAGTCGAGCGACGGCGACTCAGCAGTCAGCAGCGCCCTGAAGGAGTGCCGCACAAACTCCGTCTGCGCGTTCAGGATGAGCTGTGTCCAGGCAGCGTATGCGCAGTGGACTGCTCGCGACAGGAGGGTGAGCAGGCCGGCTCGGTAGGGCAGCAGCGAGGGGTAGAAGTCTGCTTGCGAGAGGAGGTGGGCAAGGTGGGTGGCTGAGGGGGACGACCGGGCGGATATGCCCATGCGGACGCCGCGAGAGGGCTGGGGTGGGGCATGGGCGGCCTGCACACAGAGCAGAGGGACACAGGAAGGAAGGGGAAACAAGCCGTCATCTTCTGTGCGCTCTTCCTCTTCGGGTTTGTTGGCTGACCTGTGATGCCTGCAGGAGGTCATCAAGATTGCCTGCCAGCACCACCAGCCTCGTCCTAGAGTGCCGCCACCTGTCCAGTAGCACCTCCACGCCTCTCTCCTTCTCCCCCTGGTCCACTTCCTCCTTCCACAGCCGGCGCCGCAGCTCCCTGTCCAGCAGCCGCCACAGGGCGTGCAACACCACTGCAAGTGACGCCTCTGTGAGACCCTCCTCCTGCGCCACTCCCCCCTCCGTCACTGTCGCGGCATCTGCGATGATGTCACCGATCTGTGCGTCGAAGTCGGCGATCCATCCTCGCTGGTCGGTGGGAGGGTGCTCCTGTTGCCCGATGCCGATGGTGGAGGACCGTCTCTCGCCGAGTCGTGAGGTGGATCGTCTGAGGATGGCCTCGCCGATGGGCCGCCAGCTGCTGGGGCCGCGAGTGGGGGGAATGTCGAGGTCGTCCTCGTCTTCCGCCTCCTCGTCGGGGAGCAGCCCCCCCTTCTCCCTCACATCGTCCTCGGGCATGCCTGACGCAAGCCACCCCACACAAACACAGACAGACAGATATGTCGGCGTGTGTGTGTGTGTGTCTTCGTTGCGTGGTGCTGGTGGTGGCGCTCACCGAAGTCCAGCGGTATGGCCGCTATCCTCCTCTCAATGATCTCCCTGGCGTGCTCGACATAGCTGAGCTCAAAGCTGCCCCACAGGTCCACCACTGGCTCTACAGGAGGGGGAACAGCAGCGCTGCCACCGCCGGCCTGTGTGGTGATGGTGGCACAAAGGCCCCGCCATGTCGGCGGCCATGGCGCGGCCTGGTCCGCTGGCTGCTGCTGGCCGCCCTCTGTTGTTGCGAGCTGATCCGTTAACTCCCGTCTGCGAGCAGCGATCGACGAACGCACCTGGAGCGACGGACAAGGAACCGGCCAATGTGACAGACACACGCATGCCGCATGAGTGTGTTTGTTCTAGTGAGGTGTGCTCACCGTGCTGGTGAGTTGGTGCAGGTGTTTGCAGTAGAGGTCCTCCCTCATGGCAAGCTGCAGCAGCAGCCCATCCAGGTGCTGCTCCACAGCCCCGCCCCAACGCGACAGGAACCCGCTGGCCACCGTCGCCAGCGCACCCCTCACCCTCGCGTCACTCAGGTACCCCTGCAGCCGATCCACCGACGGAAGCACCGTCGGCCGCGACAGGTCGGTCCAGAACCGGAGCGCCTCATCGCCATGCGTCATTTCGAAGGCCAGGGAGGCCGATGGGGGGCTGGCGGGCGGTCCCGATGTGACCGCCTGGCTGGTCTGGTGGGTGTAAATGTCCCTCTCGAGCGCTCGGACGATGGCATAAGACGGCGGGCTGGCGGAGGGGAGGAAGGCGCACTTGGCCATAACGATGGTCGCCTCAAAGACGTAGATGGTGGCCGTCACGTGGTCAGCGATCTCCTCGAGAGCCGTCTCGATCGACGGCGGCTCTGCCTCCTCCTCCACCCCCTCCTCCTCAATCGCAGGCAGCAAAGGCGGCCGCCCCTCATCCATCGCACCTGCAGCACCAGCAGCCTTCCGCGGGGCCGTCCACGACGACAAGTCAGTGGTGCAGAGGGCCTGCAGCAGCTCGCTACGCTTGGCCATGAACTGCCGCAGCAGCTGGGTGCCGGCGGTTGCCTCGTGCTGGGCGAACGGCTGGCTGCCGGGCAGAGTGGGCGAGAGGGAGAGGGAGGGTGAAGGGGTGAGGAGGAGGATGGCCGCCAGGCAGTCCACCGCATGCACCGCTGTGAGGGCGACCGATGCGAGGGACTCGACACAGTCGGCCACCAGTCGCTGCGGCAGGTCCTGGAACTGCGACCGGTTCTGCCGCACCAGCTGCTCCACACTGATGTCTGTCGGCGACGGCGAGGACGCTGGGAGGGAGGGGGGCGGGGGATGGGCCGCCCAGCTCTCCTCGATGCTGCGGCGCAGTGACGGCGCCTCGATGAGAATGAGGCTGGTGGCCTCGAGGAATCTGTGGTCGCGTAGCTTGGCCCAGACGGCAGCCGACAGCTCCAGCAGGTACTTGAGCTTCTTTGCCGTCTCGAAGTGTGCCGCTGTGGCCTGGAAGGGGTCCTCTTCGTCGGCCCGCCGGCCGCCCAGTGACTCACTCGCCAGCTCACGGAGCGACTTGGTGAGTTGCAGGATGTGTGCCGACGAGTCCTGGGCGGTCCGTGCGTGTGTGTGCATCTTCGCCAGCAGGTCGGAGCTCTCGATGACATCTCGGTAGCGGGCTCCCACCAGCTGGCGGATCTCCTCCGACTTGCCCTTGATCTCCCCATCGGTCTTGTCGAGGATGCTGCGGATGGTCGACAGCTTCTGCTTACGGAACAAATCGTCCACCGATGCCACTCGCATGCCGTTGAGGCCCTGCACAGCCGCCATCTTCACCAGCTTTCTCCGGCTCTCTTTGGGGTTACAACAGAAGAAGGGTTTTTTGGGGTGAAAGGGTTTCTTTCCCGCTTGCACATCTCTGCAACTTGTACTGTCTCCTAGCGATTTCCCCTTTTGTCGCCCTCGGCCCAGAGTGCCACCTCGACCCCTAGATCTGTCATCTCTTGCCTCGCGTCCGCATCGGCATGCGCCAGTGCGGACGATAAAGGGAAGGGGAAGGGAAGTTCACTTCTCCCCCCTGACCGTTCGTCCTGACATGGTGGAGGCCCCCCCTGATACCGTGGCGCACACGGAAGAGATCCCTCTCGCCACCCACGACGATGTCGCATCGCCTGCACGCACCCGAATCGACGAGACAACCACCAGGAAGAGGGTGCCCAAGGTACGTATCGTGTGTCGTGGGAGGGAGACGACACTCAGGGGAGGAGGCGCATGGACGTCTCCCACATCTGCCTGTGCGTGTGTGGTGACTGGCTGGGTGTGTGCAGGGTCTGGAGCTGATATGGAACGACCTGCAGGGCATCGAGGACTCCAGCTCCGATGAGGACAGCACGGCCGACCGTGGTGTCCTCCTCTCGACGCCCACCTCGTCATGCGCCTTTGTGGGGGAGATCACGGAGGAGATCAAGGCCATGATACCGCGGGACGAAGACGGCAACCTGACCAGCATCGGCTCCATCGAACACGCCAAGGACCCCTCCAAGTGCCAGCCGTGCCTCTTCCACCACCGACAGGGGTGCACCAACGGACTCGCATGCAGATTCTGTAAGCAGTGCACACACCATCGGAGTCTGACCTGACTGGCGGACGGGACGCAGACAGAGGGGAGGAGGGGGGAGACAGGCAGGAGACGGCAGCAACAAGGCAGATCCATCCGCATGGGCGAATGCTTGTTGATCTGGGCTGTGTGAGAGCCTATAATCGATCGTGGGTCTGTGTGTGTGTGTTTGTCATGATGGTCAGGTCATTTTCCGCACACTCCCCGCAAGAAGAGTCGGGCATCAAAGAGGAAACGACTGCGGCAAAAGGCGCAGCAAAACGTTGAGGTGGGAGGGGGGAAGCTCACACCGTCTGTGCCACCCACTGCCCTACGTGTGTCCCCTCTGTGTGTGTCTAGGATGAGGCGGAGAACGCTCTGTCTCAGACCACTCAACTGCTCCTCTACCAGCCGGCAGCGGGTCAGTCACCACAGACACCCCATACAACACACAGAAGACTAGACTCCCCACTTGTCGACTCTTTCACCCTCTGTCTGTGTCTGCCTGTCTGTGTGTGTGTGTGTGTGGTCAGGTTTTCACCACAAGCTGTTCCCTCCGGTATCTCAGTCGAGGGAGGCCCTCCCGCTGCCCGTCCCCCACACACTCTCTGACCCCGACCCACACACAACCACCCGCACCGACCAGAACGACGCCGACAGCCACGCCTCCGAGGACGACTGCCTCGACGAGCGGTCATCCCACTCGCCATTCCTCCCATCCACCCGGCCGCTGGCGCGTGTCGTGCCGCCCCCTCTCGTCAAGAACGGCGCTGTCGTGGCGGCCACCATGTCGGCTCCGCCGGCATCGGCATCGTCGCAGCCCAGCAGCAGCAGTGCGCCGGACCCCACTCTCTCGCCGCCATCGGTCGCCTCGACGTCCCCCTTTTCAAACGCCCTCTTCCAGCCGACCCAGACCACCTTCAGCAGCCAGCAGGGGACCAAGGGGCGATCGCTGTCGTCGCTGCTGCCGCCACAGATGCTCATCAACATCAGCATGGGGCTGCCCGACGACACGCCCACGCCATCACCCTCACCGCCTGGCGCCCATCCCCTGTCGCTGGTCGACAACCTGCCGGACCTGTTTCAGAGCCCACCGGTGCACTCGTTGCGTGAGAGGGGATGGGAGGGGGGCGGCGTCCGTGCGCCGCACTCGCCGCCCTCCTCGTCGCACTCACACGCAGGAGCCACCCCGTCTCGCTTCCTCACGCACACACTGGGCGGAGACCTCTTCGGCGCCCCCACCACCGACACACACAAGCAGCGACCGGCGTTCCTTCGGCTGCCGTCATACCCCCTGCACACACACGAGACCACCACCAGCTTCGGCAGCTTTGGCAGCAGCAGCACGGGGGTGGGTGTGAGTGTGGGTGTTGGTATGGGTGAGGTGACGCTCGTGAGAGAGGACGGGGGAGAGATCAGACGGAGGAGCGGCCCCGGCCACACCATCTCAGACGAGACCTCCGAGCACGAGCCGTTGCCGAGCATCATTCCGCCACCCCGCAGCAGCAACTACTGCGACCCCTCTCACTTGTCCCACACCCTCAGTGCGTCCCGCTCCTACTTCCCTCCGCCCCCACCCGGCTTCTCCCCTCGCAACCGGGACGCCACGTCCATGGCGTCGAATCAAATGCCAACCAGCACAACCACCACGACACCAACAGGAGAGGACAGGGGGAGGGGCGTCCTGGGGCGGGTGCCTTCGTACACCTATGCCAGTACCGCTGCTAGTGCTGCTGCTGCTGCTAGTGTAGGTGGTGGGTCGTTCGGCGTCCGTGGTAGGGGTGGGGGGGGTGAGTGGATGAGGCCGCCTCCCCCGCCCCCACCACCGCCACCACCGGCTCCCCCACTCGTGGAGAGTAGGGCTAGCGGCATGGCCTCCGGTACCTGGCGGACGTGACGTGACATGATGTGATGTGATGTGATGTGATGTGACTGACTTGTACTTTCTGGGTGCGTGGCTGATAGATGTGCGTACTACACACCGACAGGGGAGGGTAAACCAAGGAGGGCAAGGAGGGAGGGGCGTGTGGTGTGCGGTTGCTTACCTTACTTACTGGGAATGCGTACGTACGGCTGGCTGCATGCACACAGTTGCTGCTTGGCTGGCGAACTGGCTGGCTGACACGACACACGCATGCGCATATGCATATGCACAGACATATCTACACCTACATACCCACATACCTATCTACGCGCTATGTTGACCTCGTCCCATCGCATGTCTCCCTCTTTCCCTCCCTGCCTGCCTGTCTTCCGTCCTGACCGATCGGCCATGGCCGAATGACCGCATTTGTGGCTGACTGACTGGCTGGCTGTCTGGCTGGCTGGGCGAGTGGGTGTGTATTGTCTTGTCGCATGTATGATCGATCGCATGGCTGTCTGTCCGATAGAGTCATTGATTGATGACAACCGATTTATCTATGCATGCATAGCACGATCGCTTGTTGCCCCCCTCCCCCCCACTCACCTTGTCCGTCCGTTTCTCCCCTTCCCCTCCCCGATTGGATTGGATTGGATTGGTGGACTGTCTGTCTGTCTGCGGCTTGGCTGCTGCGTGCCCTGCATAAGGCTGGCACGGAAGGCGGCCGCCACGACTGGCTGGCTGGCTGGCATGGCTGGGTATATACATGTCTGTCTGCATCTATCTATCTAAATCGGTGAGCTTCGGCACGTGTCGGGAGGGGAGGGACGGGCGTGGGATGACTGACTGACGTATGTATTCATTGAGCTGGCTGTCATTCCTGCATTCGTTCTTTCTTTCTGGCTTTCTTTCTCTTATCACTGCTTCATGCATTGATTCATTCATCGGACGCTCTATATTTGTTTGTGCGGTGTCATCCATCCATCCAGCCATTCATTATGTAATGATTCATTCGTGCATTCATTCATTCATTCATTCATACGTATCGTCACCCATTTGAGAGAGGGAGAGGGCGGAAACTTACTAGCTCAGCCACTGACTACCTACCTACCTACTTGCTCATGCTGTCTGTGTGGATGGATGGATGGATGGATCCTCTGTAGGTCGATCGCTATCTCGATCGCTATCTCGCTCGACTACTTGCTTGCATGCATACCTTATGCAGCATATGTACTGATTTGCTGCGTACACACGTACCTATCTACCTACCTACCTACCTACTTGCTTGCGTAAGTCTTACGGAGGGAGGGCATGGCGGGGCGGATGGGGCTGGTTGGGTTGGCGACTGTCTGTCTGTCTGTCTATACTGGCTGACGACATGACATCCATGTGTCAGTCAGTCACGCGTCATGACGGTTGTTGCTGGCTGTTGGAAGGAAGGGTGTGCTGTGGGGTGACGGGTGGGGTGGCTCTGTAGATATGTATACTTGGACAACAGCTATGGCTGGCGGGCTGGTAGCCAGGCCTCTCTCTCCGTCTCCCTCACTCCTTTGCTTCGCTTCCTCACTCACTCACTCACAGCGTCCCATGCATCAATCAACTGTTCTCTGCTCTTGCTGTCATGACATGATGCTTCTTACGTTGTTCATCCGGCTGATTGGTATGTTGTATCCATGGGAGCACCTCGGCTCAATTTTCCTGACCGATGCACTCACTCGTCCATACATCCGTCCAGCCATTCATTCACTGCCTGCATGCAGAAGGAAGGAGGTTTTCTGCTTTTGCCCTCCGCCCTTGTGTGAGTGAGTGAGTGAGTGATCGACCGACCTGTATGTGTCGACACTGGCTGGCTGGCATGACGCACGCTGCTTTCCGTTTCCCTCTTTATTTCTTTCTTTTCCTTCTCTTTTGTTTTGTTTTGTTTGGGCGGGCGCCTTTGGCTCTGAGGCGATGCGCTTCACTGCCGCCTTTTTCTAACGTTCTTCATTTGTTTACACATGACGCTTTCGTTTTTCTTCCCTCCACCACTGGTCCGACATGGTGGATGGACGGCACGCTTTGTCCACTCTTGTACAGTATAGATGGCTGGCTGGCTGTGGCTGCTCACTGACTCCGCTATCGCGCTCCTCTCACTCTTTTCACTCACCTCGTCTCATCTCGTTCGTCGCAACGACCCAGGGGCACCTGCTGACCAACAGTGCTTCCTGGTGAGGCTGTGCTCGCCCTTGGTGCTAGCCAGCCCTATTCCTTGCTGCCATCTTTCCATCTTGCTGATCGTCATTTGTGTGAAAGTGCGCGGATGCATGTGTGGCTGTTTGGTTTGACAAACGCGTGAATGGGTGCACATGTACACCATACTGTGGCTGTCTCAGCTGCTCGCTCGCTCGCTCAACCGCTCGACCGCTCGCTCGCTCGACCGCCTGCCTCTTGGGCCACTTGTCCATTCACCTCTGACTGACTGACATCCGTACTGACTTATTTACTGACTTACATACTTACTGACTTGCCAACGTACGTACGTACAGCCTTGCGTACATATCATTCATATCTACTCCACTCCCGGCCCTGCCATGCATACTTGCATGCAATGAGTGTATCCATTCATTCATTCATTACATCATCGAATCGATTCACTCATGCACAGTAGACAGACAGATTTAGGTCTCGCCCTCTCGACCCGATCCGCTCCGCTCCGCTCCGCTCTGGGGTCTATCTACTCTAACGCTCCTCTGTCTGCCGCCCTTTTCGAGAAGAACCTTTGCGTATGTATGTATGTGTGTGTGTGTGTGTGTGCATCACTTTGACCGACGGACAGCGAAGGCATGCCTGCACCAGTGCTGCTGGCTTTCCAGGGGGGGATGGATGCACACGCAGGCAGGCAGGCGGGCAAGCAAGGCAAGCAGGCTGCCCTTTTTATAACATGGTGTCATTACTTGCTCATTCACTGCTCATCTTGACAAGCAGCAACTACACTGGGAGAGAGGGGGGGGAGGGATCGATTGGAGGGAGTGATAGCGCTTTGAACTTACTCCACACGTATCACGTATACATAAGATATATACAGCCGACCTAGCTAGACCAGCCAGCCCCGCCCCGCCCCGCCCCGCCCAGCCTCACTCGCCGATTTGTCGCTTCCTTCGTATACCGTCCTTCTTTCTATCTTTGGGCGTTTGGCACGTGCCCCTCTATCAAATCTGTTGTATGTATAGCATGCAAAAAGACAGAGCCGGCCGGCCGGCTGGCTGGCACGCGCGCAGGTTTGTTCGATACCCAGACAGGCAGGCAGAGGGAGGGAGGGAGGGAGGGGGGGAGAGAGAGGCGGGAATGGATGTATATGCGTCGCGTGCGGGTCGTTGGGGGTGTCTGGATGGGTGGCGGGAGAGGTTCGCTCGTTGCAATTTTTCTGGAGCGCTAGGTGGAACGACCGGATGCTCGCTCCACAGGTAGGTACACAGACAACAGGTGGGAACACACAGATGGACAGACAAACTGACAGAGAGAAAGAAAGACCAACGGAAGTGTACTCACCCCATCCACCGTGTCTGTCTGTCTGTAAGGGGAGGAGGACTGCTGCTACGGACTGACCTGCCCTGTGTCTGTGTCTGCCTGTGTCTGATGTGCTGTGTGTGCTGGGCTGTGTGGCATGGTGTCGTGTGGTGTGGTGTGCGATATGGTGTTGTTGTCGGTGTGGATGGATGGATGGATGCAAGGATGGGGGGTATAGGTGTGGTTGCAAGGTGACTGACTGCTGACTGCTGACTGAATGCTTGCTTGCCTGTCTGTCTGTCTGTCGTGAAATGGAGTTTCTTGTCAGTGGCTGATGGATGTGACTGATGCGATCGATTGATTGATTCATGTGACTGACGTGGACTGGCGACTGTGTGTGGGTGGGTGGGTGGGTGGGTGTGTGGATGTGTGGGTGCGTGTGTGTGGTGACTTGCGTGAGCGCCGCCCATTCATTCTGTCTTCCCCTGTTTCAATCTTGGCATTCTTTTTTTGGCGGGGGCCTGTCAGGTGCGGAGGGGAGGAGGTGGCCCAGACAGACAAAGAGACAGACAGACAGGTGGGTGCTGGGGCGCACCGACTGACTGTAGCTAGCGATGCGGGATGCCTCTCTGCCCAAAAGGACGCAAGGAAGATGGAGAGGCCTCCCTGACTGACATGACTGTCTGACTGACTGACTGCCCCGCCTGTTAGGTTTGTCTCTCAAGCCTCTGACTCACTGACTGACTCACTCACTCACTCCCTGCATCGTCCCTCTCACTTTGTCAGGTACACAGGTATACCTCCCACACTCGTTCGTTCTTGGCTTCAGTGAGTCGACGTGCGTGGGTCGTTTGATGCGTGGATTTCAAACACAGGCACCACACCCCGACACAGAGATACATACCCACACACATGCAGCCAGAAGGAAGAAGGTAGTTGACGCAGGTAGGTCAGTCAGTCAGCCGTGGTTGGGTGGGATGCGCTGAGAGTGATACCATGATGAGAGCCCCGTCGGACCGGTTTCCGCCCTCCTTGTAATTAACTGGCTGGCTACCTGCTGTGAGAGCTGAGTGAGTCGGTCCCACCGGCTACATCATGTGACTGAGTCTGATGCTCAACACCCATGGGTGGGTGGATGGCTGTGGTATGTCTGCGTGAGTGTCTTGCCTGCTCCCACTGTCTCCCTCTGTCCGGTTGTATGTGTGCCATGTTGCTCGTTACTTTGTCCTTTGCTCGTTCGTCCAGTCCACCACACGGAGTGATCATCTCGCTCAGTCAGTCGTAAGGTACGGTTCCTCTCTCACTCACTGTCTGTCCCCCTCACTCACTCTCTCGTCTGGCCTTGGCTTTCTCTTTCTTGCCGTCATTTCCGCAACCTCGTGTCTCGTCAACCGTCTAAATTCTCGCGGCGGAACGTCTCGTGCGAGTGGGGCACATCCCGCTCGCTTTGGGCGTTCCGCTTGGCGAAGGATGACTGTTGACGATACATGAGACCGGAGGGCAACCTTCCGCTTGCTTGATCCGTGTATCCGGCTCTGCCTTGTCTGTCTGTCTGTCTGTCTGTCTGAGATGGCTACGATCGTGTTCGTCTATTTTTATGCGGCGTGGCAGGCGTTCATTCCCCATGCATCATGCATATTGGACACCCACGGCCGTCGACGATCCGTCTCCTCTCTCTCTCTCGGCAGCACCTCACGACACTACATGTACACTTCACACACACACACCCATCATGGCCCAATTGGGGAGTTGGGCACATTCTCGCGACGGGCCTCTCCCACACCTTCTCTCCCTCTCATCTCGCCTTCGATTTGTGTTCTCGCCGTCATTCTAATGTCTGCTATGCTCGTCTGTGCGGTGGTTTTTTGCTCTAGTCGGTTTTTGTTGCTTTGTGCGTTATGTCTCGTTCCGTCATGTCATGCCACGTCAGGGTCACGTCAGAGAGTCAGACAGGGTCAGTCAGCTAGCGTGTTTTGATGAATTGAGGTCGGCGTGATGCGAAGGCATCCACCGATCGTCCCCTGTCCTCTCCTGCCTGCGGCGCTTCCCAGTGTTGACTAGCCCAGCCCGTCTACCTGTGTTTCTTGATTGATTGGCGGCACAGACAGACAGAAGGGGGTCTTTCTGTCCCCCGTTTTTTGGACAGACAGTGCAATCAGGTCGCGTGCTGTGTTGGGGGTTGGGTTCTATCTGTCGTGTTATGTTATGTTGCTTGCTGGATGTGGAGAAGGAAGGGAGGGGGCACATGCGCATCACATCTCCATCACACGCACGCATGAAGCGTTCCATTCCATTCCGTCCATTTAGGCCTGTCTGTGTGAGTGCATATGGTACCCCCTCTTTCTTGGCTGGCTCTTCATGGCTGGGCGGGGGCGGGGTGGGTGTGTGGGGGTTGAACGGCACCTAATTCGATGGTTCCTTATCTGCATGCATATGTTCGTGAGGGAAGGGCAGCACACGAGACGAGACAGCGGCACAGACAAGACAAGACACGGAGGAGGGAAGTAAGAGTTTTAAGAGCAGGAGAGCCAGCTGTAAGATGTGCTCACGCGAAGCGACCGACCAACCATCACTGGAGTGTGGGAGCGAAGCGCACACTGGGTGAGGCAGAGGGGTGTGGTAGTGTTCTCAATGCAGTATTTTTGTCTGCTGTGGTGGGGCCACGTGCGTAGCAGAGCGACAGAGGGATCGATGGACGGGTGGCCAGTCCCCCTTTTTTATGCCCTTCGCGTGGGTCAGTCACCTCACGCGAGGCGACACGGTGGGTGGGAGGGGCACTAGCGCTGATGAACGGGGGGAGGGGGGGGGCACGAATCAGATCATGCTACGTCCTAGAGCGCTCCCTCGTGTTTTCTATATGCTGCTGGTGCCATTTACCGGTCGCGGTGTGGGCGGGCCACTTCATACAAACGGCCAGGGTTTTGCACATTCATTCATTCATGATTGATCTTTGATGCTGACCGGTGCGGTATTGTGAGGTTTCATCTCGCTCTAGATCGCCATGCAGTCATTCCGCCTTGGTTGCACACTTCTACATCTATACACGCTTCTCCTTGGCAGCGCAGCCGTCCTTTTTGTTCATCCGCCCATCCCCCGGTCAGGCAGCCGCATACTCACCATATCCCTTGATGTACGTACCCACACACACTACTCTCACACGGACGGATGGATGGTTGGATGCACACAGATAGGTCATAGGTGTCGGACGGGCGGACATCCATCGATCTCGATCGATGCACCCATTCCATTCATCACACGGCATAGCGCACTTACAGACAGCCATCCACTGTGTTGTTGTTGCACACACGCATGGCTTAACGACGGTTAGCCCATGCAGGAGGGGGAGGGGGTGGGGGGGTGTTAGGGTGGGTGGGTGGGAGCACTGTGCACAGACACCCCACATCCACATCCACACACATACACACACACCACATTCCATTCGTTGATAGGTGCACCGCGACCGTGACAATGAATGAATGCGTACATACATACATACATACGTACATATGAATGCGTACATCACACGTGTATGCATGTGGTGGGGTGAGGGGAATGAACTGTGCGGCCGTCAGTCGTAACCCTTGATTCCTCCCGCCTGCCGATTCTTTTTCTGGTGTGGGAGGGAGGGAGAGGGGGCAGGTACGACAAAAGCTGGCTGAGTGAACTAGATGAAATGACTGCATGCATGTGCTCTCTTTCTCTGTATGCCTACATGGGTGGGATGGGATGGTGTTCTGTGATCGGGAGGGATGGATGGATATACGCCGTTTTTTAAACCAGCAGCGCCCTCCCTCGCCCCGCTGCATAATGCACGCTGTCAGTCAGTCAGTCGGTATACACATGATGTGATATGTATCCTCACATACACACATCCACAACACATTCACACGTACAGCAGTCGATCGCGCGGTGCGTGAGCGAGGAAGGTGGTGAGTGGGACGGAGGAGAGTCGCGCAAGTACGTGCACGTTGCACGCAATCAGGAAAGAAAAGGTGCGTGTTTTTGCGGCCTCTTGTCTAACTTTTCCTGTCCGCTGTGTGCGCCGCTCAAACATGGTGTGGCCACTCTGGCTGGCAGGGAATGGGAGATATGAAGCACACGCATCCAGTGACGACCGGACGATAGTGCAAACGTCGGCCAGTGAGGGAGGGAGGGGAGGTGAGGAGGGGTGAGGTGAGGTGTCAGTCAGTCAGTCAGTCAGTCAGTTGGGACTGGTGGCCGTCGATAAGCTTCCCACTACATAAGTGCATTCATGCAAACTTCGGCCGACCGAGGAACAGCGCTGCGTTTCGTTTGCTGCTGCTGCATTTGGTTTGTCATGGGGGTTTGAGGGTCACGGGGCGGGGTACAAAAACGAACGGAGGAAGGGGCGGATGGTGTACATCATCAGCTTTGTATGTCTGTGTTCACGGGCACCTAATGGATCGCAGCAAGCGCAGGAAGGGAGAGCTACAGAGAGACGATTAATAGAGTTTGCTGATATGTACGAGGTGTGATATGAGACGATCGCTCTATGGACCGACACATCGCAGTGTACCGATAGGAGTGTTTCACTAATGAAGCTCAAACTACGACCAACACACAGCAAAAAAGGTATTCAGCGGTCAAACTGACCCACGCAAACGAACAGACAGGCAATCAGACTTCCTTCCGGTCCAAACGAATTTTCGGTCGTCAAGCTGGCCGTCTCGCAGAATTAACTGCATGCACTAGCTTCTGCGATTGAGTTTGGTGCCTTGACGATGCGTTGCGGCATTTGCACTCGTCCATTTATGATTCATTTCCACCTGCTGCATGGTCATTGATATTTTGTTTGTGTCTGTCTGTCTGTCCTCTTCATGTGTTCACATACAGTCGTTCTCTCATGCATTGCACTGATCCGTCAGTCGTTTCTTGTGTGTCTGCTCTGTCTGATTCCTCATCACACGATGGTGGACCGCGGGTACGACACGTCCTTCAGCCTACACGACACGACATCCATCAATCATCACAAGTCTGTTGGCTGAACTAACCGGAGTGATGGGATGGATGGGACTGGGAAGTCGCTGTCGTGCTGGTACTCCTTCTCGTAACTGGCAACACACACACACACACACACACTCACACACACACCTGTCTGTCATGCGGTGCACTCACTAGTAGGCGATGGATTTGCGTGCGTCCCTCTCATATCTCCTGCGCTCTTTCCTCTGCCTGGCCAGCTCCCGTGCCTTCTGCATCGCGAGCGAGGGGCCCGGCTTGAACGCACCCAGAGGACGATCCGCACCACCACTGCACACACATGGCACACATACATCAATCAGCCACCATTGGTCCCTCCGTCCCTCTCTGCTAACTTGACGAATGAGTTGTCAGCGACGAATGGCCGGCCGTCGTAGCGCGTGAAGTCAAACCGACTCGCTGATGAGGCGCGGCCGCCACTCGACTGACGCAGCACCTACAGCGAGCAATGACACACACTGTGGATGAGCTGCGGCTGTCTGCTGTGTGTGTTGGGATACGCACCATGGTGAGACAGAGGAGAAGCAGACACACGGCCATCGTCACCCGGCGGCCTGGCACCATCACGACGATCGATGCCAAACACAGTACGGCAGCCAATGACTCACACTCAGTCGGTCGGTCGGTCGGTCGATTGGCAGATAAAGACGCTCCACTGAGTCAACCGATCCATTACAATTACATGTCCGCATCTGTACGCACACACACGTGTATACGTATACACATATGTACGTAATGTGTCCAAATGACACACACAGAGAGAAAAATGACGACCGACCATCAGTCGAACGAATTGCACACATGCCAACACACACACGCGTGTTGCCAACAAATACACACAGGTCACTCCGACTGGACACAGTGATACTGTCAAGCGTCCATACTACAAAACAGCACAACCACCAACGGTGCCTAGCTTCCCGCACACACACATGTGCTCACAGCCCACACCCAGTCACTCTCTCATACGTCCGAAAAAGACTCCTGGCTGCCCCCCACCGCCTGGCTGTCGTTGCTCCCATACGCCTGTGTGGCGGCAGCCAGCCGTGAATCCTGGCCATCCCCATCACTCTTGAGTGCCGCGCCATTCGCCGTGTCGAGCGTTGTGGTGGCCTGGTCGGAGCTGCGGTAGTCGATCCACAGAGTGACGGCCGACTGGCCCGCCAGAGACACAACCACGAGGGCCACGCCGACAAGCGCCAGGTCGGTGGGCCTCTCGCCCTGGACAGCGAACAGGAGCAGAGGGCCGAGGACGGTCTCGAGACACATGTACAGCGCCACCTCGGCCGGATGCAGATACCTTCACGGTGGAAAGCAACAGAGAGACAATCATGCATTATGTGTCCAGCTGGGAGCTTCCCTGCCTCCACTCTCTCTACCTGGGCGCGATATTGACAGCCACGATGGCTACAGGGTAGCAGACGCCGCCCATGGCCACGAACCATGCCATCTCCACATAGCTCGGCGAGAAGGGCCGCATGTCGATCCCAACACACGCCACAATCACCACAGAACACGCCAACGCGTACACGGCAAGCACCCTGGCGTCCACTCGAGGGTGCCGGGTGCTCACGTATCGGATGCCCACCAGGTACCCCGCAAGAGCCGCCGCAGTCACCAGTGCCAGCACATTGCCCAACACCCGGCCGGCGCGAAAGTCAGCCACAAACACCAAAACGATGCCGGTCAGCACCAGCACAATCGCCACGGCCAGGCTGACGGCAATCCGCTCGCCCAGCAGCAGGTAGGCCAGCAGGGCGGCGAAGATCGGGTTGGATGAGTAGATGCCGAGTGCGTTGGCGGCAGTCGTCGACACAATGGCGGAGGGGAAGCACGCCATCGACACGATGAACGGCACGATGCAAAACAGAACCGACGCGCCGCCCTCTGTGAAGGTCGACAGCCGCCGCGATGAGTGCGTGGTCGCCAGCACCACCACCAGAAGCACAGCCGCTGCCAAAGCAGACCGGAAAAATATGATCGTCCATATGCTGAAGTGCTGCACCTGCCTGCACAGGACCAGGGCAAAGGAATCGAACACAAAACACAGACACTGCATATAATGCTCTCTTGTTTTTCTTGCTTGTTTGTTTGGGCTGACCGCAGTAGGAGTGCGTCGGGTGTGATGGCGATGACGCCAATCAGTATGGTGAGCGTCCCCTTCACCCGGTCAGGCAGGCGGACCGATGCGCAGCGACGAACATTCGCCGGCATCTATCGCCTTATCGAACGCCAATCTCGTCTTCTGTCCACCCGTTCGTTTCGTCGGCTCTGGTGAGAGCGGTTTCACGGAGCAGCAGCGCACATAGGTGGAAGCAGATCTCGGAGGCTCCTCCCTTGTGACGTGCTCTCTGAGTCGTCATCGGGTCCTGCAGGCGACGGCATCGATTGCTGATTCAATCCGGTGCGCTTCAGCCAATGTATGTGTGTGACATGGCAACGAGGGATGAAGGGAAGCATTGATGAGGCGTCTTGTCCTGCCTCTGTGTTGCAGATGTTACTATGATGTCTGATCAGCCCGCCAGCACCGCCCAGCCGCCGCTAATGAATGACGGCATCGACCTCTGCTGGCAGCCCAGCACCAGCCCCGCCACAAAGCGCCTCGTCCACCGCATTCTGCGCCGTGAGCTGACGCCCGCCATCGCCACTCGACTCATCCAGACCAAAGGAGCCGACCCCGACGCACTTGTCGGCTTCCACGAGAAGGCATCTGGAGTCCACTCATCCACCAAATGGGTGCCTCTTCTGTCGATGGCGATTGACGACCCGACAGGCAGCGTCCCCTATGTGTGGTGGATGTCTTCGGACCTCAAGACGCCCCTGCTGCTCAAGCCGTGGTCGTCTCGCCAGCTGCAGCGCAAGATACTCCAGGCGCTCATCAGCTGCGGCGCCAACGTCAACCGCTATCATCCCTATCACGATGGCATGAGGCCGATCCGTGTGGCGGCCAATACGGGCAACATTGAGGCAGTGGAGGTGCTGTTGGCCACAAATCAACTCGATGATATAGCCTTCCCCCTTCCCGTCGTCCCTCCCCTCCAGACGTCGCAAGCCTATGGCGATGCCCTCATCGGTGTGGCGCGCCGACTGATGCAGCACGACCCTTCACTGAGTGGCCGTGCGGTGCTCTCAGCTGCTATTTCACGACCCCTTCTGTCCAAGGCCTTCGTTTACGAGTACGTGGACACCCTAGTGCAGCACGGGGACCCCATACCGGCAGCCACGGTGCGCAGCGCACTCTTCATTGCCGCCCATGGTGGCAGCCACTGGGTGGTGGACTACCTGTGCCAGCGCCTCGCCACTCCCACTGAGATCAACCCTGCACAAGGTCACCCGCTGCTCTGGAGTGCCGCAGATCAGCTGCAATTCCTACTTGAGCAGTGGGATGGTGACGACGACAATGTACCGGACCGGACGGCTGAGCTCATCCGCGAGCGCAAGCTGGTGGTCCGGTCCTTTCTGCGGGCGGGGGCCGACCTCTCGACGAATGTCCTGCCCACCACCACGCCCGTTCAGCGGAAGCGGCGTGAGCTGGTGCTGAAGGAGTACATCACTGTGCTCAACGAGCTGCCCTTCGTCGTCATGGACGCGATCAACGCCGCCCTCGCCCCCCAGCGCGACGCCGACATCCTCATGACGCGCATCCTGCCCCTGGTGGATCACAACGACGAGGACGCCTCCCTCCCCCACCCGCCCTCCCCCTCGCCCCTCTCATTCGGACCACAGGAGGCCGCCGCCATCGCATGGAAGATCGGGGCCTTCCTGCACGACCCCCCCGCCGCATTCACCGCCATCAACAGCTTTCTCACCAATGCGTCGGCGCTCAAGCGGCGCGTCACGGCGGCTGTTGGGCATTTCGTCAAGTGGGCGGCGACCAAGACGGTCAGCAATCGGCAGGTGGTGGGCGGGTGGAGCCGGGGGCCGGACGGGCAGACGGTGCGTGTGCCGCAGCTGCAGTGCTTCGCCATCGATGCCGGGCAGCACCACACACACAGACGGCTGGGGGTGCGTGAGGTGGTGCATCGCGCCGGGCTGGATGAGGTGCGGCAACACGGCCTAGAGGGGGTGGTCAAGGGCTTCAACAACGAGGAGGGCAATGACGACTGTCAGTTCCAGTGGGGCCGCCTGGGCTACGTCGACCAGACAGGGCAGTGGGTGTCGTTGGGCATCAGCTGACTGCTTCAGTGGGGGACAAGACGGTTTCGGTGTGGTGGGTGGTATCGGTTTAAGTGCTGACTGATTGGGACAATTCTGTGCTCGTCTGTGTGTTGTATTCATGTTGACCTGCTTTCAATTGCTGCCTACACGGGCTGCAAAGCCGAAGTTCACTCCATGATTCATAGCCGATAGAGTCTTCGGTCAGCTGCACGTATTCGTCACCATCCCCCAAGCAAAAAAACTTGTGTATACTGCACAACACGCCAACACGCAGTGTCCGGTGGCGTTCCTCAGGCCATGTCAAAAAACGACACGACTGGGGAAGGACCCACACCGCCTCTATACACACAGGTCACCAAACGTCCAGCAGAGAGCAGACAGACAGGCTAAACGAGCAAGACAGCCAAGACATGGCCATGTACATCCACTCGTAGGTACGCAGAGCAGCACTGGAAATGGGGTGGCCTCATCCTCCTTGGCTGGCAGCGATGCGCTGGGCTCTTTCGAAGAGTGCGTTGCACTCGTCCTCCAGCACCGCTCCCCGCACCAGGGTGGGCGGCTTCCTGAACGACTCACGAATGACCGTCCTGACATAGACAGCACCACGGTGGGGACAAGAAGAGGTCAGGAGTGGGCATTCCTTCTGCTTACGAGGTGCTGATTTGGATCTGGTTGTAGCCGTACTGGGTGAGCTTCTCTGAGAATCGGAAGACACGCAAGGTGACGGCAACGGTGCAATGCGGCAATGCATGATTCACACTTCAGGAGTACTGACCGATGCTGGTGCCGTAACAGATTCGATGTATGTTGCCCGTCCACTCGATGGCGCTCGCGCACATGGCACATGGCTCGCCCGTCGTGTAGAGGGTGACAAAGCGGCCGCTCACCTTCCCATTCGTCTTCCTGACAGGCACACACAGGCAGACAGACTCTCCCATACACGTGAACGATTGTGTGCTTCTTTGCTATGCACCTGAGAAGCTTCGCGATGGTCGTGGTTTCGCCGTGGTAGATGGGCCTGCACAGATGGCACACGAGCATTGCTCAGGCGTCATCCTGCGTTTCGTCTGTTGTGCGTATTCTCACCCGATGTATGGCGGTTCGTTGTTGTGGCCGCGCATCAGCTCCACCATCTCTCTGTCACTCGTCTCATCCACGATCAGACAGCCGAAAGGGAAGCGGGGCTGCTTCTCGCCTTCAGAGATAGCTACTCTCATGGCCCTCTCGTCGTAGGGTCGCACCAACATGTTCTCATCGGTGCCATCTGCCATCTCGCGGCCCATTTGTCGCGTTGCCTGCTCCAGGATGCGCATGGGGAATGGCAAAGGCGGTTCCGACAGATCTGCGAGCTCAGCGATGGTGCGAATGATCGAACTCATTGCACGCGCGCATTTCGAGCGAGCGCTTCATTGACCCATAAAATCGATTAATAACATAGCACGCACCACTCATCACGTATTACGCAATCAAGCCCCCTGTGCGAGCGAGGGGCTGAGATCCACATCTATCTCTCCTTCCTCTTTTTCCCCATTCGAGACCAGGAACCCATGCAGTTTGCGAATGTGCATGCACAGATCCGCGTACTTCTCCAGCCGCACCGTCGGAGCGTCTTGGCCCACGGACATACCGAACACTCTGCACAAAACACAGCAAAAGAGGGAGAAGCAGGTGTGCTTTCTATCGGTTGCCATGTGCGTTTTCATGTGCGCGAGACTCTCTTGCCTGTAGAGTATGTATTTGCTTCTCTTCTGGAGGGCGAATCGGAGCTCGTTCATCGACAGGTCGATGTGTTCTTTCGTGCCGCGGGAAGTCGATTTCACTTCGACCACTTCGCAAAGACGCAACTGTAGCAACCATGACGACAAGGCAGACAGGACACAATGCATGTACGGATGGGGCCAGCCCGCGTGCCGCTGGTGGTGCCTCCCCGCGTACCAGCTGCTCGTCGTCAAGAAGCTGGCGTATGTGCATGATGGCCGGGCATCCTCGTGCAACCACAATGTCGAAGGGCAGACCGCTCTCCTCCTCCTCGTTGACCCATATCACGCAGCTCTCGTCACGGCCAGCCTCCTTCTCCACATCTCTCAGGTACTCGAACACAATCCTCTCGCCCGCACGACCGATTTCACCTCGCGGGTCCTCTCCATCGACCGCCAGTTCAACTGCCGTCTCGCCCTTGCTGCTGTGGTTGGCCTGGTAGATGTCCTGCACGAGCTTCTGCAGCCCACCCAGCTGCATTTGCTCCCGCGTCAGGTCCCTCTCGTCCGCAATGCCATGATACACCCCACCACGCCCGTGGCAGATCTTCGATCTCCGCATCTTCCTCCGGATGCTTTGATCACGGAATAAGTTGTCTTGCTGGTCATGTTGCTCGTGCTGGTGCCGACTGATACTGCCGCCTCCCCTCCCCCTCCCCCTGGCTCTGCCTCTCTTGGCTCGGTCCATCAGGTTGGTCAGATGACTCGCCGACAGCTCAAAGGACACCGCCTCGCCGTACTCAGGAACCACCAGCGGCGCTGGAGGTGACTGGTGTTGCCGTGGCTGTTGGTCACCTTCTACGTCAGCCACTGCACCGCTGCCATACTGTCTTTTGAAGCTCTTCGGCAGGCGCTTGGGCCTGTCGTCATTCTGATCTGGCTGGGCGGGAGGGTCCTCTGGCAGCTGGCCCTCGAGCAGTGTGCCGACACTCACATTCAGAGGTTGCTGGGACAGCGGGTCGAAGGGAGCCGCTGTCGGGTTGAGGGTCGAGGCCGCGCTGACGCTCTCTGCCTCTGCGGCGTTGTCACTGGATTCGTCTTGTGGGTGTTTCTGCTTGGCGAGGGAGGCGAGAAGGTCAGCGTAGCGCTGCAGGGGCGTGGGAAGACATACGCTGGCGGGCAGGAGGACCTCTGGCTCGTCGGACGGAGGCGCAAGCCAGTGGCTGGGGGCCTGACAGAAAGAGATGGAAGCAATGGGAGCAGAACTTTGTGAATCGTCGTCCTGTTGTGATTCCATACCTGAACTGGTGATGAGGTGTGCTGGATGGCACCTCGTAGCTTGTCTCTGAACTGCTTGGCGCAGAGTGCGCCTGACACGAAAGTCACGTCACCTCCTTTGCCGCTCTCCACCAGCTGCAGCTTCTCCTTCATCCTGGCTGAGTCGAATGCCGTGCAGACGAAGTCACTAATCGCTTGCAGACACCGCGTCATGTGTTTGGCGACGTCGCCCCAGAGCTCTGGGGGGCTACCCCGTGGCAGCACGCTGCCTCGCGCCAGCACGTCGACCACCTTGGCCGTCAGCTGCCCAGCCACGGCCTTCAGGTACTTCTGCAGCCCGTCGTTGCTGAGCTTGTGCAGATGTCGTGATGAGTCCCAGTCACTCGGCGTGGTGAGATAGACCTTCGCACCGTCGCACGCTACAGATGTCTCCATTGTGGTCACAGGAAGGCTCGCCCCATTGACGGGAAGGAAGACGCTCTCCTTTACTCGCCTGCAGAAGACGACCTCAGAGGGGCAGTTGTCGGCCGACAAAAGGCCCCAGAGGCACATCCTTGTCCGCTCGAAAAAGGCGTCGGCCTCCTCCCGCCGGCCAATGCCATGTAAGAAGCTATCCGACTGATCGACTCGTTGCCGAAGGGCGCCCTCCACAGCATGGATCAACAGCGCCAGCACGTCGGCCGCCAGCAGCTCGGCAACGTCACCAACTTGGAGTGCGCAGAAGCGTTCGTCAGTCGGCTGCAGAAGCGGCGAAGAGGGCCCGACGTGTCTGAGCAGCATGAAGGGTCGGGTCGCCAAGTCACTGGGGTCGATCTTCCGCTGCGCCACGGTGGACAAGCGGGGCACATCCAGCGCCTCCAGCAGGGGAAGCATGTTCTCGTCGGAAGTCAAGCGATCACGTGCAGCGCTGCCTCCGCCAAAGAGGACAATGGGCTGGTCTGCGTCACTTGGCGGCTGAAGGGCCTGTCGATGGAAGGCAGGGTCGAGAGGCGCCGAGGCGTCGAGGAGGTCATCGAAGATGACGCGGTAGCGGGTCAGGTCGACGAAGCCCTTTGCGACGTTGCCGACGTTGTGATCGAATGCGCGCCAAATGCTGAAGAGCACAGGGGGAACACTGTGTCCCAAGGCCACTTGCTGGCTGATGTGCAGGTTACCTTGCCTCACGCAGACCGCGACTCAGTTGAGGTCTGCCATCAAGATTCAGGTGGCCTTCCCGCGCTTGGGTGGAGAGCTCCGCCAAGAGCCTGTAGATATAGGGGAGACGAAAATATGTGAATACTCTGTCGTATTCCGCGTACCGTTTTATTTCGCCGATGACTACATCTCTGCCCTCCCGAAACCTGCTCTCCGGTGAGTGAATCAACCTCCCTCCCAACAGCTCAGGCTTCGCATAGTCTTCCGGCGTGCGATGACAGCCAGCCTTCTCAAAAAACGGCGCCAGATCGATCTCGTAGTAGTGGTCAAGAAATCGGAAGCGCGTCATGGCTTGCTCGTAAGAGAACCTGCCGTGTCGGCGTTCGTTGTAGCCAGGTATGCCAGACATAAGGAACGTCTCCACAGATGACTTCCACTCGCCGTCAAACTCCTGGAACAACACATACGGAGCGGAAATATCGCAGTTGCACGTCTAGAGATCGTTTCTCGTCCGTGACGGCTTACTTTGTCAAGTTTCTTTTTCGCCCACGGCCTCTCGATGGGGACCCAGATGCCGCAGTGTTTGTCAAAGAAATCGCGAATCTGCAGCACATCAGACAATTGGTAAGAAGATGTGCACGATGTCTCCTTGCTCAGTCACCTCTCTGGCATCCTCCATCCTGTCCAACAGGCAATAGACGCCGGACATCACCCCAAGAGTTGTCCTGATTGGGGCACCAGCGTCGTCCTGACCGTCAAGTGGACGAGCGCCCCAAAGCTTCAAGAGAGACAACACGGGCCCTGGGTGGTCGAGGCTGCTCTGCACCCCCAGAGCAGTCAGCGTCGGCTCCATCTCGGCAAACGGCCTCCCGGATCGAGCCAAGTAGGGCGCGAATTTCTGGAAGATCTGGACCACCGGACGCTCGGGCAGCCACAGGTCCGATGGCCGATGAAGCGTTCCTCTGTCCGAAGGGAGCCACGGCAGGACTCGAAGAAGGACGAAGAAGGATGAGTGAAGCTCCGCACCGGCGGCGGACTTGACCGTGCTCACGCTGTCGATCTCGTCCTTGCACGAGTGCAGCACGGAGAGGAGCCGCATCAGCCTCTCCTCCACCTCCCGTGACACTTGGCCGCCCGTCAGTCCGACAGCATCCACCTCATCGGATCGCCGGACTGCCTCTTCGATGGCCGGCGAGGGAAGGAGTGCCATCAGCAGACGCTCCAAAGGCACGCACTGGAAGTCCTTGATAGTGCTAGTGGCCGCACCGCTGTCCACTCCTTGAGGACACAGCTGTTGTCGCCAGACAGCTCGAGTGATGCACTCGAAGGGCCCACCCTCCTCGCCAACCGAAGGGAACAGCGAAACTCTCCGTGGCATGACCCAGCAGAACCGCCGCACACCTATCTCCTGCAGGAACCTGGCCCACTTCTCGCGTGTGTCGTCCCTGTGCGGATGCCCGCCGGCATCGAGGTACACGGGGTGGATGAGCAGCCAATCAATGGGCGCGTCGGGGGGCTCAAGGCCAAACACATCGACGGTGGGATCAAGCGTCTTCGAGAAGAGCATTGGCGAGGTGAGGGGGCTGGCCAGCACCAGCTGGACGTCAGAGTTGGGCTCGTCAGTGGGGATCGGCTTCAGTCCAGCGGGCAGCTCATCATGTGGATTGAGAGTGCGGTAGGTGCAGATGAGGCGAAGGGACACGAGGAGTTTTTCGACAGCGTCGCGATTCGGTAGCGATGCAAGAGACTCGTGGCCGCCGAGGTCGTGGAGATAGCATGCGACGCTGGCCCACACCTGCACATCACCACACCACCAACGAGAGATGTGCTTTGTCGGTGCGTCTGCTTGGTGGTCTATTCACCTGGGCGTCCGGCTCGTCATTCAGGTGCTGCGCAAGGAAGGCGATCAACAGCTCATCCGTGGCGTGTTTCACACCAAACCTGTGGCAGAACACACAGAAATTTCGGTGCGCCCATGATGTTCCTGTCGCTACCTGCTTACCGTCCGAGCAGTTCAACAATCCGTGCCTTCTCATCGTCTTCCCTCCCCGCCCACAACGCCGGGTCGACAGTGGGCAGCTGAATCTCGAAGGCGTACTGCGACTGGTGGGTCTCGGCACACCAGTGCACGCCACAGTTGCGCCACAGAGAGAACCTCTCGGCATCATGCTCCCCCTCCCATCGCGGCAGGAAGAGCTGACACGCGTTGGCCGCCATGCGGTGTCCTCCACGGATGGGCACCAGCGGCAGCCCCTTCATCTGCTTCATGTGGGTGGCCTTCTCCTTGGTGTTGTGACGCGTGCCGGCGATGGAAACGTGTAGAATGAGGAAGACCTTGCCGAGCCAGTCGATGGGCTTCTCCACCAGTTTGCCCGCCTCGTGAAGTCGCACCAGGTAGTTGAAGAAGAACGACGCTGAGCCGACCTCCATACCCAGCTGCCGCCCCCTCGTCTCAATGTTGCCTTGTCGCTCGAGCAGCTGGGCGATGGCGCGATGCACATACTTGAGCCCCATCGACTCATAGAGATCGGCTGGGGGGATGATGCTCATGAGATCATCGAGGCTGCCCGACGGCACCAGCAAGCAGCTGGAGGGCTCATGCCACTCGCCGTCGGCCGTCAGCACCCACGCAATGCCCTTCTTGAGTCGGGACTGGAGACCTTCGACAACCGGGCGGTACCAGCTGCTCCTGTCGACCGACAGGTCGGGGAAGAGAGGCAGCAGGCGGAAGAGGAAGTCGGGGGGCAGGTGGGTGTCCGGATTGTCGCTGGCCATGGTGCTCTTGAGGACGATCACGGTGTCGACCATCAGGGATGCGAACTCGTCGCGGAGCCACAGATTCCACACGTTGTCCTCCTTCACCGTTTCTCGGCTGCTCGTGACGGTCCAGTCGGCCTGCAGCGTCATCTTCATCGGCCGAGCGGTGAGAGGCAGGTATGCACACACCGGCTGGTGGTCCATTTCGCCGTCAGCCTTGAGAGGCACTGCCACTTGAATGACGGTAGGCTCCACCCCATCGTCATTTTCGCTCTGATCCTCACTCTTGAGCCGCCACGCTGTTAGCGTGGGCATCCTCTGCTGCCTCACGACCAGCCAGTCCTGGTGCTCGTCATCCTCCACCAAACGAATGATCTCCGCGTCGGTTTCGACACTCAGGCAAAGCGACGAGGTGGGCAGCTGGGCACGGTCTTGGCGCGCGAGCCTCCGGCGAATGGCCGTGACTCGGTTGACTATCGACAGCTGCCGCAGTCGATTCAAAAAGAGCAGAAGGGGCGGATGGATGTTGCCGAGTTCCCTGGCGCATTTCTCGAGGAAGGACTGCTGGTAGCGGTTGTGTTCCTTGAAGGGCAGGTCAATCAGCGTCGTCCAGCTGTTGGTGGAGGCCTTGAGGCGCGTCTCGCGGTCGACAGTGATGTCGAAAAGGAGCTCACCATCCGACGGCTCCACAACGGGGTCTTGGCCTGAACACACATCAGATCACACACATATGTAAGCAGCACCAGTATCGAGCTCCATCACTCCACCCCCTCACCGTGATGTGGCAGAATGTATCCAAGCCGCTTATCGGATGCATCGAAGAAAAGTGAGAAGCCATTCGAGCAGATGTGGGGCGTGTTGCTGACACTGAACACGGACTTGAAGCCAATGCCCTTTCGCCCGATGAGCCCGCTCTCGCCCCTCTTGCGTGACTTGGTCGACGAGCCGACGTCACAGATGGCGCGAATGTTCTTCTCCTCGAAGCCCTTCTCGTTGTTGAACAGCCGAATGCCGTCTTGAGAGAGGGTGAGCTGGAGACTGGGTATGACGCCATCATCATAATGATTATCGTCCGCGTTCTGAATCAGCTGCACACACATACAGGACAGGGAACGGATACTAGTGCTGCCCGGTGCGGTGTCTCTGTGTGTGCATTCACCATCCGACTCACCTCAAAGACAAAGTGAAAGTCCTTGTCGTAGAGGTCGGTGCTGATCTTCTGCAGCATCCTGCCCTGCCGCTTCTGGGCCTCGTCGATGCTGTGCTCGACGTGCTTCCGCAACTCGGCCGACATATGCACGTCCCGCAACTGACTCTCCAGATCAAGGTTCGATCGGATGTCCTCGATCACAGCCCTGAAAACGAACAAGAAATCGGCGTCATGGGGGTTGTTCTCGCCATGTGACGTGTTTCTCCCTACCAGCACTTCTGTCGCTGTGCATTGAAAGCAGATGGCTGGATGGGAGCCTGAAGTTTCTCGAGCACATCTGCTTCATCAGGCGGCTCAGCGCTCCCACCGTCTTCTTTTCTCACATTCACCGCCGGAGTTCTGCTCTCTGGCCGCTGTGTGGGCGCCTCAACCGCACTCATGTGCGAGCTGCTGTTGGAATACGACAACTCCTGAGCCACGTGCGTTGTATCATCGGCCGCTGTAGCCCCCTCACGCAAGGCCTCGATCCACACAGGCAGATCCACCGCGTACGACACCGCAAAGAGCCGCTGCTGAGCCGCATGCGGGAGCCGGCGGACAAACGGGTCGCTCTGCCTCTCCCAATCCGGCATGAGCGCCTTAAGCGGTGCCAGCAAGGACGGGTGAATGATGTCGGACGACATAGCGATGGGTGGGGGAAGGGCCAGTAGGAGATCAAACAGAGTGCGCTGGAAGAGCGGGATCGACGTGCTGACTGTGCCGTCCTGCTGCTGCTGTTGTTGTTGTTGTGATGCCGCCTTGAGGTTGGCCCAGAATGTCTTGAAGGAATTGGCCAGCAGCTCGGACGAGGTCAGGTTTCGCACTCCGCCATTGGCGCAAAGGAAGGACGTGAAGTGAGAGGCCAGCCACCTGGAACAGCCAGAACGACACAAGGAGTCATAAGCTGATAGGTGAAAGACGTGTGTGCACCACTCACGTTGGCTTGTGGACAGCATTGCGGTCTTCCAGGGCTCTGTATATGTCGGCCTTGTCACGAATTGCGACTTTCACGAAATGTCGGGTGCCAGTGAGGGGATCGACACAATGCAGCGCCGACACACACCTCTCAGCCAGGGCAGACCTGCAATGACAAGAGAATCGGACAGACCCATCTAGCGGTCGTCACAACCTTCTGACCTGTGCTTCAGGATGAAAGTTTCTAGCGGCCCGTGTGTCCGCTGCAAGCGGAGTGGCCACAGGAGTGCACTGCCGATGCTCTCGAGCTCAGGCACCCTCCCCGACGCAATCAGGTCAATCACCTCCACCTCACTCAAGCAAGCACTCTCCTACAGTAGGCACAACCACATCAGCAGTACAGACATGGCTGTGTTGACCAGCATTCCATCGGTGCATGAGTAAATTAACCTTGTCGAGTGTCGAGGGAGGAGGTGCCAACAGACTGCCAAACACGAGACCACTTGCTTCTCCCACCTGGGCCTGTAATATATATTTGTCCATGCATGGACTTGTTGCTCCATCTGGTCGTTTGCTTCGCTCTCACCGTGTCGTTCATGTCCTGACTGGCCTCTGCGATATGCATCAGGCTGCTGACAGGACCACATCGAAGCCACGCCTCCTGCACCAACAGACACAAACAGAATCGTGTTGCATCACTTCCGAAGACCAATCATCGCTCACCTCTTCAATCCTGAACTCGGCGCACAAAGCACTCGTGACGGCCTCACCAGAAGCATCCAGGCCGTGTGTTGACGTGGCCGCGCCATGCTGGTGCAGAAAGTGAGTCACGAGCGGCATGGAGGGCAGCGAGGAAGGCTCGTCGAGTGGGCCGAGCGTCAAGTCGAAGCCCTTGTCCCTGAGCGGCTTCTCGTGCTCGGCGATAAACGATACGAAGCCAAGCGGGTACGCTGACGCGAAAACGTCATGCTTACTCTGAGAATGGGAAGCAAAGCAGTGACAAAGTGGATGTGTGACAAGCGTCACGGGTCATCGTCCACCTGTTCAGTGAGCTGCTTGTGAATGTGGGATATGGCTCGCTGCAGCACGCCCCACGACAGCGGTGACGACACCTCACTCAAGTACGCCAACAACAGGTCGAAGACCTCAGCTGCACACGGAAGCAAGACACACAAATGTACACGGAACCAATGTGGTGTATATCGTCTCACCTTTGAGCTGCCTCTGCGTCTCTTCGTCCTCGAATTTAGACACATGAACGTGGGCGTTGAGCTGACGGAAGAGGAGCTCCTCGTGCAGCGATGGGCCTGCCGCAGTGCTGTCGGAAGCCTGGAGGCGAACCTCGTCGCCGGCCTGAGAGGGCAGCGGCGCAGCGAATGCCGACTCGACCTGACTAGTGATGTCCTTGTACTGAGACAAAAACGCCAAAAACGATGCCTGAAAGGACACAAAAAGTGACAGCACAAAGCGGCATGAAGGACAGATGTGTCAGCGGTGCCGCACCTGGCGGAGATGAGGAAACTGCTGTGCTGCGGCACTCTCGAGCTCACACAGCCACCCAACCACCCCCTGCCGATCAGCACCTTGCTCTCCCATGGTCACCCGCTCGGCCACTGCCGACTTGAGCCACTCGTACGCCATCTGGTTCACTATCTCACGACTTGTCTGCTCGTGACGAACGGTATCACCCTCGGTACCACCAGGGCCAGCAGCAGACATGGTGTTCATTCGGCCCGGAAGGGCGACGGGCGACTGCTCTGCCGATTCAGGCCCGTTGCACACAGTTGAGGACTGCAGTGAGGGATCTCCCGAAGACTCTGCCGGCGCCGTGGGATTAGGCATTGGTGACGCCGGGAGGGAGGGCGGCACGTGGGATGGGATCGAGGGGCTGCTGACGCTCGCCGGATGCTCCTGCTGCTGCCTGTAGGCGAAGTAGAGGAGGGCGCCTAGCGCACAGTAGGTAGCAGGGGAGCAGACGTAGCTCTCGACGAGCCTTGCGACGGCCTGCTCGGCTGCCATGTCCGGCTGCCCGTGGAGCATCTCAGCAAACTCGCGACCGATGCGCTGCGCGTATTGCTGATACTGAGAGGGGTCGGCGGCAACCTGCAGGAAAGGAAACAACGCAGGGCGGGTCTGACGGCGGCATTGAACCGTTGTGCGGGTTTGCGAGTATGTGTTGTACCATTGTCGTGGCTCTCCGCAGGTCGCCGAAAATCTGCCTCTTGATCTCCTCACGCAACTTGTTGTCCTGGGCAGACAAACAAAAATCGATGATGACAGTGCGTTTGTGAAGTCCCTCCGCTCATGCACACGTGCGCTTACCTCTTCACCCTGTGTGGTGAGGATGACTTTGGCCACAAATGGGAAGCGGGACTCGTTGACGACCAAACCCAAATGGGCGAAGTTCTCCTGACCGAAGTCCGCCTTCCTCTTGAGCCACCCCACAAAGCCGTCCTTGGTGCACTTGCCGTCCGCTGAAAATAGAGGGGAAATGTGCAAACTCACGTGAGTGTGAGTGTGAGTGTGTGTTACTTACAGCCGTGCTTCTTTTTGACGTCATAGAAGTACTCGATGAAGTGCTTGACCAGCTGCTGTCTGCCCACCGCCGTGGGGGCACGCTGTAGAGCCGCTGGCAAGTGGAACGCCTTCATCACGTCAGGCAGCAACCATAAGGGACCTACAACAACTCATCAAGAGATCACGCCTACTGATGCAATTCACAATATCTCCCTCCCATGCTAACCTAGCAATTCCATGAGATCCAGCTGCTTCTGCTTCTCAAAGTGTCGGCGTGCGGCCTGCTCGAAGTCCGTCACGCTCCCGAAGCTCTTCTGGAACGCGTAGACTTCAGCTAGGTCGCCAACGTCGGCCTCGGCGTCCCTCAGTCTTCTCAGTATTGGCACGAAGAAGGGGCCCTGGAGCATGCCCCTCTTGGTGGGCAGGCACACGCCTAGCTTACTGGCGTCCTCAAACCCGTAAGCCTGAGGGATGACAGAAACGAGGAGGCAAAAGCATGGTGCGTGATATGAGTAGAGGCTAGGCATGTTGGTACCTGGCATATCTCCCTAATGACATCAATGTATCTCGCCGGCTGGCCGTGCTGCTTGCGGCGCTCAACAATGTCGGTCGCTGCACGACTCACCTGCATACACCACACACACACACACACACACTTGTGTGCACACAGTCCTTTACTTCTGCACACATGCATCATTTTGGCCCTTCTGCCTACTTGGTTCCGCCACATGAGTGCGTTGATTGCATGCACCGCATTGAGATTCACACCCAGCTGTGTGATATCATCTATCTGAAAGCTGCGCGCCAGTTCCTGACACAGCTCCTGGTAGAAGACCTCATTAGAGGGATCCTCATAAGGTGTCTTCTTGCGATGGGCCGAGATGAGCTCGATGGCGATTTCGCTGATCCGATTGTACCACTGCTGCTGCTGCTGCTGTTGCTGCGGGAAGTGCTGAGGACCGCCTCGCCGAGGAGGGCGGAAGGGTGACGGACTATCACCCTGTGAATGCATTTGCGATAGATCTAGAGTACTGTAGAAACAGTCAGTAGCTCGTCAGCCAGATGCCTGCGAGAAGGAACACGTCAGCAGTCATCCACAGCAGGAATACACCAGTACTGTAGGAATAGATCAGACCACCAAGGGCGCCTCTTCGGCGAAAAAGCCACAGCATCTTCTTACAGGTGTTCCTTCACAGCGGTGAAGACCTCGCACTAATGTTGTTGTTGTGTTCTGCTATGTCTGCGCCGCACCTTAGGGCATCGGTGAAACCGCTGCTGGTGCAGCGGTTTGAGAGATTTTGCACGAGAGAGAAACGGGACCAACAAAGCCTTGATTGATAAACAAAGACGCATGAACGTGGCAAAACGCACGATAGATGATGGCAAAACAGCGCAAAAAACACTGACACAGCGCCAAGCCTTACATGAGACAGCAACAGTCGAAACCGCAAAGGGCCGATGGCCTCGGAAGCACAGGAAGAGAGGACACCAAAGAGGGCAGCACCGGAAACTTCTCAGACAATTGGCTGACCAGTACGAACAACGGTGGGAAAAAACGAGCGAACGAAACGGCAAGTGACAACAAAAGATGGGTGTTCAGCGGCCACACGGTGTTTTCTGCAGCCAGACAGAGGTTGTAAGCACCACCCACACGTGAAGAGACCCCACCGGATTGATTCATGAACTTGCGCCCAGACAGACAGACAGACAGTCAGACACGAGATGACACACACACCGGACAAAAAGGTGACACTATCATCTGACGCCATGAGGCACTCCGGATGGACATCGACCAAGAGGAAACGAAAGCCAGTGAATGTGTGAATGAAAGCGAGGTGTGACCGACCGACCGACCGACAGACAGAAACGAGCAGACAGACAGAGCCAGTCAGACAAACAGAAGATGATAACACCACTCGACACACATGACATTCAAATCACAGACACTGCAGATGCAGTTAAGAAAAGACAGCACAGCACAGTAGTGAAATGGGCGGGCCAGCAGGCAGAGGCGGTGAGGGGCAACACGATGAGATCGTGCTTTGTGTGTGTGTGTGTGTGTGTGCCTCTCCCCTCTGCTCCCGCCCCGCCCGCTCGCTCGCTCGCCCGCCGGTCGGGCCGACTTAGCGGACGCGGATGTGCACGTTGGTCCATTGACAGGTGGCGAGGGAATCGCGGTTGGACACCACGGCAAATGCCTCGATGTTGTAGTCCTTGTGAGGGGAGAAGCGCACGCGGCCGGGGCTGGTGAAGCTGAAGTCAAGGTGGGAACGCTGGGTGGAGAGCTTGACGATGATGCCCCTGCAACACACACACACACACACACATCATACACACACGCGCGCACACGCGCACACAGTGCAATGCGGACAGGAAGCGTTCACCTCTGCTTACTTGTTGGATGCGTAGGTGAAGGTGTCCTGAGGCATCGGCGACGCGTACACGAAGCCATCGGGGGAAGGGAGGAAGCGCCCACCAGACTGATCAAAGCACATACGCACACACGCGCACAGACAGACGCGTACACACAGAGACAACACAGCAGCCAGGCATCATTAACCGATGCCTCCCTCTCTCATGCCCCGTCCTGGCCGTTGCCCACCCATTACCTACATGGATGGAGGCCCAGTTGGCCGCGCTCGTCTGGTGGTACACTGTGACGAAGTGGCTGTCGTGATTTGAGCACCTGAGGCGGCCATCTCGCCTCCGGTTCATCCCAGCCCCGCACACGAAGCACCGGGGCCGAGGCCTCTCGCAGTCGGGGAAGCCACCACCTCTGTCGGGTCCTCGCAATCCGCCTCTGCCGCGGCCCAAGTACGCAGAGCCAGAGGCCCGCCAGGCCGTCACGCGCGTGGCGCAGAGGACGGCGAGGAAGAGAGCGACGCACACACTTGACGCCTTCATCTGAAGCAAAAGAGAAAAAAGACGGCCACAAGGCAATCCACATGGACGCGTGCACACGTAGACCAAAGAAGCGCAGTGCACTCACCGGTGTGGCCGGCACAGAATGACGAGGGCCTCCTGAACGGACCGACTAGTGCAGGGCCGTTTGGGTGTAAAGTTAAGAAACCATATGAAGCGCCAAGTAGGAGGGTGGGCTTTGGCTTTGATTCATCGTTGAATGGACACACAAACATGGCATGAACATGTTCGTGTGTCCACTCAACGACCGCTCGCTTTTTTCCCCTTCTTTCTCTCTCTCTCTCTCTCTCTCTCTTTTTTTTTCTTTCTTTCTTTTTCCCCCTTTTTTCTTTTCCCTTTTTTCCCCTTTTCCCTTTTCTTCTTGCTTTTTTCTGGGGTGGGTGCCCCAGCTGTATCAGATTCGCCAGAATGCCGATCATCTGCACACACACACACACACACATGTACACACATGTGCCCATGCGTCACCCCCCGGGGGTTGGCGGCTCACCCACGGCGTCGCATGCGGTCCTTGTCAGTTGACGTCGATCCGCATGGCGGAGGCCGCCTCCGCTTGACTTTCGGCATGGGCGACGGCCTTGATGGTGTAGGGCACGTCCTTGTACAAGCGCACCGTTCCCGGCCGATTCCACGCAGGGTGGCGGACGCTCTCCACATAAGTCACGAGGAACAACCACCTTCACGATGAGGTTTTTGCAAATGCGATGGAAGGGTGAAAGAAGACGAGTGAGTGCTGTTGCGAACCTACCCAGGGTCGGCGTAGCTCGTGAAGGTGTGCTGAGGTTCGCGGTGTCCGTAGATGTATCCCTCGACGTCTTGAATGGGTCCAGCGGCCTGATAGACAGAGGGGGAGTCCGACGAATCTTCCCTCTGTGGCTTGCCTTCCCTCTCCCTTACCTCCCTGGCCTCCCAACGGGCGTCATCTATCTTGATGTACAGCGTGGCATAGCATCTGTCGAAGCGGGGGCAACGCCCGTTGGCATCCAGTGTCGTGCCGCATATCGTGCATGGGGGGCGGTTGCCGGGCGGCGGGTCGGTGGACGTGCACTGCCACCCTTCCACGGTCACTTGGACCTCGCCTGGCCTCACTTGAACAGTCACAGGCATCAGTTCGGCTCCTGGCGGCGGGCGGGCGCTTCAGATCTGTGAACCCGGGGGGGAGGGACCTGGCGGAACCCGGATCTGTGGCACGATCGCGTGCGAGCTTGTCGCCTTCCTCCTCCCGATCTGAAGTCTGAAGGCGGAAACCAACACAACCGCGCAGGTTCACAAGAAAAGTGTCCCTTTTCGGCTCGTTGAGGGTGAGGTGCAGGTGTCTGGTCCTATACTTGGACAGATCAAAGGGCCACAGTTGATGAATTCGCATCCTCTATTTCGCTGCTGTCGTTCACGCCTCATTCATTCATCTATCCATATCAAGGTCCTTCCCCTCGCCAGCGGCCCAGGTGTGTGGACACCAGCACAACACACCATCATGATGACACGCATCGCCTCAGTGACATCTCCCTGTCTGCAGATCTGCCCACGATGATTAAGAGGTGCCTCTGGTTGTCCTCTACTGAAGCAGCCATACACACGAGGTGAGAACGGCATCACAGCCGCAACAGGCAGACCGAACTGTTTTCACTCATTCCTCTGTGGGTGCCGTGTACTTCCGGCGACAGAAGGGGAGGCGTCTGAGTGCCACATGAGCCAGGCAGGCTACCTATATCTCGGGAAGATTCTCCCAATCATGCCATGCAGATGGGGTCGGTGGGTGGAGGGTGCGTGTGAGTGTGTTAATAGGGGCTCGGCAGGGGCTGACTGACTGACTGACTGATCGCAGCCAGGGGTGCGCACAGAGAGATGTTTGGACGGACGGACGGAGAGAGGGGGAGTGATGATCGAAGTACTTCCATGTATATTTGCTGCAGCTAGCTTTATGTGTCGCTGCTTGCTTGCAATTTGCAGACACGATTGTGACTACGAAAGGCGTTAATTAACACGGCATGCACGAGGCCATCCACCCACCCATTGTCTGTCTGTCGTCTCGATGGTCAGCCGCACTGTCTGGACTGGATGGGTGTGGTGTCAGTGGGCCTCGTCCACTCGTGAATGATGTGTGAACGAGACCCACCAGCGCCATACCATCATCACAGCAGCAGCACAACACACACGGCACTCACATCCATCGCACTCCCACGACCTCCCTGCAGCCACTCGTCAGGCCTGCCTGTCTGGTATTTGTCGTGCACTCGTCAAGTCACCTGACACGTTTAGTCAGCGGCCATTCCATGAGTGAGTGATAGATAAACGGTTGACAGCCACAGCCACACCACACACAAATGAAGGAATGAATCAGCATCAATGCGATGATAGCTAACCGAACCAAGCAGGAGCATGCAATTCACACACACCCATTTATCCATCCATCCATCCATCCAGGCACTCGTTTATCCCGGCAAGAACAAGATACACAACAGACAGACAGACAGACAGCCAGACGGTCGAGAAGGCGCCATTCCAATCATACGGCCATGCATGTCAGTTCTCTCTCCCACGCGTTCACGACGGCCACGGTACGGATTGGAATCAACCGCCTGTCTTCCCCCCGCTCAGCCGCAACTGGCGCCTCCACGACTGGCGCTTCCTGGAGCAGACAGCGTATGCCGTGAGCGTTGGCCGTTGGGCGAGCAAAGGAACATGACTGACTGACTGACTGACAGGTTGGCATGGCAAGAGATACGATACCACATAATCACAAGTCCATCCAATCGGTCACACGTCATTTGCATAAAACACTTACATGAGATGGTGGATGGACAGTAGTGAGTGAGTGGGTGGGTGGTACGTAGGTACAGCTGGAGGGCTTCAGCAAGCAAGTACTCATAGCAGGCAGGCGGTGTAGAGTGCGGCCGGACAGTGCGCTGTCAGCGGCAGGCAGCTGTGAAAAGTCAATCAAGGACCACACACACACATGAGGTGGCCAAGTTGCCACGCCAATATTTACTCAAATAAATGAATGGCTGCCGTGCCGCCGCCGTACGGTCGGGATGGGAAAAGGAGAGCGATGCCGAGTACCACGAAAGGCGATCGTCATGGCTTGACGATGGCACAATGTCATTCATCTGCGGGGCGCAAAGGGCAGGACAAAAGCGATGAATGACGAGGTCAGCTACTCACTCACCTATATGCACCCACCATACATACATACATAAACACACTGACTGCAATCAGGTTAATTAGGTAGGTGGTGGGTGAGTGGGATCAGTGCATGGCCGGCATGCAGCCAGCCAGCCATTCACACAGTCAGTCAGTCCGAAGCAAGTAAGCAAGTAGGTAGGTGTATATATTGTATGTGTGTTCCCGTTTGTGAGCTTACAAGTGCCACACATCACTGCACTGGTCACGATGCACACACACACACATTTGCATACGCACCGATGCACACACCATACCATGTGTGTGTGTGTCTGTGTGGAGGTGGCTGGTTGTGACTGAGATGCTCTCTCTTCTCTGCCAGAAAGACAGACAGACAGACGGATACGTACTTATATATGTGTGAGGGCTTCTGACTAGGCCAGCCAGCCACCTGGCCAGTGCAGGCAGCCAGTACATCACATGAACACAGGTAGATAGATAGATGATGAGCTGTGCGCCGACACAAGGAGCTGTCTGTCGATGGGATGTGCTGGCGGGATGGGCCCACACCTCAGTAAGTGCTGGTGTCCGGCGGGCGGAGGCTGGACGACGCGGCCGGCCAGCGACGAAAAACAAACAGCACAGGCGGACAGAGAGATCGAAGGCTGTGTGTGCATCGATCGATCTTGTCGGTCGGCATGTGTGTGCCGGAGTGAGTGAGTGGGTGGATGGCCACCGTGTCGCGGGCCGCTAAGCAAAACACACCGGCAAAGCAGGAGAGGAGCATGCTGTGAGTGAGTCTGTGGGTGCCTGCAGTAAGTAAGGTAAGCCTGCCTATACATATGGCCATACAAACATACCAGACATACATACATGTGAGTGGAGTTAGTAAGTCGAATGAACCGTACCGTGGACCAAAAATACAATAAATACGCAGTCAGTCAATCAGTCAGTCAGCAGTAGTAACTCGACATGGATGCACACAGGCATGGCGTTACGCTCACACCTCTACACGCATCTCACGCGCCCATCCATCCGCACAGAAAGGTCACTTTGGAAGAGGGCAAAGAGAGCATAAGGCACCCATACACACACGGGCCCCTGACACCACCCATCCATCCATCCATCCACCACCAACACGACACACTGTCGACACAAACGAACGGGCGCGGGTACCCTTGGCAGCAGGCGGGGCCATACTGCGGTGACTCGGTGGTACTGTACGGCTCCGACGGGCCACGCCGGAGATCGTCTGGACGGGACAGTGGTGGCGTCCTCGAGCTCCACACGTGGGGCGGTGGGGGCCGAGATGGCGGCGCCTGCATTAAGGCCGGCCGCGACGGCAAGCCCAGCACCATCGAGCCCCCTATTCTCTGACGCACACACTCCACTCCCCTCATCCACCGTGCGTGGCGCCAGAAGCATGTCACCGCGACACAGGATCAGCAGCAGCAGCAGCAGCCCGGTCAGGGCGACGCTGTCCATCGCAGGGGCACCATGGACAGGCGTGGCGTGGCGTGCCGGGCAGGTCACCTGACGGAGGAGCCACGGCACTACGCTACCGTCAGCTGGAGTGGTCGGAGCGGCCCGACATCGGCATCGGGAGGAAGGTGGAGCGGCCCATAGAGGACGACCGAAGCAGCAGCATCCAGTCCACACCCGAAGCAGACGGATCATCCATCCATCCAAACGACGCCGACCGACAGAAACGCGCTGAGCCACAGGGACCTGAACGCATTCATAAACACATCGCACACACACACAGACAGATGCACCCGTCCATTCATCCAAGATGCAGCTAGGTCTGTCTTTCTGTCTCTCTGTGCGCGCTGTGTTTCACTTACCAGGGATGGATGAAGTGGTGGCGAAGAAGGGCTGCTGTCCAGCTGGACTCTAAAGGCACGCACTTCCGAAGAAATGACTTGCCGATGAAGGCACGCACTTCCGAAGAAATGACTTGCCGATGAAGGCACGCACTTCCGAAGAAATGACTTGCCCGAGTCAGCCAGACAGACAGCCCATCGCCTCCACCTACACACACAGACAATTCATTTCCCATCATGTGTGTGTGTGTGTGTGTGTGTGTGGATTTCATCCTTCCCTGGTCTGCTTACTTAGTACTTTGCTTGGGGTGGGTTGGCATGGTGGTGGTGGTGGTGGTCATTGGGGGCGAAGAAGACATCGTACAGGTCGACCAGCAGCCGCTGAAAGTGGTCGAACATGTACTCCGCCACAGAGAAGATCGCCAGTATGCACCGCCCTCCTGGTCTGCTGTTCGAGGACACTCGCCGACGAGCAGGAGGTCCTCTCGCCCGTCCGCAAGGGTCGGAGACGCCGCCCTTGGTGAAGGGCGCCATCTGCTGCACTGTGGTGGCGGGGCCGCGGTTAGTAGATGCGTGTGGCTTGGACTCCTTGACGATGTCGCTGTCGATGGGGCTTTCCTCGATGGGCGACAGACGGCTGCTGTTGCCGGGGATGTCTCGCGGGACGTGTGGCGAACTGACTCGTCCTCACGTGTGGCGATGTTGGGGGCCGCCGACGAGGGGGGCTGGGGCCACAGACGGGGCAGCAAAACTCGTGGGGCTGAAGCAAACCAAATCAACAAAGGGCAAAGGAATATATCAACACCACAGCACAGCACACATGGACCAGTGAATGAATGGATACAGAGGTATGTATGTATGGATGTATGTGGTTCTGCCAGTGTGTCAATCAGTGGTTTTCTTCGCACCGTTCTGACGGCCGTGTCTTTTTAGGGCTGCCACCTTCATCGACGGCAGGGGACGCGCTGAAATCACCTATATATATGACATACGACTGACGTCAGAACAGACCGACAGGCAGACAGACAGTCGGGATCCATTGATGGTGCGTACGCGCGGTGCTTACGTACCCTTCCTCGGCAGCAGGAGTGAGTGCGTTGTGAGTCTTTCGAGCCGCGGGCAGGTGCGTCCAGGCGATCTCCTCCCTTGGGCGTGGTGACGGCAGTCCCTGCCTCTGCTGTGGGGGAGGATGTGTGCGGCTCCATCGCCCCCGCCGCACAAGCGGTGGTGGTGGCCTTGGTCGTGATGCTACTTGGCCGACCCACTCCTGTCCGTCCTGTCCGTCCGCGCCGCCCCTCCCTTGGCCCCATCGTGTCCCTCCCTCTATCGGCCCTCTCGCCACTGGCACCCTCTCCACCACCAGCCCCCGCCGCCGCCCTACTATCGGCCGTCTTGGTCCTGTGCTTGGCAGGTCGGTGTGTGTGGTGGTGTGGGTCATGGTCCTTCCTGGGCAGTGGTGTGTCGTCATCTTCAGAGGCGCCTCGTGAGGTGGCGCTGCCGCTTCGCGACCGGTGTGCCAGGCGACACATGGCCGTGTGCTTGGCCAACACCTTGGGCGAGAACCGCGTGTCGCAATGGGGACACAACTCG
>CDMY01000086.1:8146-26108 GCA_001179505.1 Vitrella brassicaformis
AGACGGATGGGCTAAACATATGCTCGGTGAGAGAGAATTTCACCACTCGTGTGCGTGTGTGTCTTATCCGTGTATCACGTAGGAGGGGCATGAGGGTTTTGTGTGCAATCGGTGCAAGGCGGGTTTCTCGCGCCAGACGCCCCAGCAGCCGTGCGTTCCTTGTGCCTCGCTGTGGCTGATTCTTCTTGTCAACGCGCTGCTCGTGGTCGCCACTCTGACGGCCATCTTTCTCCTCACCGCACTCGCGGAACGGTCAGCGCACACTCATGTGTCCATCACACGAGGACGCCAATCGGTCGAATTTGCGGCCTCTTGTATGTGTTCAGAGGGGCGTCATCTCTACGTGCTGAAGTGCCCTCGCAGCTGACCAAAATCGGCCTCTCACACATCACCGCTGTACGCACAGAAATATCCAGTCAGCTTCATAAAGCTCTCTTCTTCCTCTGAGTGCAGGTGTGTGGCTTGGCCTTTCTCGTGTTCGACGAGTCCCTCTGGGGCGACCAGATATCGTCACTGGTCGGTCCCTTCTTCGCCTGGGGTGGCGGCGTGCCGCAAAGCTATCAGGTGTTTGAGTGCCTGTTGAGGCCATATGTGGGCAACAAATGCGTGTTGTACCGGCACGCCATGTGGCTGGCGCTCCCACTTATTTGGCTTACGGCTGTTCCCCTCATTGGTAAGCATACACACACACATCCTAGAGGGCGATGTATTGTGTTCGTTTCTCGCTCGTGTCATGGCTGCAGCGAGCGGCTTTGACAAAGTGCGTAATGCATTCAAGTCGATGCGATGCAGTGACAGCGACCAATCGACCTCGTTGGCCACCGGCACCTACCTCCGAGCCCTCTCGGCACCGCCATCCGTAACCGATGGCAGAGCCGACGACGCCCCCGCACACGGCCCTCACCAGCGATCAGTCACGTTTCACGAGGAGTCCCGCCGAGAGCCAGTGACGCCGCCCTCTAGCCAGCCTTCGCTAGCGGAACCCCGCAAGAGCGGCCGATGGCGGCAGTGGCTCGACAACCGGGGGGCCATAGTTTTCGTCATTCTCACATTCATCCATCCCACGGTCACCAAAAGCATGCTGGCTCTCCTGCGGTGTCGATGGTATCCCTATGTGGACGATGCCATATCTATCGCGCCGGGCGAGAGTGTCAGCCTGCTGCCTATTGACCCGATGGATGACATGCGGCCTCGGATGGACCTCGACTCAGACGTCATCTGTCGGTCGGCCGAACACGCTCCATTCCTCTGGATTGCCGTGGCTGGCCTATTGCTGTGGACTTTCGCGCCAGTCGTGTGTGGCGTGGCGTTTCTGTGGCGGCACAGAGACGGCCTGCAGGACCACCGCACACGCAGAAGGGTGGGCTTTCTGTATGTGGGCTACCGAAAGAATCTCTACTATTGGGATGCCGTGCTTGCCATGAGGCGTGTGCTCGTGCTGTTAATCGCGCAACAAGCCACTGCACAGCCCCGCCAACAGCTGCTCGGCTGGATGGTCGTGGCCGCTGTGTGCGTGGTGCTGCAGCTCATCATGTGGCCGTTCGATCGTGGCAGCATGGACATTCTCAATCGGTCTGAGCTGCGTGGGCTGCTGGTCTGGCTGATGTCGCTGTTCGTCATGGACTGGGTGGTCGTGCTGCCCGAGGGGACCTCACTGGTGCTGACCGTCGGCCTTGTGTTGGTAGTCATTCTGGCCAATTTGGTGCACTACATCATGCTGGCCACGCAGATATGTCGGCATGGCCTGCTGCAACTAGGCTACACATACACGGCCCTCACCGATCGCAAAAAGGGATTCGGTGGGCAACGGACGAGCACAGAAACACCCCTCTTTTCCATCTGGCTGCGTGTGTCGTCTCATTTCAATCAGCCCGTGTTGTGTCTGGTTGTCTGACTGGCCCTCTTGTGTCGTGGCTCATCCACCGAGAGGAGGACAGACGGCGTGTCTCACCGAAGGTCTTCTATGACTGGTCCAGCGCCGCCCTCTCTGCCGACGGCCCCTCTGCTGCATCAGGGGTATGCCATCCGTCTGCCGGCCGGCCGGTGCCTCGTGTGGTGACGGCCATGCAGCTGACGTCAGCCGCCGTGCAGGACGCCATCGAGACACTCAAACTCACACACGTGCCCGGCGACTTGCAAGCACAGACACGCCCGCACCATCACCCCACCACGCACCGTCGTAGATGATCTGTCTGGTTATCTGTTGTTGGTTTGGTCAGCCATGAGTTTCTGTGGAGCCATGCCTTCCTGGTGCAGAGCCTGCGGCAGAGGCGAGTGGAGACGCGTAGCCGACGAGGAGGCCACGTGGTCGTCCACCTGCCCAAACCCGACGACAGCAGCGCCACCGTAAGCAAGACGACAAGGAGGGACCCTCTCGGGTCCGTGGCTGCATGCATGTCTGTCTGTCTGTCTGTTTGTTTGCTGGCAGAAATTGCGGGGCATCAGGACTACCGACCTCTCCAATATATTTCGCAACCAAGACTCTACTGAAGGTCGGTCTATTACGTCATCGCGATGTGTGCCATGCACACTCATGTGACGGTAATGTTCAGTGTCGACTCGACTGGAGGCCGGCAAGACGTCCGATGATATACCTCTTGATCAGTCGGAGGTCTCCCGCATCGAAGAACAGCCGACAGACAGGTCCGCACACACACATGAATGGCACCACTGCGACAGCTCTCTCATGTTCTGTCCTCTCCTCTGTGTTTCATGGCACGTCACAGTGACGTGTCTGCGGGCATCACGTGGCACGACCTGCAGGCCAACTTGTATTATGTGGTTGACGAGCTCGTCAGCAGGGAGCAGATGCATCAGGCGGCCCTGAAGCGGACGGCCGACGGCAGTGATCTGGAGAAGGCTGACAGCGAGGCATCGTCGGTGCACCAGCGGTACACTGGCGGCTGGCGGGGGGTTTATGAGGCCTTCCGCAAGGCCAAACGGACACTCATCGAGAAGGGCAGCCCACCGGTCAGTCAGACAGATGCTTAGTCCCTGTGTGTGTCTATAAGAATGCACATGCTCATCTGTGTTGTCCTGCCACTGCATGCAGGATGCAATCCCGGAGGTCCTCGCGAGCCTCGCGCCCACAGTAATGGAGACGCCATCTGGGGATGTGGCCGTGAGTGGCGTGTCGTGTTCCCTCTTCTCGACCCAATCGCGTCAGAGCGATGCCCACCCCCCCTGTCGTCACCTCATGCGCGTCGATTAGCATCGGCTCGGCACGGACCAGGAGAGGAAGGACAGCGTGGCCGCATCGATGTCGGCCGAGGCCGTCTATGATGCCGTAGCCGCCATGGCTGCCAACACAGATGAATAATGGTCCATCAGCAAGAAGCCTTGACATCGTCGACGTGCGTACCATTTTTGGAAGCCGAAGCTCTAGAGGGCCAGCTGGCTGTGAGCGGCTGATGGTGTGGCTTTTTGCACTGTTGTCTTTCGGCCTGTGAGTGAGGGATTCGGAGTGGGTGAGAGTGTGAGAGTGAGAGAGTAAGGGCATATTTGTTTCGTGTCAGTCGAGGGAAATATACTCGATATGCTATAGTGGCTGCGGTAAAACTATAGGACCTGGGGTCATTCACTCTTGTAGACTTCTCTGTTGACTACAGAGATGCTTAGGTCGACGTGACGCTTTTGGTAAGGTCGATGGGGCGAGATAAGGTGTAGGTGGCGTATGGCTTTCTGTGTGCGTGTGCGGTCACTTGGTACAAGCCCATGCATTGATTTTATACAAGAAGCGACTCTGTCGATTGCGGGTTTTTTCGCGGCACCAATTGGTGCACTCATTGATATGTTAAAGGGGTGCGAAGGGGACTCTCTCTTTCTCCCTGTGTGTCTGTTGGGAATGAGTAAGCCACTCATGCAAACAGACAGAGAGGGTGGTCCGTGTATGTGTCCATGTCTTGCGACGACGTGCGGTAGCGAGTGCACAATCGCGAGACCCTCATGCAATCAGTGAGCTGCAGTATCCTCGCAAATGAACAGGTGCTATCCAACATGTTTTTTCGCAGTGTAGGGTGTTTGTTTCGGCAGCTTTGTGGCATGCAATCACTGATGGGCGTGGCGTTCTTATGATCAGCGACAGCTACATAGACGCTTGATCGGGCTGTGGGTGGACACGGCGGCTTCCAGCGGGCTGAGTTTTGGGCTTGTCTGTGTGTCTGTGTGTGGGTCTGTGTGGAAGGGTTGAGTTGTATTGTGTGTTGCGCACCGACTGTGACCCGTTCAAATGCCCTCATGCAGTCTACTACCAGGGTGTGCTCACTGCATGTGTGAGCTGCCTGGAGTTTTGTCCTGTTGTGAGAGTGAATGTCGCTCTACACTGACTGAGAGGGAGAGAGGGGCGGGATGGGGGTGGGGAGGGTGTGTGGGGGCATTTCAAGGTGTGGGATGTTTCCATGTCCTGGGTGACACTGACACTTCTATGTATCTAAATCATTCATCCCATACGGTTGACGGATCCGATCAGATGCACAAAAAGACACACACGAATGAAGGCCATGGGTGGTTACTCCGGTGGTCTTGTAATGTCTGTCAGTCTGCCTGCCTGTAGCATGATACACAGAGTGCCATGCAGCACAGCTGCATGATCCTCCATGGGAACGATCAGGCTCTCTCTCGAGAGGCCTTCACGCCACGGGCGGCTCGCAACTTGCTCTCCTGAAAGCACGTAGGTGCCAACGCGTCAGCAGCCTCAAGGCGGCAGGAGGCGTACATGTGCGTTGTCGGTGAGTGCTTACGAGCATGCGAATGAGTCCATTGCTGTGGGTGTCCTTCCGTCTGAGTGCACGGTCGATGGCCGACGCAGCGATCCGCACCTGAGGCTGCAACCTGGGCTCGTCATCGGCACAGCAAAGGTCAAACGACACACCATCACCTACACACATACATACATCCATACGAGCAGGCGTGTCGCACTCTCTCTGTTCCTCCATTGTCTTACCGTCATTGCAAGCCGCTGCAGGTCTCGGTGCTGTGTTGTTGTCGATCTCTTGTTTTTTCTTGGCAGGTGGCTTGGCAGGCCCGCCACCCGGACACTTCACACCACCACCACCAGCAGCAGCCACCTGCACACAGACACGAAGAGAGGCGTCAGATGGAGGTTGTCGGCACTTCTATCTATCTCACCTTTGTCGGCTTGGCCTTCGTGCTGCTGACTGGCGGCCCGAGACTGACGCCTAGATCCTCCCAGTTAAGTGAAGGCGACTCGAGCCAGTCATGCAGGAGGTCGCCCTGGCCGCGCTTGTGCACCCGGGGGGAGGGTGGGAGGGGTGGGCGAGGCTGCTGGCGATGCACTGATAGATAGGACAGAAAGAACACAGAGACGATTGATGGTCACATCAGCGTGGATGGATGGATGTGTCGTGTCGTGTGTGTGGCGGCTGTCACCCCGATGGACACAGGGGCTCCAGGAAGCGCAAGCACGTTTGCATCCCGGCAGCTGCCTCGGATGCAGGCGGCCGCCCCTCATCGCCGAAGTCGACGCATGTGTCCTCGGGCTCACCATCAGCAGGGCTATTCAGGCGCCGCTTCTTTGCCATTGTCAGCTGCACACACAAGGCAAATCATTCTACTGTGAGCCAGCATAGCAGACAGAGATCTGCTTACACATTTCAACGCAGAAGATCTCGTCGGCTTCGAGAGCACTCACTCCTCCGATGCGCCCGGGACCGGGGTCATCCATGCCGCCTTCAAAAAGCCACAAACTGAGGAAGAAAGCTTCACAGCCTGCAAGCTAGAAATCCGCGATGTCGAGAATCTTCAATAACGCCCAACGGCCGGGCTGGCCAGAGGGGAAGCAGCAGCACCTCCCTAACTGCAGAAGCGAAGAAGGCGAGGGCCTTTCTGCTCTGCTCGAAGCGAGGCACATTTAGTGCACAGGTTGTGCTGCTTGGCTGACCGACGGGAGGAATGGCTGGCTTGAGGCTCGGCTCAATGTGAGCGCTGCGGGCCTCTATATACACATCTATACTCTCTCTACCTCTGCGCTGCGCCGCCGCCCTTGGGCTGCCTCCCTGCTCGTGGACATCTGCGGCTGGGACGAAGAACACCCGACCCACCCAAGTGTCCTCTCTCTCTCTCTCTCTCCGCGTACATACGCCCATTTGTGATGCCTCCGTATTGAGTGTAAGCGACCGCGGAGAGGATGGCGCAGAAGAAGGTGGTGCAGCAGGTGCCGCCCGGCTCCTGGCTGACGTGGCCCGAGAGCGAGACGACCAAGCGCAACGTCATCGACCTCTTCGACGGCCATCTGCTGAGCGAGGGCCTCCCATTGGTCCTCAAGAACGACCCCAAGGCCACACGGACGCAGCTCAACGAGTACGAGACAATCATACGCAACATCCTGCGGCTGTTCCGGACTGGCGGCCCAGGCAGTGACGGGCCCAGCCGTGGCACAGTGGGTGAGAAGGAGTGCGGCCCTGTGTCGTATGGCGGCCGTGTGGGGGGCTTCACGAGCGGCACGACGGTGTTTGACGAGATTGTGCACAAGTACCGGCTGCAGGAGGACAACTGTTTGAACCAGTACGAGGACATCGTCTACTCGCTCATGGCCATCGCACTCAGAGACTACCCCCCGACCAACGAGGTAGGTGGCTGTCAGCCATCCATCCACACACCAAACACACGGAGGGAGGATGGGTATGTGGTTGTTTGTGTGTGTTGGTTGGTTGTCAGACAACGCGTGCGATGAAGGAGCGAGGGTTCAGTCGGCTGGAGGAGTATGCGCTGTATCGATTCCACTGGAAGCTCTTCAAGAACTACCGCAGGTGGTGCCAGTACGTCGACGTCAGGCCCTTCCCCTGGGGCGAGAGCAAGGCCACCACTGCCAAGCCAGCCACCAAGGGCGCGGCCACCGGCACGCAGCAGGGTGCATCGGGAGGTGCATCGGGGTCCATGGCAGCATACCTGAAAGAGAAAGAGAAAATGAGGAAAAACCCAAAGACATCACTCAGTGAGTAGTGACACAGGACGCGCATCGAATGGATGGCGGCAGCACAGTGTGTGTGTGTGTGTGTGGTTGGGTGGATGTCTGCAGTGTTGATGGCGCGTGAGGTGGCGTTGTGGAAGTTGATGTGGGGCGAGTCAGCGAACCTGCGTCACTGCCCGGAGCTGCTGCTGTTTGTGTTCCACTGGATGATGAAGAGCTGGGACGACGTCGACCCCACCAAGATGCCCACATACGTCGAGACCATCACACCGGTCATCAACGAGTTCTGGGAAGAAATGCGGTGAGTGCGTGTGCCGCAGTGACCACACAGACAGACAGACAGACAGACACCCGCCCATTTGTGCGTGTTGTTCCATCCATCCATCGATCAGTCGTGCCTCTGGTGACCATCCCGTCAAGATGAACTACGAGGACTTCAACGAAATATTTCACAAGGCCCCGGTGGTGCACAGGTGGCTGGGCGGTGTGGGCGAGAGGGGCCGCGGCGGCACCTGGAGGGGCAACTTCATGGAGATGATCAAGGCAGAGACCACCTCACACCAGTTCCTCAGCCTGCAGCCGCCTAAGGGACGGAAGAAGACCTACATCGAGCAGAGGAGCTACCTGCACGTACGCACCGTAGCCAGCGAGACAGACAGACAGACAGAGAGACCTCGAGGCACCCAGACACATGAGGGACGGACTGTTTGTGTTGTCCGGTCAGTTCTTCCGCACTTGGTGGCGGTACTATCAGTTCAACCTGGTCACCCTGTTCATCAGCCTGGCATACGGAGCGCAGAACAGAGGTGTGTGCGTGCGTACGTGAGTTGGTTGGTGATCCGTTCATCGATTCACACGCACACACACACTCGGTGTGCCTCCCTCCCTCGAACGATCAGGATGGGACGCGACAGGATGGTGGGGCATGGTCACCGTTTGCGCAGCCACAGGCAGTGCCGTGCGGGAGATGTTTGACCTCTTCTTCTACTGGCTGGCGCCCATACCCCTTCTCCAGCGGTGCTACGACGCCATGGAAGGCATGAAACGACTCAACTGGTGAGAAGAAACAAACAGAGACATCGTGCCCACTACACCCATCTCCCTCTCTCCCTCTGTGTGTGTGTATGTGTAGGTGGGCGCGTCAGATCATGGCTGGCATTCGGTGGGCGTTGTTCCTGGCGGCCGTGTACGTGAGCCGCAGCAGCCCTCTGGGGTGCAGCGACCCCGCCCTGCAGCCGTCGGGCTACGTCGGCGGGGCCTGCTTCATGTTCTACGTCCTACACGGCCTCTCCTACTTCCTCATACGCGTGCGCAAGACCCTGCCGTGCTGGCAGAACGGGCCGCCCACGTGGAACACACACGCGACTTTCCAGGGCAACGCTACCATGCTCAGCGACGAATACAAACACATGGTGAGGGAGGGAGGGAGAGGGGGGAGGGGGGAGAAGGGATGGATGGATGTGTGTGTGTGTGTGCGTGTGTGTGTGGCGCAGTTTGGGTATGCCTTGTTCTGGATGCCGGTGTTGTGTTTCAAATGGTGGATTGGCTACCACGTCTTCGTGCGGGCCTTCCTGGACCTCCTCTTGCCCATGAACCAAAGTGGCAGCGACCCCATCCGGTAGGCAAGCTGGCGGGCCGTGTGGCGCGTACCATGTCATGGAATGTGTGTGTGCGTGTGTGTAGGTATGACTTCCTGGGATATGAGATCAACGACAGGGTGAAGGTGACTCTATACGTCTTCTGGATCTCGCCGTGCATGGTGCTATACTTCTACGACATCATGGTCAGCCCGGTCGTGGATAGACAGACACTGGGAGGAGCCTCGCCACGTGCGTGTCTTCATGTTGTGTGTGCATTGGTCAGTTTTACTTCTCGGTGTTCCAATCCTTCGTCAGCTGGTGCATCGGGTGGTTCAGAGGGGTAGGTCGGTCGGCCAGGCCATCAATGCGCCCACGTGCCATGTGTGTCCGTCGTGTGTCAGATCGGCTTCATCACCGACCTCTCGGTCATCCAGAAGGTCTTCCCTCTACTGCCTTTGCAGGTACGTGTGTGCGACGACTGAATGGCCGCACCAGCCCACACTCTCTGTTTGCTCTCAGTATGACCGTGTGTTGTCTACTGATGCGGGCGGGACCGTCCGCAAGCTCAAGCTGGCCACCACCTCCTCCCCCAAGACGCTCGGCTGGGACTGGCTCGTCAGCGTCATCACCTGCAACATGTGCTGCGGCGTGTTCCAGCGGAAAATCCGGCGAAAGGTCAAACCCACATCATACTACATGTGGGTGCGAATGAGATCTGTCCATTCACATGGATGCGCACGGGAGCCGATCGCCTGTCTGTCTGCCTGTGCCTTCTCTCTCTGTGTGTGTGGGGAAATGAGCAGGTCTCACTCGCGCCCCCACTATGCGCTTCCGCTGCGGGCCCCCTCCCGCACCTGCAGCCGTCAGTCGAAGGCTTCATGCACCTCCAAGAAACGGGGCCCCCTCACCAAGAAGGCCACCTACTCGTCCCTGGCCTCTGACGGCACCGACAGCCTCACGACAGTCCTCCTGCGTCACGTCCCCGTCTCGCCACGCGCATCGCACCTCATGCGGACCACCGCCAACGGCAGCTCCACGGCACCGCGGCGAGGCCTGTCCTTGCTGCACGGACAGGCCTCCAATGAGGGCGACAGCTCAGTGTCCCCCAAGGCATCGACGGCCGACAAGACGCCGCCCAGTGATGCTGGAGGTGGTGATGGCACGGTCCCCCTTCTGCAGAAGAGCAGCACCTCATCCAAGAGCCCGGGGGCTGTGGAGCAAGGTCAAGGGTCCGGGGTGTTCTCACCGGGTGGCGCGAGGCTGTCGAAGGGGGGCGGGTCGTCGGGCAGCGACAAGGGCAAGGGCAAGAGGGGCTTCTTTCTCATGGACGGCAGTGGCAGCGGCTGGGTGTCCTGGTGGATCCGGGAGATATCTGCCGTCTACGACCACGTCATCCCCCCAGCCACGGTGGAGAACCAGATAAGGAGGTTCGGCTTTCTGTGGAATGAGGTGCTGGAGTCGTGGCGCGAGGAGGACCTCATCGACAACACAGAGAGGTGCAAGCTGCAGTTCAACGAGCTGCCGGCCATCCACTTCAAAGACCTCAGCGTATGGACAGTGAACTGGTGGACGGCAGGTGGGCCATGTCTCTCTCTCTCCTCTGTGTGTGTGTGGTTGTCAGGATTTGAACATGGCCTTCTCTGACTGTGAGGGTTCCAGCCTGCGTGTGTCGTGGGATGCTTCCGACATCCGCCACCCCGTGTGGGTCTACTGCGACGTCCTCAAGAGCTTCACCAGAGAATGCGAGGCACATCAGACACGCGTCAACGAGATATGGGAGAACCTCAGGGTGAGCGACCCACCCAGCACGACACACACCACCAACACACAGACCAGCACATCATGTGGTCTGGTATGTCTGTCTCTCCCCCTCTCTCCGTTCCCAGGACCACCATCGGTTCAGCAAGGAGTCCCACCACTATCTCCACGAAGTTCTGAAGCTGCCCCCGCCCACTTCCACCCCATCCCGCCTTCGTTGGCCAGGCCCCACGGTCAACCACAAGGCCAAGGCATCGCTGCACCAGGTCGGGCACGACTTCGTCAAGAAGCTGTTCGGCAACACCAGGGCCGCCGTGGGTGACCCCCGGTCGGACAGCCACCAGTTGCTGCTGCGGATGGCGCTTCTCGAGATCTACGAGGCGCTGTGCCTGTACCTGACGCGATTCTTCCCGGACGGACACACTCTTACCTTGCGGCTCAGCGCCGTCATGCAACGGGTGAGTGGGCGCACCATACACGGTGATCTCCGCTGTCTCCATACCTTCGTGTCAACTTTTCAGGTTGCGAGTCATCCGTTCTGTCTGTGTCTGCTGAACCTGGCTGCCGTGAAAGACCTCCAGGCCACCCTGGCCACCACTTTCGCAGCGGCGCAGGGCGACAACGCGGCTGCGATAGAGGAGAATGGCGTCAGACTGCTCAAGGCGCTTCAGAAGATGGCCCTGCCGGCGCTGTTCCACACGCCCGGTTCGTCCGTGCTGGCCTCCAAGGGCATGAAGCAGCACTTCCCCGAGCTGGTGGACTTCCTAGAGGCCCTCAGCGAGACCACCGCCGCGCGACAGTCCCTCAAGTCGATGGTGGCGAGCCCCCTCCTCTCCTCTCGTCCCCCCGATCGCGACAACTCGTCCAAGGCCGACACGCCGGCGGTGTCGTCCACCCACCCCCACAGCGACCCCGCCTCGCCCCCATGCTTCACCACCCCACACGGGACGCCCAGCTTCGGCAGCTCGAGACACACCACCATGTGTGAGGACGACACACCGGCCTCCAGCATACAGTCCATCCGCGACCCCAGGGTGTCCGGCCCGTCTGCCGCCGCACACAGGAGGCAGAGGCCGCCACTGCCGCCTGGGGGTGTGGGTGGGGGGCCGGGGACCATGTGGATGAGGATGGACTTGGCTGCTGAGGTGGCCTACTGCGACAAACTATGGCGGCTGGAGGAGCTGCAGGAGGGCGTGTGCTCCAACGATCAGCTGACGGTGTCGGAGGCGCTGAAGCCCTTCTTTCGACGCTCCAACCGGATCCTCACAGCCAAGGGACACGTTCTTAAGACCGCACTCGCGCAGGCCAGGTACTTCCGATTCATGACACACACGCGGAGAAAGTTCTAGGCTGAAGTGAGAGTGTGTGTGCGTGTGTGTTGTATGTGCAGGTTGAAGTATTTCTCGAGCTCGCTGTTCATGGAGATGCCCGAGGCGCCCAGCGTGCAGCGGATGGTGTCCATGTGCACCTTCACACCCACATACACGGAAGACGCCATGCTCGACGCCAGCGTAACCACCACCCGACACACATCCATCCATCCATATGTCTCTCTCTCTCTCTGTGTCCATGTGTGTGTGGGTGTTGGGATTCAGATGTTGAACGAGAAGACCATGGAGGGTGTGCGTCAGTTCGATTTCCTCCGCACCATGTACTGCCAGGAGTGGGCCAACTTCCTCGAGAGAATGGACCCACAGGGGGTGCGCTACGACTGGTACCAACACAGCCTCGCACACAAGAACGTCCTCAGCAAGAGCACCAACATCATGGCCGCCAAGTCAGCAGCAACCAGAGCAGACAACTGACTAAGTGGCTGATGCACATGGGTGTCTGTCTGTCTGGTGTGCACACACAGGTTCGAGAAGGACATAGAGGAGTGGGCATCTGAACGCACACAGACCCTCTGGCGCACACTCAAGTCCGTCATGTACTACGAACAGGCCTGCAGAATGCTGGTCAGCACAGCACAGCACAGCACACACACCCTCTCCCCCCTGTGTTGTGTGTGTCACGTCACTGCATTCTCTCTCCCCTCTGTGTCTTCTGTCTGTAGGCGTGGATGGAGTTGCAGGAGCAGCGGGGCGAGACGGCCCACCTGTGCCACGACCGCAACATGCTCTCCTTCGAGCAGAACGACCGGCTCAACTGGACGCTCGTGCCAGTGCAGCCGGACAGCCCCAAGAAGCTGCAGGTCTTCCTGCGGTACTGGGAACGGTGCCGCGAGCGCAGGAAGGTCCTCGACAACAGGCCCTACGACAACGACCCTGTTGCCAAGGTAAGACGACAGACAGACAGACAATCCTTCTCTCTCTCTGTTGGTGATGGATCCGATCCCTTCATCTCAGGCCCTGGCCACTCTCCGTTTCCAGTACGTGTTGACGGCCCAGACGCTGGGCGACGACCTCAAGGCCCCTTCGTCCAACCGAGTGGCCACGCTGCGTGTGCGTTGCGTGACCGAGATGTGCAAGCGCTACCCCAGCATGCGTGTGGCGGCCATCGAGAGCTGCGACATCCGGCTACCCGGCTCCAACAAGCCCAAGAGCGTCAAGTGCTCGGTGCTCTACAAGTGGGACGTGGGGCAGCAGAAGCTCGTGAGGGTCTACAGGGTGGTCCTGGGGCTGCTCGAAGGCGCCTGTGGCGCCAGGTGAGTGTAGGATGACCATAACAGGACACACATGTGCCGCGTGTCTGTCTGGGTGGCTTGTGACAGGAATCCCATTGTCGGCGAGGGCAAGAGTGAGAACCAGAACCATGCGATCATCTTCACTCGCGGGGAGACCATCCAGGCCATCGACATGAACCAAGAGATGTACCTCGAGGAGGCCCTCAAGCTGCGGAACCTCCTGCAGGAATTCGCCAAGGACACCAAGATGGCCATTATGGGATTCCGCGAGCACGCCTTCCTCCCCGGCGCAGTCACCCCCTCGTACCTCTCCAACGTGCAGCAGACGTGCTTCACGGCCTTCGACGCGCGCGCCTTCCACATGCCGATGCGCATCCGGTTCCACTACGGCCACCCTGACGTGTTGGACCGCTACCTCGTCAAGACGATGGGCGGCATGAGCAGGGGCAGCGCCATCATCAATGTGACGGAGGACGTCTACTGCGGCATGAACTACGTGCAGAGGGGATACTCGTCCGCACAAGTCGACTACATCATGGTAAGGAAGGAGACACCCAACATCACAACACGACTACGGCCACTCACATGGATGGATGGATGCCCCCCATCTGTCGCTCTAATTTCGTGTGTGTGCAGTGTTCCAAGGGCTGGCCGAACGACCTCGATCAGGTGGTGGCGTTTATGCGGAAGATAGCCACAGGCAGCGCCGAGGCGCAGGCGGCCAGCCGGGACGCCTACAGGATGGCCTACGGGATGGACTTCTTCCGCCTCTTGTCGCTCTTCGTGGCCTTCCCGGGGTGGAACATCCTCAACCCGCTGGTCTTCCTGTCCATCTGGCTCTTTATGTATGGTCGCATAGTGCTCTCCGCCTTCTCATGTAAGCGACCGACCGAGCAACGACGAGAGAGACACATCGATGGGATGGGTATGTGTGTGGGTGTGTGTCCAGCTGCGATACCTGTGCTGCTGCAGCCCTTCCTGGTGTCGGAGGAGCTCAATGCCGTCACCATCATGGACCGCGTGTGGCTGCTCCTCTTCGCCATCTCGTACCTCAAGTACCCCACACACCAACACACACCACACACAACCACACGACGCCCAGGAATCTCATGGACGCGTGTGTGTGTGACCCCGTGCACCACATCAGGTTCGGCGCCATGGTAGCTCTAGAGGAGGGTCTTGCCGGCGGCATCAGACACATGTGGCACCACATACGGGCTCTGTCGCCTCTCCATTACACTTTCACAAGTGCGCCGCGCCCTCTGGCCGACCAGACGGACACAGAGAGACACACGAACGAACAGATGGACACCCCCCGACTGACTGACTCTCTGTTGGTGTGCAGTTGGCACGTGGCTGGGCAGCTTTGACGAGACAGTGCTGTTCGGCCGTGCGAAGTACCAGAGTGCCGGGCGAGGGTTCAACATCAACCACAAGACGTTCGTTCACCTGTGGAAGGCCTACTTCTACTCCCACTTCCAGCTGGCCATGGAGCTGCTCCTGCTGCTCTTCTACCTACGCGTACGAGTCGAGTGTGCATGCCATGCGTATCGTTTGTCGTCTGTCGAACAATGAATGCCATCCCGCTCCCTCTGTGCGTGTTTGTGTGTGGTTGCCGATTGATTGCAGTTTCTGCAGGACTTGCAGCCGATGGTGGCCATTCGGTGCTGGTGGTTCATCCTGGTGCCCGTGTCCTTCCTGTATGTGCCGCATCTCTACAACCCCATGGGCCTTGCTTGGAGCAGACTCACATCAGACTTCACCGGGTGGTCCAGATGGCTCAGATCGAACGTAATCAGTGCAGTGCCCCCATCCATCCATCCACCACACACAACGAATGTGTCTCATGTGTCTCGTGTGTGTGTGTGTGTGTGTGTGGTCAGAACAACCATGACGTCGAGGAGAGCTGGTACGCCTGGTGGAAGCAGCAGATGGAGTTCCGCAACGGCGCATCCCCGCTCAACAAGATCATCATCCTTACAAGAGAGCTGCGCTTCCTTCTGCTCGGGCTCTGCATTGCCAAAGCCGCCAACTGGTGAGCCAGCCGGGCACACGCACACGCACTCCTACACACCTACACACATGAGCCATGGGTGTGGATGCAGGCATTGGTACCACTTGGTGACCTCCCCTGGTGGCGCAGGATGGTCGTGGGCGTGGGAGAGCATCAGGGATCTCGTTGAGAGGAGCCCACTGCTGGCCCCTGCCGTGTTCACGGCGCTGGTGGTTTTGGTCATGGGCCTGTCCACACACAACCAGGACTACCACCCCTCCCTGCACACGCGCAGGGGGCAGATCGGGTTCATGTCGGGCCTGTCCAACGCAGGCAGCCGGTTCTTCACCCTGCTGACCAGGATCGGCGCCTTCGCCCTCATCGTCTTGTTCCTCTACAACCTGATCACCGACACGACTTACCGGTTGTCATTCGGCACTATCGTGGGCGGCATGGTCGCATGCTTGCTGGCCTTCCTCTCCATAACCACCGTCCTGGCCGAGTGTTTCGGCTTCGTCGAGTGGTCCCCCGTCGTCGAGACGCATCGGTACGCGAGCAGCAGACAGACGCTCATCAGAGCAGCGCAGTGGAGTAGATGTGTGTGTGTCTGCTGTGTGTTGGGCAGGCTGTGGCATTTCCTGCTGGGGGCGCTGCAGCTGGCCCCTCTGATCGCCCTGGCGGCCCTCAAGTACGTCTTCAACACCAGCGAGCTGCAGACCTACTACCTGCTCAACTCGTACGGCGTGGCCCGGAGCCAGCTGCACATGGGGCACGTCCGCAAGATGCTCCAGAAGATCCGCATGGAGCAGAAACACCACTCCAAGCCGCAGCAGCACCAGCAGCAGCAACCGGGAACACCAGTCAACAACGCCAGCAACAACAACAACACGCCGGTCCAGACCCCCAAGAGCGACGCCGGGCGGGAGATGGCTATGGACGGCGTGTGCGACGACCAGCAGAGCGAGTCCCGGATGCAGACCCCCATTGCCATCCGCTACCAGTACTCATCATCATCTCCCGTGCCGACAGCGATCACCTGTGACTCTGAGGCCGTGCCAGACGTCCCCGATGACCCCCAGGTGCGCACGCCGCTGCCTGACACTGACACGCCGCAGAACAACGTCAGCGGCCAGGATGACACCCCCCAGACAGCTGCAGGAGAGCCACAGCTAGCCCCAGACGAGCCGGAGACATACGTCGACCAGCCACAGCCGCGGAGCCCCGAAGCAGCTGTGGACGCACCTGTTGACGCACCTCCTGAGGCAGATCCTGATGTCGAGACCCAGGCAGCACCAGCACCACCAGCAGAGGGTGGTGGGATGGTGGTCGAGGACATGTCATTGGTGATCGCAGACCGCGGCGAGGCCGATGGCGCGTGTGTTGACGACCACGACTTGGACCGCCACTCGGTAGCTAGCAGCATCACCAGTGACGGCGATCTGATGTCCTCAAAGCAGTCCGACATGTTCGGCGATTTGTTTGAGGAGGAGGATGAAGATGAAGATGAGGAGACCCTCCACGACCCCGCTGTGCCACCGAACGACGGCCTTGCGCGTGAGAGCCCCGAGGCGTTGGTGGCGGGCATGATTGGTCGCGAGAGGGAGCGGCGTGCTGCGGAGCGCGCGAGGCAGGAGGAGGCCATCGAGAGGGTCATGCGGGAGGCCCGGGAGCGGCGGGAGAGGGAGGGGCCCGAGTCGGATGAAGAGAGACACTGGTTCACATGATGACATGACATGAGATGGGGCGGGCGGTGGGTGCTGACTGGGCGGTGAGTGACCTGGGCCTCCTTCATACACACGTGTGGGTGGTGGGTCGCATGCCCTGCGTACTCGGTTACCTGGGTTTTGCCTGCGAGCACTGACTGCATGCCGTGTTATGCTGCCGTGGCGTTCGTTCGGCCGTCCGTTGTTTTTGCTCCTCTCTTCGCTGTTGTAATGCTCGGCCGGCCGGAGTCGGCTCGGCCGCTTTATTTCATTGTGGTATCGTAACGTAGCCTAGCCTCCATCCATCCAGCCATCCATCCACCCACCTACCATTCCAACCACCCTTCCATCAGTCGCCGTGTTGTAAGATTTAGAAGGCCATGGGATTTTCTTACTGATCGAAGTTTGCGCTGCTGCTAAGTCGGTTCATGCGTTGCCTTCATGTGTTCATGTGTTCATGTGTTGTGCTGCGCTGCGGACAAGGTCGCCGGTCCTGCGCCAGCCACCCGGCCTCGCTCATTTGGGTGCTGTGCTTTTCTTACTAAGACACAGACAGAAAACTGGGCTCATGGTGCATGTCGTCATTACTACTGCGTGTGTGTGTGTTGGGTGGGTGTAATTGCATGTGTGTGTGTGTGTGTGTCTGTGCGTGTCTGTGTGTGTGTGAAGCCCGTAGCTATGCTAGAGCTGTATCGGCCACCATTAACCAAGCAAGCAACCAAACAAGTGTATGCGTGTTATAATGCTCCTCCCACGTTCGTTGTGTGTGTGCGTGTCATGTCTGTCTGTGTTGTGGTGTCTGTCCTGGGTGTGCTGACTTGAGGTGTGCCCGCCTCAGGCGAACTTTTTGCATATCACCTACCTGCATCCATCCATACGTACGTATTTCTGCATACATACAAAAGAGAAAAGGGCGCTGTCACGGCACGGGCTGACAGACACTGACCGATTGAAACAAGTGAATTGCACACAGTCGCATGCATGTTTCCATGTCCTTCTCTCTCTATGTCTGGGTCTCGGTGTCTCTCTCTGTGTGTCTGCGTATTTTCCTGACTGCTTGTATGATGGGGCCCACATGAGTTGCATGCCTGCCTGTGTGTGCTGTGTGTGGTGTGAACCGACCGACCCCTTTCGTACACCGCCCGTTTTTTGTAAGGCGTAGGCCTCTCGGCCGATCGACGATTTGATGATGCAGCTCCCTCCCTGTCTGTGTGCCTGTGTGTGCGCATGTGCATGTGTGGGTGTGTGTTGATTTTGTTCCGTTTCACTTTTTGCGAGCGAGCAGAGCATGCAAGCGGCGCAGCGCAGCGAAAGCCGGCAGGCCAGGCAGCCAAGCCATTTTGTTAGTCTTATCGTACGGTGTATGTGTGTGTGTGT
>CDMY01000086.1:26408-80620 GCA_001179505.1 Vitrella brassicaformis
GGGGGGGGGGAGGGGGCGGGCGTCCGTCCGTCCGTCCGTCCGTTGAGTCCACAGACGCCCACCCAGCCACCGACCGCCGACACCCTCTCTCTCACACAAGACACGCCACGCCACGCCACGCCATGCCATGTAGATAGCCACCCACATACAGACAGACAGACCGATGCGTTCGGCCGGCCGGTCTTTCTCTTTTGTCTGCCAGCTTGGCCCCCCGGCTCCTTCCCTTCCCTTCGTGTGTGTGTGCATCGATCTGTCTCGTGCATGCATGACAATGGCATGGAATGGAATGAGTGACAGCGCTCGGGTGCGCTCGCTGGCTGCCGAATCACCACGAGGGCACCCCGGGCCATTTTAACTAAGGTACCTACGTGTGTGCGGTGAAGTGGATGGATAAACTAACCTTGAGGGACGGTGCCGTGTTGTGTGTGAGTGACGCGAGACAGACAGACAGACAGACGGACGGGCGGACCGGACCATTCATCGGTCGGTCATTGTATGTGTGGTGAATAAATTTCATTACCAGTGAGTGACGCGTACACACACAGGTCGGTCGGTCGGCAGAGTGAGCCGGTCCTCACTGGATGGATGTCGCCTCAAAACCAAAACCACGCCAAAACACCAAAATCAATTTGGCAGGTCAGCTCGTCCACTGAGGTACCCCACCCCACAGTCCCCACCCCACCGCATCCCCGGCACTCGCTCAGTTGTCGGGCCCTATCTGTTTCTTGATCCACTCGATAGTGTGCTCGAAGATCTGCCCACACACAACCATGGCACGCCACACACATACAGCAAACCTATCGACCTCTGCACAAAAACCCACGCCTGGCGTGCAGAGCGTACCACTTCGTTGCCGGGCTCGTGGTGCAACGCATGCCACCGGTCGGGGAACTCGAGCAGCGTCTTCTCCTGAATGATGACACACACAACCTCACTCACAGTCACCACATCACTCACACCGTCGCCTCGCTTCGCTTCGCTTCCTTGTGTGTGATACCTTTGAGGACGCCTCCTTGTGCAGGCGGTATGCGCCGTCAGGCTCCACGAGAGTGTCGTCAGGGTTGACCAGAATCAGCATCGGGACCGCGACCTTCGCCAGGTCAGCCTCAACCCTGACAGAACACAAACACCCACCTCTCCCCCTCTCCCTGTGTCTGTCTGCGTGTGTGTCGAGTCGACTCACTTGGCCACGCCAGCAAGATTCTCCTTGGCAAAGCGGGTGCGTATCCTGCAGGCAGGCAGGCAGGCACGTGACACACATGGTCAGGTCACCAGCCACCCGGCCGGCGCCACAAGAGGCTCACAGCGTTCAAGATCGACTGACTGACTCACCTGCCTTTGTAGAAGTAGGGGTCGTTCTGCTCCACCTCGCGCTCCTCCGGAAACGGCGACTCCTAAAGAATGCCACGTAATCCAACACAGGCATGAACAAACGCGCCACCGTCTGCCTGTCTGCCTGTCTGTCTGCCTGCCTGCTGGTCTACCTCTTTCTCGCCAAGGGCCAGGTTGGGCAGGACGGCAGACACCGCCCCCAGGAGAGGCAGCAAGATGCGATTGATCGGCTTGGCTTTGACCTTCTCCAGACTCAGCATCGGACTCATCAAAATGAGGGCGTCGATGTCGCCCTCGCTGTCCGTCTGCGTCGTCCGTGTGGCAATCAGGCCGCCCATGCTCATGCCCAGCAATATCAAAGGCAGCCGTCCCTGGGACCTGGTGGACACACACACACAGACAGGACGAAAGACTTGCTTGTTTCGGCCGTTGAGTGCGGGCGTGACCGTCCCCCTACTTTGTGCGCTGTCTGACGGTCTTGATGACCAAATGGGCGTCATCAACGAAGTCGTCAAAGTGCTGGCAGGTCGCCCTGCAATGCACACACACACCCAAAGACACACACACACACAGACGAACGCATGATCCACAGGCCTGGCCTGCAGGCTCTATCTCGTCAGCTTCAGGGTACTTGTATCCGTGCCATCCCTCCGAGCGGCCGAAGGACTGATGGTCATAGGCGCACAGCGACGCACCAGCCTTGTTGAACCTGCAGCCGCCCACCCACACGTGCAGTGGCACCATCGTGTGCGGTGGTGTGTGTGCCTCTCTCTCTCTCACTTTTGTGCCCATGAGCCTTCGTATGTGAGTTTTGGGTGCATCATCCACTCTATGTGGGCGTGGGCAGAGTAGCCATGAAGACCTGCACAGTCAGCAAAGGTCAGCGAGTCAGTCAAGAGACTTGGCAGCGCAGCGCCTGTCTGTGTCCGGGCATACCAACGACGATGAATTTGGGCTGCTGGACCTCCCACAAAAAGCACGCCAGCGACAGGCCCTGCACACACACCCACGCACACCCACGCACAAGTCACAGGGAGGCGGTTTGGTCACTCGATGAAGACCTGCTTGTTTTTGAGGGTTTCTTTCGTCGGGCTGCCGTCATCGGGGTACGGATCTGCAGATGCCGACGCCATCGATAGATGAGAAACTGAGGCAGGTGCCGATGTTCCCTATTCCGGCGCGCCGATCGGTCAGAAATTGTACGACATCGATAGCATTCAAAGTTCCCGGGAATCGTCCACAACATGCAACCGTCACTGTACACACACACAGAGCACCCAAGCCTCAGCGGCCCATCACTGGAACAAAAATATCGTGCAACTATCCATCCATCCATCCGTCAGTCATCTCTCTCGTATGTCGCTGTGTCGCATCCATCCATCGAAAACACACATGATCTCTCTCCCCCCCATGACACGTGATGTTGCATTCAAAACTATGTACTCATGGACGGACGGACGGCCTTCGTTCCATCTATCACATCGACTGATGGAATGATGGCCGTTGGCTACCTCTCACACGTGTATCCCATCTCACCCACAGGCACAGCAGGGCAGTCATGCAAACAACGGACACACAGTCACCACACAAGCCCCCCACCTCTGGCCATCCGATATGATGCACACGGATGCCCTTCGTTTATTGCCCGAGATGGATGTCGATCACGTTGCATGTGTGTTGCAACATAAGAGCATCGTCGTCGAGCACTACACAAAGAAGCCATCCATCTGCAACATATCAGATCAGATCCGTTGCCCCAAGCACATCTGTATTCTCGTCAGCCGTGCTCCTCGGTCTCGACTCCCGGCAGAGGCGATCGAATGCGCGGAGCCAAGCAGAGGCACGTGGCGGGAGGGACGCCACGTTTCTGCTCGGCCCCGGGCGTTCCATCGGGTCAGCCGGTCAGCCAAGACGCAGAACAGCAGGAATAGGGGTGGGTAAGTCTCACTTGACCAAGACACGCACGCATCGTCGACACCTGACCAACACACCACACACACACACGGGCGTGTATGGTGGGTAATGCACCACCCCGCCGCACAGCTCCATCCCTCACCTGATTGATCATTTCGCCTTAGCCGCCCGGACCTCATCAGCTGCCGTTTTGAATTCGAAGGCCTCTTTTTGGTAGGTCACGTCCCTGTTCTGCCATGTCTTGAGGTCAAGGAACGCCTCAGCCATGTCCAACTCGGGGTCAGGCTGAGGACACACACACAAGGGGGGGACGGGACGCACCATGCATAGTGATGATTGGTCGGTGGACGGACGTCTCTGAGTGTGTCTGTGTCTCGTTGCTTACGAAGTCGTCGTTCTCTTTGGAGAGGGCCTCTCTGTACTCGTCGGTGATCTCGTCTTCCGCGTTGAAGCCCGTGTCCTCATCCTCCTGGCACAACACAACACGGCCGATCGACACGACCAGCATGTGTGTGTGGTGAAGGAATGAGATGGATAGATCACTAAGTAGCTCACTTGCGAGACTTCTAGTGATGTGCCGTCCTCCTCCTCAAGAGTGATCACTGGCGGCACCTCTCCGGTCTCCAACAAATACTCCGCACGGGCGAAATCCTGATACATGGCAGCATGCCACACACACACAAACGTAAGTGTGCTGTCTGTCTGTTCATTCTGATCCTGACCTTCCTGGTTGCAATCTCGAGGGCCGTTTCGTCACGAGCCCCCCTGGCATCCTTGTCCGCACCACTCTGATACACACAGACACACACACGTGGTGGGTGGGTGAGCTGCGTTGCCCTCCCTCCTTCTTTGTGTCGTGTGCGTGAATGTGGCGGTCTGTCTGTCTGTGCCTCACGTCGAGCATGAATTTGATCATGTTGAGGTTGCCGGACCGCGCCGCGTCGTGGAGGGGCGTCTCGAACAGGGCGTCACGCGCATTCACCAGCTTCTTGTCAGCCTGCACCACACACACATGACAAACATCAACTACGTCATGAAGGCCCCTCCTCCATCCCGCAACTCACCCCAATGAGCGTCTTGGCGACGTCCATGTTGCCGCCGGCCGCTGCGATGTGTAGTGCGGTTGACCAGCCATTGGCGAAGGTGCCCCTCTTGGCGTCTGGCTTGACCTTGCCCTTCCTGCGATTGACCATACCATGTCAGCCACACGACACAACAGGCCCACACCATGCCACCTCTGCCCACGGGTCCATGTGGTGTATGGTGAGTCAGTCTTACTTGAGGATCAGGTCCATGATTTCTGAGGTGCCCTTCGGTCCGGCGGCTGAGTGGATGATGCCGTTGCCCGCCTTGTCACTGTGGCTGGTGTTGGCGCCGGCGTCGATCAGGGCCTTGACACACGCTGTCCGGCCCTCCTCAACCGCACCCTGACATGACACGCAAGCCAAGCCCCCACACAACGGACGGAGAGGAGAACATCCATCACCAACAGCTCGTCTCGTTCCCCCCCCATCTCCTCTCTCTCTTGTTCTCACTCACCTGCAGCGGTGTCTTTCCGAATTTGTCCACCGAGTCGAGGTCGCCCCCCTTGCCGACCATCATCTTGGTCAGCGAGGGATTGCCGCTCTTGGCTGCCGCGTGCAGCACCGTCTCGCCGTTCTCGTTCCTCATCTTCAAAGCCACATCAGCACCAGGCGCCTTGAGCAACAGGCTCACCGTCTCCTCACGACCCTCGGCACACGCGAAGTGCAGCGGCGTGTTGGAGCCCGCCTCGCTGAAGGACCGGGCGGCCACACCGACGCCGTAGTCGAGCAGTGCCTGGACCTTCTTCATGTCAGCTGGTGCCATGGTGGCTGCCGCCCGCTCCCAGGCCTTGTTGAGGACGTCGTCGAGCGAGACCGCCTCGATCTGCGCGAGGAGCGCCTGCACGGCTGCGGTGTGGCCGTTGCGGGCCGCAAGGTGGAGAGGGGTGAAGCCGAAAGCGTCCTTCAGGTGAAGGTCGGCGCCTCGCTGAACACACACACACACACACATCAACCACCACCCACAGCCATAGATGTGTGTGTATGGGCAGAGTGCTCCCCCCTCCCTCCCTCCCTCCCTCCCTCCCTGTGTGTGAGTGCTCACCGGCAGCAGGAACTGGACGGCCTGCATGTTGCCCTCGTTGCACGCCTTGTGCAGTGCCGATTGCCCCAGGCTGTCGGGCTCGTTGATATCCGCCTCCCCCAGCACAATCATCTCCTTGGCGCTGGCAATGTCGCCGCTGAGGACCTTCTGGTGGAACTCGGGCAGATCGCCGTACGGCCCAGTGGTCTTGGCCTCGACCAACTCGCGGATCTTGTCAGCGATCTCGCCGGCGAGCATGGGGTCCTCACGGCCGACCGCGTCAGGGTCCAGCTCCAGGTTGCTCATCAGCGAGGCGATGTCCTGCGCCTCCGTGGTGGTCAGATCAAACGTGGGGATGCTGTAGCCGAGGTTCTTCTCAATGGTGTCCTTGACAGGCGTGGCCACGCCATGCAGCCGCGTGGGGTTGGATGATGGGGCGTGCCTGCGGGATGCGGGGGAGGGCGGCACGAAAGCGGGAGCGTTGATCTGCCGTCTCAGCTGGAAGGACAGGCAGGGGGTGGCGCTGAGGGAAAAAATCGCCACGATTGCGATAAGCGACTTCATTTCGCTGACCACCAGGGGGACGGGTGGGGAGGGGGAGCCCAAAAAAGAGAAGAGAGGGGAAACTGCCTTTTTCGCGAGCCAAGCGCGCAGACGGAGCCGATCGCGCGCTTGGAAAAGAGGGACTCATTTCGCTACCAACCGCCCCAGGCTCAACGGGTGTTCCGGCGTCGCCACACATCTTGTGCACATATAGCAATCGTGGTTGTTTCGTGTTGTTCAGGCACCGAACACGAAGCCATCGATCGAGCCATCGATGGTGAGCGCAAGAGCGCAAGCAAGACAGCACCACACCTCGGATATGATGTGCCTGTGGATGCATCAATCGATCCGCCTGTGTGGTTGTGCTTGTTGCAGCTGCCTCCCTGGCGTTGGCTATGTGGCCTGGCGGCAGCCATGCTGTGCATCTCTCTCTTGGCTGTGTTGATGGTGGTGTGCGACGCCTCTGCGACGACCTCGTTCATCCACCGTGCGTCAGCGACCGGCAGCAGCTTCCGCCGGGCAAGGCCGGCCCCTGGCGCCCTTGGAATGAGCCAGCCACCAGGTGCGCAGCTGGAGATGGGGAGGGGAGGAGAGGAGATATGTGCTCTGCGGCCACCAGGGCGACAGGTGCATTCATTGCCTTGCCTCTGTGTGCACACGCGTGTGTGTGTGTGTGTGTGTGTGTCAGGGGAAGCTCCTCCACGATTCAAACTCGTTGCTCAAGACCTCATGAGTGTTGACAAGCTCACAGACGTCCGCAACCAGCGTGTCTTGGGGAAGCTGCCCACCCTCGTTCCTCCACCTGGGGCGCCTAACTATGTCGGCCTCGACGAGCTCCGGCAGATGGTAGAAGGCAGCATGGGCTGGTCGGCCCCGATCCTGGATCTTCACAAGACGGAGGATTCGCGGGAGTTCCGCGTCGGGCCTACAGCTGTGTCGCGCTTCGCTCGCGGGGGCAAGACCCGCATGCTAACTGAGATCGGCTTGTTGCTTCAGGAGCGCAAGATTCCTACGCTCTTCATCACCTTCAGCGACTTTACTGAAATGGAAGACGGCGAGCGCGACAGCATCAATCCGTTGGAGTCCATCTTGATGCGGATTGCATGGGCGACAGCACCAGAAGAGACGGTCGCTAAGGTGGTGGCGCACGCGCGAGAGACTTTCAGCGACATGGAAGACAAGACCGTGCACGACTTCACCTTCCCTGACTGGCTCGAGACAGCATCGATTAGCGAAGGGGAGATCAAGAAGTGGCTCGGTCAGAGTCAGCTCATCTTGCTCGTGGATGAGCTGAATCAGCTGCTCACCACGGACCTCTTGGACTCACTGGTCAGCATTGAGACCGACGAGGCGACAATGGGCAAGCAGCGCGTGGCTGCGAAAGCGGCAGAATTCCTCAGGTTGGTGTTCCTGAAGGAGGAGGGACGCTACTTGATCTTCTCCAGCCACGTTGCAACGGTCGGCAGCCGGCTAGAAGACTACTGGTTGCTGATCAAAAGGGGCCGCCGAGTCGTCAAGCTGCGGATCCCGGTGATTAACGAGCTAGCCGACGCACAAGCCATCACCCGTTGCACACACGGCGGGCAGATTTCCTGGACTGGGAGAGCACCTTCACTGCTGTACGAGCTCTTCAAGCGGAGCCCCACTTGCGAGTCCACAGATCTGGAGGGTGTGAGGCGGCTCTTCTCAGGAGCTAGCACACCCATGGATGCGGATATTGCCAGGGCCATCATTCGGTCAGCCCTCGATGGGGACCCGAATTGGGTTGCTGCTCTCGGCGCACTGGCGGGGAACGTTGACGCTTTCGGCGAGAGCATCGTATGGCCCCCGTGCTACTTGGGCACAGCTTGCGATTTGCTGTCTAACACCGAAAACGACGCCATTCAGTCGGCACTCGGCGGGGCGTTCATCTCTGGTGTCGGGCGTGTTGAGCCACTCTTGAAAGAGCTGCTAGAGGACAAAGGCTCCGGGTGACGGTGGCAGGGCGTGACTGCTGCCGCGGTTCTCCTGAGACTGCTGGACAGCCACATGGCGTACCTCAGCAGTGGTTTCCCGTCGCAGCTGCCTGATCCCGCAGATCTTCTTCTCCCTTTCCCCGTCACCATGGGCTGGCGGTTTGGAGGCTGCCGGTTTGGAGGGTTTGTGGACGTTTCTCGGTTTCGGGGCGTCAAGGGAATCGAGAAGGGCGAGGTCAAGACCCTCAGCCAGCTCATCGATTGGTGGAAGGAGCGCGCGGCATCCATGTCCATGCCTCGTCAGTTAGGAGACGGGTTCGTGTCTTACCTGGTGAAACCGACCAACCCGCAATTCGAGGGATTTGACTTCTTCGTCTTCGTCGAGCGCGATGGTCGCCTATCCCACAGCTGGGGCTATCAGGTCAAGGAGGCAACCACGGAACCCTCAGACGAGGCGACGGCGACCATCAAGAAGGCTTTGAAGGGCGTCGCCAATCTCTCGGATTCCACACACGGCATCGAGATTGCCGTCGTGTGGCTGCAAGGTGATTCCTCATCATCACCCAAGGGCCAGGAGCGTGAGGACAAGATTGGCAGCATCGAGGGCTGGCCATTCTACCATCCTTCTCCGAGGACAGTCCAGCTGTTCTTGGGCACGTCACTGGCCGAAACGTGCCCCTTCAAGCTGCTGGACGCGAGTTCAAGCTGCTTGACGCGAGAAGAAAGTGTTGAGAGGGTGTCTGACTGACGGGCAGTTGTTTGATGTTTTTCGCGAGTTATGACTGTGCGTTGACGTCGAAAAGTGGTGGTTTAAGGACTCTCGACCGTCTTCCTTTCAGTATGAACATTCGGCGCTGATTGATCGCACCATGCATACGAACTACACAGTCACCGATCGTCATGACACACAGCACTTCCCTCTCAGACGCATCGCATCAATCGCAAACGTCCCACCCATCCATCTAACCACCCATCCATCCATCCTCTCTCTGGCCACAAGTGCATAACCGCCACTCGTTCAAATGAACAGACACGCGTAGCTTAGCTGGCGAAGCGCTTCATCCACCGTGAGTCACCCACCAGTATTTTGCTAACACGAATGTATGAAAGCAAATCGGTACGTACATGGCTCACGTCAAGTCAAGTCACGCCACTGACGGCATATCTCTACACATCTTCCTGAGGTCAGTAGGCATCACCCTTTCACCCTCCCTCGCCCGCACACGGCTCATCACACTCTCCACACCCACACCACTGCCCATCTCACCCACCCAGTGGGCGACCATCTCCCTCTGCGTGGCCTCACTGGGCATTCCATCCATCCCTATCCACCTCTCCAGCCGCCCCGCACGCACCACAGACTCTTCCAGCATCGAGGGCGGCACCTGCGACGTCCCCACCACGCCGTACGCCGTTGAGTGGGATCCATCTTTCGTCTGATCTGTGTCTGTGTCGATGCCGTCCAGTGCCAGCAGCAGGGTGGTGAGCAGCCGCCGCTCGCCGGCGTACTCGTCGGTGTCTGCGTCTCGCTCCCTCTTGAATGCGATGGTCTCCAGCCCTTCTAACACCAACACACACGGCGACGAGCGAGCAGCCTGATGGAAACCGAGAACAGATTAGTGTGTCCATGGGTGTCAGGTCCAGAATACCTGCATGCAATGCGCACCTGTGCGAACCACCTCCGCAGCTTTCGCTCGCTGTCGCCTACGTAGGGGCCGAAAACCTCGGTCATCGGGGCGAAGAGCACACGGACGGCGGGGTAATGCTCCTGGGCGAGTGCGCGAAGGATATGTGTCTTGCCCACACCCGATGGACCGTGCAGCAGCACACGGGGCGGCCGGGTGACGCCGTACTCGCGATACAACCTCTGCAAAATGAAGACGACGCCATGCATTGGTTTCTCGTGCAGTGCAGTCTGGCCGGCTGGCTGACTTGCTGCCACTTACTTACCGGGTTGGTGAACCATGCGAACACCGACTCGTCGAGCTCCCTCATGACAGCCTGGTAGGCCTCGCCCACCACCTCCAGCCCCGAAGCCGTGTCCCCTCCCTCCACATCACCAGCCGCCCTCCGCCGCTCGCGTGGATGCCTCAGCCGCCGATCCAGCAACGCCCATGACACAGCCGAGGGGGCGCCCTGTGCGAGAGAGAGGCGCTTCATGTAGGGCGTTGGGTCGACGGATGTGGGCAGCTGGGAGAGGAGGGAATGAGTGTCCGTGTGGCTGTGGGGGGAGGGCTGGTGTGCCATGAGGGTGCGGCGGTGCCGCCATGTCAGGTGCAGGGAGGGGGAGGCGAATGGGGGCACATCTGAGCACACGGACAGACAACAAATGACAAACAATGGTGTCATCTTCTTGTGTTTGGTCGTCCCGGCCCTGACCTTGATGGAACCACTTGCTGACGACGGATGGGATCCACTTGGTGCTTTCACATACCCCCACCACCCGCCCGCCTCCTTTGACAAAATCCTTCAGCACCGTCATGCACTCATCGAGCGTCCGGGTCGACCCCTCCTGCGCCCCTCCGCGAGGCACAACCGCATCAAGACCCACCACCACCAGAAAAGGCGGGCTCGGCATATCCCTCTTCTCTCTCGTACGCCAAAGGTACTCGACAAAGTCCCGCAAGAGTATGCCGATCGGTGTCTGGACGTAGGGCGGCAGTCGCCCTTCGATAGTCACGGTGCCGGCTGCTGCTGCTGCTGCTGTGTCTGCGGGGCTCTCTTCATCTTGTCCTTTTGGCTCCTCTTGTGGACTGACGTACCGCCCTCCCTGCAGATGGAAGGCCACGTGCAGTGGAATCCAGCCGAACGAGGGATTGGTGGCCGTATCAGCAAGATGAAAACAGTCAGCAAAGGACGAGGGCGGCTGCGGCCGTTGGGCACACGCGATGACACCCCTGAGGGCCTGGATGAAGAGCGTGGTCTCTCTGCCGGCCGCCAGCCCCTCCACCAGTATCCTGGACTGCACCTGTACCGGGGATAGCTGCCCCTGCTGCGTGAGATGGATGTGCCGGAGCAGCTCGGTGGCATCCATGGCAGATGCAGGCTGGTCCTCTGTGCCAGCAAAGCCCTCAAGCCCCTCAATGTCGTCCAACACAGCCTCCCACGGGGGCCGTACCGCTGCGTCGAGGGATGAGCTTCTTGGAAGCATCGCCTTCGTCGCGTCAGTAGCCAGTCGCCAGATGAGCCCTGTCAGCGGCAAAGATGGCGACGGGCGCACGGCTGGGTTGGCGAAAGCGCAGATCGATGGCTGTTGCACCAGCAGCTGCGACGGACTGATCGGGTTCTCGTCAGATCGTGGCAATGTGGGAGCTTGAAGAACGCGAAACACGGCTGTTTGGCCCACGAGAGTCAGTGGCAAGAGGCAGCCCTCCTGCAGCATCAGCCGCAGCCTCAACTGCAGCTGTCGGATGATAATGGCATCCAGGTCAACATCGCCGAGCGTCCTGACGGCCTCGATGGTCGAATAGGCAGATGAGAGAGGGAACAAAGGGCCTTCAAGCACCAGACATGCATCACTGTCAAGTGCAGCTGCATCGCCAGGCTGCTCCACCACCGTTGCTTGGCCGCTGGATAGCTTTGGGAAGGCTTCGGTGAGCCATCGAGGGATGCAGATGCTGCCATCAGAGATCTCTTCGCAGGGCAGTGCTCGGAAGATGGCATCGGATGAGTCGAAGGCCCTGAGGGAGAGCCTCACCAGCGTTGTCGTGGGTGATGGTGCGTTGCCGAATGCCGGAGATACGAGGGCAGCATCGACAGGGAAAGAGGAGTTCTCATGTGTCAGGACGTCAAGGGAAAAAGATCCTTCAGAATCAGTACGCTGCGGATGAAGATCTGGTGATGTGTATTGCGCGCACGTGTCATCCGCCATTGCGCCCCTTGCTCGAAAAGCTGCGAGCTAAGCTGGCGATCGTCAAGGGGAGGGAAACGGTTCATCCCCTGAGGCTCAGCATGGATCACACGACGGCTCTCTCTCCTCTGTTTCCATGTGGGGTGCGAGGGGATGAGTCATTGCGGCAGAAGGTGAGTCAGCCGGGGGGCTTGTGTACCGCAGACGACACAGACACCGTGATGAATGTGCGTGTAAGCATGCAGGGCGATTGCACAGGTACACGTGTCATGGATGCCATATCGAGAGATTCTGCACAGATCTCATTCATTCGCCCACACCTAGCCCGGCCCCACTTGCCTCGCCCTCTCTATCGATGGGCACGGCAGCCGCTGCTGCTGCTGCAGCGGAAGACGGCTGTGCCACTGCTGCAGAACTGCACAGACACGCACACACACAGAGACGACAAATCGCTTCAAGTCACGCTCGCGTTTTGGTGTATACGCATACCTTGATGATGTCTCTACGCGGCCGCCTGGAGGGGAGCTGGTCAGACTGCCAGAGTACTTGACATAGCGCTCCTCCTTGCGCCCGGCCAGCGACTGCCCCACTGCCGCGACCACCAGCCCCCCGTCGATCTCTGTCCCTGGCTGAGGCCGCAAATGCGTCATCTCAGGATGCACAAAACCCGCCGGCTCGCGGCCCACACGCTCAGCTGGTCCCGCCTCCGTCAAGTTGATGATGCCGGCTTTCTCCGCCTGTTCTGCGGTGCTCTGGAAGGCCATGCGGGCTCCCGTGGTCTTGGTTGCGACGCTGCCGGCGCCGCCCTCGATCTCATATGCCGATGGGAGGTTGACGGATCGCCAGTCGATGCCGCTCATCTGGGGCTCGACCATCTTGTCTTTGACGGTCAGCACCTCGTATGGCACCTCCACTACGCGCTCGACGGGCACCTGAGCGAAGAGCGAGATAGAAAGAGGTGAGAACGGCGGAGGGATGGGGGGTGGTCTGCTGGCTGTTTGTTTCCTTGGTGCATCGATGCACCCACCCACCTGTCGTTTGACCACGAACGGCACCTCGACGTAGACGGGCTTGACCTCGTACTTGGGGATGGGCTTCTCCACATACACGTCCTTGGTCTCGTATTGCACCTACACACACATGTGGGCATCCATCGTCATGTCCTTTTATGGATGTGTGTGAGTGTGGTGGGTGTTGTGCAGTGCAGTGCAGTGCATCGTACGTGGGGCACTTCGACGATTTTTTCGACGAGCACTTCTTTGTATTGGATTTCGGTCCGCTTGACCTCCCTGACCTTCTCCTCATACACAGTCTCCACCTGATACTCGACACGCTCAACAGGCACCTGACACACACAAGGGATAAAAAGGGACCAGCGGCGTCTGTGTCTCCAGTGCCTGCCTTGCCGTGATTCATTGTCCTCGCTCACCTCTCTGTATTCGATGTGCGGGACCTCTACGATTCGTTCGCGTATCTCTGTGGGCCCGGGGATGGCCATGACCTTCTCGACGGTCTCCACCTCGGGGATAACAATCACCTCCTCACGCTCGCCACTGAGACGTACACAGACGCAGAAACACAACACATGCAGTGGACGGAAGGATCTGCCTGGCTGACGTCTCGGCTAGTGTGTGCCTTCTCTCTGCGTGTCAGCCAGCCTACATGTATTCGGGGACTTCGACGATTTTCTCCACGATCTGCACCTGCGGCACCTCCACTATCTTCTCCTTGAAGTGGCGGACGGGAACCTGACAAAGCGACAGGCAGGGCAGGGCGTGCCGTGACATGACATGACATGACATGATGGACGCCTCTTGTCTGGTGCGTGTGGCTGTCTGGCTGCGCATCCTACCACCACTTCGCGCTCCTGTATCTCGAGTTTCGGTATCTGCACAAACTTCTCCATTGTTATGATCTCAGGCACCTGAGAAGCACGCAGGAAGAGAGCCACACACAGCCGACATGACACGGGGGGTCGCAAACGTGGGCGAATGTGTGTTGGATCTGCTGCCTGCCCCTCGCACACACATACCTCCACCACGTGTTCCCGCATTTCGAGAAGGAACTCATCCACCACCTTGCCGTCGTCCCTGCAAACACAATGAAGGCTCTCCTTCCATCCCCGTGCGATTTCTTCATCTGTGTGTGTGTGGCTGACCCCATCCGCTGCACACGGTAGGAGTCGATGAAGTTGTCGGCGACCACCGTGCGGCTCTCGTAGTCCACACGCCGGGACAACACCTTACCATACTCAAACCCTGCACAATCAACCGAGGACACAGATGAACACATGTATTTCCAGTGGACACTTCTCCTCCTCCCATGCCTTTTGTGATCCTCACCAGCCTCCTCCCTCTCCTCCTTTTCCTTGTACTCGGGCAGATAGCATGGCACCGTCACCTCACCCTCCTTGCTGATGCGGATGGGCTTCGAGCAAATGCCGCAGATGATGTGGTCTTCTATGTCGGCCATCTCGCCCTCTTTCTGGTAGAAGGCCATGATCTCTTTCTGGTAGGGGCACAGCCGACAGATGGCTGGTGGTTGACGGATGTGGATCCTCTGCTGCTGTTGCTGCTGGAGCTGCATCTCCTTGATGAGCCTGGTGCCGGCCTGGATCTTCTGCTGCTGTTGGGCTTCTGGTCGATAAGCCTCCCTATCGGTGGAGATGCCATCCTTGTACCCCTCCTCAATCAGCCGCTCCGCGATGCGATACCGGTCCCCCCCCGCCGACTGCTGGAGAACCGACAGATCCTCATGATGCCTTATGTGCGCCCCCCGAGAGATCTCGTACACCTGTCCGTCATAGTCGACCGTCGTGGAGCTACCCGCACCCATTTCGTGGAGCAGGAGCAGGTATTTAGGGTTTCACGGAAGAGGTAAATCTTCTTCCGGAGGTGTTTGTTGTTGTAAGCGACTGATCCGTTGTCCCAGTGTGCATTTCTGTAAGCCACCACGCTCTGACACAGCGATCGCTTGGGGCCTGCTTGTGGGTTGCTCGGAGGGGTCCTTCCCTTCCCTCCGGTTCCTTCGTTCCGTGTTCCTCGCATCATCGCAGCCTTTGCGTTCACACGCCGCACTTGACGTCCCAGGAGAGTCGCTCGCCACTGGCAGTCGAGAGCCGTCTCCCCCTCTGAGAATTCCCGCAGCCATTGCTCAAGCTGATCAACACGACGATGTACCACCATCCAGCTTCTGTTGTTGTCCCCCCTCAGCGGACCTTCGCTCCTCTCACCGGTAAGTCTGGTAACTCAGCATTCATTGCCCCTTCAGCACCGTGGGTGTCTTGGTTGCAGGTCCCTACCGCACCTTTGCGCCCATCCAGGTGCCCCTCATCGGCCACCCCCCTCCCCTCCCGTCGGCCCACCCGCCCCACTACGCAGCAACACTCTACCAGCCTCTCCCCCACCAGCAGCCCGTCGTCTCCCCCACGGCGCCTCCCCAGCAAAGGGGGTTCGTGGCTCCCCCCGGCGGCCAGCAGCCGGGCAACCTGCCGCCTCAGCATGCCCGACGACCTCGCCGAGAGGAGGCGCCGCCCCTCAAGAAAATTCATGACCCCGACTCGTGCGAAGAGGGAGAGGAGCGGATTGGTATTTGAGAGAAAGAAAGGGGCAGAAGGGGGAGAAGACGACAGCGGCGAGGTGTGTGTGTGTGTGTGTGTGTGTGTGTGCACAGACATGAAGTCATTTGTCGAACACATCAAGTATTTGTGGGAGGACGACGACGAAATTGTGTTCGCCACGGAGGTGCTGGGGGAGAACGGCATTCTCGGGGAGCACCTGGGTTGCTACTTTGCGAACATGTCGAAAGGTAACATGACTACAGACACAGCCGGTGGGGGATGGATGTTTCTGGCATACCCATTTGTGATTCTCTTCTGTATGCAGGCGGTGAATACTTCTTCGTCGACAAGACGCGATTCGTAAGATAGACCACCTCGGCGCCTTGACCTGTCCACGTGGCTGTCTTGTTGTTTCAGGCCCTTCCTGACGGATTCCGAGTGTATTCGTGGGGCCCCCGCCCTCTTTGGGGGATCCCCGCAGGAGACACAACAACCTTTTTCCGTTGGAAGTGCCCGACGGGAGCGGCGGGGTACCTGCGGGATGCTCTTGTGCGTCAGAGCAGCATTCCATTCCACAGCGTGTATAACAAGTAAGGAAGAAAAGAAACAAGGCTTGCTTGACATACTTTGCCGCATTTGCGTGTATATGGCCTGGCGTGTTTGCAGCTGTCAGCACTTTGAGAGGGACCTGCGAGCTGCCGCACTTGGTGTGGCGCCAGCAAAGGTGCGGACTCGAAGTGTGTGGAGAACATACATTGGTGACATCCTGCGCGGCTTTTGCTGCCCACGCTGCGCCCCCATTACCATTGGTGCATGACAGGGTGGAAGGGATCGGTGCGTGTCAAGCGTGTACGTGCTTGGTCGATGTCGGGCTCTTTCTCCACCAATGTCAGGCTGCTGGGAAGGGGTAAAGCTGGGAAGGGGAGCGGTGCTGTTTCTGAGTCCATGAGTCCATGAGCGCGGGAGTGTGAAGTACAGCTACAAATCCTTTTCCTGTTGGCCGTGTCCCTTGCTCGAGACAGGCTCTTTCCCTTCATGCATTCAATTTGTGGTGTCTGTTGAGTCTTATGACATGTCTTGCAACGCACAGACAGCTCACGTCGTCTGTTAAGGGCTTCACGCTCGGTTTTTGTCGCTGATATAAAGGGTGTGCGCATGGGAGGGCCGTCCTTCTGTTGCGTGTTTCAACAGACAGGGAGGTAAGGACAGAAACGCAGAAAGGCCTTCGGTCTGAGCCCCTTCTTCTTTCTCTTTTTGATCCGTCCTTGCTTAAGTGACTGTCATTTCTGCGCCTTGCTTGCTATGTAGATAAGGGCTGGGATGGGTGAAACTGCATCATGCCGCATCCCTTGCTCAGAGGGCTCTTTCCGATTCGATTGCTGTGATCATGCTTTGTCTTCGTTCCTTTTTGCCTCATTCCGCTCGCTTGAGGTTCTCTGTTCCGTGTTCCAGCACAGAGAGGCTGCACTTGCTCCAAGTTTCGCTGTCTCTTTTGCTCGGTTCTTTTTCTGCAACAATCGCTTCCCTTGCTTTGCCTCTTCCCGTCGACTGCTGTCGCGTGTGTGGGTCTTTTCCAAGGTAGAGCTACACAGACCCTTCACGTGTTTGTCAACAATAGCTTGTCGTGTGTCTTTGTGTGTTCTTCAGCGAGCGGAATCGGCTGACGTCAATGCTGATGGGAGTGCTTCTTGCTCCGCCGATTTTATCGTGAGTGTGGGCCGAGAGAAGACGACAAAGACAACAAGACGGCTGGGCTCGGTAATCGAGAGACTTATCAAGAGCGGGCGTCGTTTCTTGAGATGGCAAGAGGGAGCGTGGGATTGCGTCAGGGCGAGGGAATTGCCGGCGGAAAACGGAGCACTTATCAATTGCTTTGGGAAGGGTCCAGGGCAAGAATATGAAGAGAATATGGCCCGATCTGCCAGAGGTGCGCATGTGTCCTCGTATGACTCGTTTACCTATGGCCCCTGTGTGTCTCCGGGCTTGCTGTTCAGGCAGGAGGGTTTCGTGCAAAGTGCTGTGGTGCTGCGCTGCCCCGCATCTGCCCGCCGTGCAAAGTGCTGTGGCTCTGGTAAATAATGCATACGGAGGGCAATGAGTTAGGTATACGATTGACTGACAGCTGACTCGTTGACAATGTCTGTCCTTGTGTGTGGCCTTAATGTGTTCAGTGCGGTTCCAGCATGGCAGTCCTTTTCATAGCCATCGCCAGTCGGTCAGTCAGCTCCTTCCAAGGAAAGGTAGATGACACACAATCGATCGCACACACCGATTCGTATTCGTCTTGTGTACGCGTGTACCCTTCAGTTTCGATCGATTGCTTCGGATCGCTCGGCCTGACCGACCGATGTGAGTGATTGATGTGAACGATGTGAGTGGCGATGGAGGCCTCCCTCTCGGCCATGGCCACGTCCATCGCGGCACTCGCCGTCACTGGAGCCGCATGCCTCATCGGTGCACTCGCCGCTCGCACCATCCGGGCTCAGTGCGGGCAACGCAACAACAGCGACAGCAACAGCAGTCACTTGAAGAGGCCTCTGCCGCCCTCCCAGTGTGCTGCCGCGCCGCCCCGCAAGCGCCTCAAGTCACTCAGCCAAAAGGGACGGCAGCCACACACCGATGACCATGATGATGACAGCATGGGTGCGAACGGGATGGATGACGGAATGGTGGCTGAGGAGAGAGAGGCCGACAGACACCGCAGGAACCACACAACATCGCAGTCGCAGATCATCAGGTCAGGCACATGATTCACTCACTCACCCATGAAGCTTGTTGATTGGCTGCTTGTGTGCTGTTTGTTGGTGGGTGCAGTGCCGCGTTGCAGCTGAGCCACCATCACCACCAGGCCATGTCTCCCGCTCACCCACACCCTCCGCCCTTCGCCGCCCTCATGCTGCCCGTCCATCATCACCACGCACCACTCACCCAACACCCACACCCACACCCACACCCACACGCCGACATACGACCACTGACAACAGACAACTCGATGATGATCCAACGTAACACACACAAACAGACAGTACCATGTCTCACTCCGTCACTTGTCTGTCTGTTTGTTGTTCATGCCTGTACTCAGGTGGAGGTGATGATGCATCTTCGTCTGCCATCGGGCCGCCTGACGATTCAGTGTCACAGCGAGGGGCCGCCGAGCACACCGAGCGACCAACGGAGGGGCAGGGAGAGGGCGGTGGTGGGTTGGAGATGGTGTCGTACGAGCGGCGGGCACCGAGGCTGGAGATCAACATGAACGAGGAACAATGTATTGCTTGCGGACACACAGCGAGACATGATGGCATGCATGATGGTCTCTCTTGTCCTGTGTGGTGTGTGTGTGTCAGTGATGTCTGCTGTTGCGTCGTATCTGAGTGAGCGCTTCCCAGAGCAAACGCCACAATCCATACTCGCATCGGTCAGCCAAGTAGCCAAAGGCACACCAACACCTCCACCGTCTGTCTGTGAATGTGTGTGTGTGTGCAGTTTGGTGTGTTGTGCAAGTGCGTTGAGATTGAGCGGGGCCACCTCGTGCTCGCGTACATTCTCTTCCAACACACAAACGACGACACCATACGAGTGAGGGAAGGAGGGAGGAAGGAAAGGCACCAACCAGACCATTTGTCGCGAGGCGATGTGTGTGCAGCGGTTCTCTGTCGACGTGTGGCTGAGCACGGTGTTTGCGTTCGTGCACCAGTTGTCGCAGCGCGGCAACTCGCAGCTCGACGCCATGTCCAGTATCATGCAAATCGTCAAGAAAATGAAAGTACACACATAGACAGACAGCAGAGGTCCCATCCCAAGCACCTGATTCTGCGTGTGCGCATGAGTGTGTCTTTGTCCAGGTGCCCGTGTCTCAGGTGACGTCATGCTTCGATCTCTTCACATCAAGATTCGCAAACAAAAGAAACAGTAAGGACACACACGCACAACACTCCCTCAGTCTAGCATTGTCGATGGTGTGTGTGTCAGTATGGCATTTGTTGGAGACGGAGGGCAATGCGGCCGTCAAGTCGCTCGCATCAAGAACTCTGCGCAGGTGCACAATCATACACAGACGGCACACAGACACATCCATGCATTGATGTATGGGAATTCCTCATGCACAGGAGTGCCCGTGTTCGTGAGATGGAGTCGTCCAAGTCGAGCAACAACAACAAGCACACACCCGCCGCCCGCACCCGACAGCCGACCAGCAAGAAGGACAAGAAGGAGAGTGAGGGCACGCTCTGGCTGCCACAGGCCCAATCGGACGCAGGTAGGTCAGGCCCCACACACGAGATGAAAGGAGATGTCATCAGTGTCTGTGGGCATCGCATGTGTGTCTTTAGGTGGCAGCAGATCTCTGTCTGTCCAGAGGGCCAAGAGCAGCAAGCGGCGGGACGGTGCTCGTGGATGAATGAGTGCATGAGATTGTGTGTCAAGGGCAAAGACTCAGACACAACAGCGCCGGATACATGGTTTCATGTTGTGAATCGTCCCACATTGCGAATGCACAGGGTGGAGAGGTAAGGCAGGGAAGCTAGGCAGGTCACATCAGTCAGCACGAGATTGGAAGCGGACAGCCAATTGTGTCTGCTCTCTCTCTCTCTCCTCTCACCCCTCTCATGTCGGCAACAAAAGCTGACTGGTCCAACTTGACTTACTGGGCTCTGCACTCGACGGCTCGTCTTTCGATGACATGCCAGCTGCGTACAATCGTGTCAGCGAGGGCATCCACGGCAAGACGAACCGGCGGGCCGCATCGCACCAGCGTGCAAAAATAAGGAAGGTGGGTTGGAAGGCCTCTCGCACACCAACACGAACACACACGTACATGCAGCCACCCCGCCCGCCAGACACGTATTGACAAACACCACAGCTAGGCACGGAGCATCGATCACCTGCGTGCAGCCAGCCATGGCCACTGACTGGCAACAAAAGACCAAAATCCCACGCATGCACATGACGCATACACTGCTATTGACAAGACGGGTGGCGCACGGATGGGTGATCGAGAGAGATCGATAGGCAGTGAGGCAGGCCAAGTAGGGCGCAACAAGCCAGGGGAAAGGAAAGACACGATAAGAACACTGCAGCAAAACTGCCAGCCACTCGCTCCACGAAAATCAACACATAGGGACACACACACACGCACTACAAATCCACCTCTCGGCCCAGCCATGCATCTATTCACTCGGCCCTGGCAGCTCCTTTGTGTTGATGGTGAAGATCTCGCACTTGGCCTCGTCTGCCCGTGTGGATGAGCCGTCGGTGGTGGTCTCCGAGCCGTCGCCCTGCTCCGCCGCCGCCTTCTTCTCTCCTTCCTCATCCTCCCAGAAGAAATCCAGCGGATCGGCAGCCTGATGGCCATCCCATCACCGACACATGCACACCGCCTGTCGGTGCGTTGTTCGTGTTGTTTTCATATGACATACCTTGTCGGAGGGTGCCGCCTGTGGAGTGTCGTCGCCGTCATCGTCCTCGTCCGACAGCACATACACCTCCGTGCCGGGGGCAAACACTTCAGTCGAAGGGACCTAGAGGAAGCCACAGTACAGACAGCACGCCGACTGTGGCAAGCAGGGCAGTCGTGTCTGTCTTTGTGTGTGGGATGTGCTGTGGTCACTCACTGTCTTTTGGTCGTCTCCATGTGGGTGGACGGCGTCGTACACGTCCTTCCTGATCCACACCTTATACACTTCCTGACCCTCATCTGCCGCCAGCGCAGCCGACCGCCGCCGACGTCGGCCCTTGACACGACCACCCTTGCCGTCACCACTCTGGCAAGACAGACAGACCCACAACACACACACGCACACACACACACGCACCACACACAACACACAGGGCGTAACAAGACCAAGGCTCATGCATCTGTGCCTTGTGTGTCACTCACTGTGGCAGACCTGTGAGCGTGGCGGCCTCTTCTTCTTGGTCAAGTAGTACACAGGTGTTGCGGTGTCGGGTGCCACGCCGGCATCTGGTCAGGTCAGACAGCAGGCAGACAGACAGACAGTAGTACTAACGCAGGCAGACAGCCGTGGTGTGGTGTGTGACGTAACAGATGGATGGCTATGACTGACCTTTGATGAGGGTCTCAATCCTCTCCTGTACTGCCTGCGCAGTAGAGGTAGAGGACGGCTGAGCGGCATCGCCAGGGGATGGCGCAACCGACGACCCCTGTGCTGATGTGGCGGCGGTGCGCTGAGATGATGTCGGCGGGGCAGGTGGAGGGCTCTTGGCCTGCTGTGCTCTGAGCTCTTCGAAGGCCTTTAGCAGCACACGAGGCCTGAAACGAACACGCAGAGTCCGTAATCTTGTCTGGCAGCTGCGGATCTGCTGCCGGCACCCTCTCACCTCTTGACGAGCTCCTGGCCTGTCCTCTCACGGGCCGCGCTTCGCATCGGCGAGATGTGCTCGTGCAAACTCCAGCACACACACCGCTGCTGCGTACGCCCGTCGCCCTTATCCCTTTCCCCCTTCCCCTGTTGGCGAGCTAGTCTTGCAGATTTCCAAGCTCGCACTGTGTGGAAAACTCCCGTTCTGTGGTCGAGCCCTCTCTCTCTGAGTCACCACCTTCGACGACTATGCAACACGTTCGAAGAACACGAGGAACAGATCCAGCAAATTGTGTTGCTGTGGTGCTGATGGTAATATCACGACTCGCGGTGGCAGTGGCATGGCAGCTGCCGAGCGGCCAGCATCAGCCGAGAAGGCCGGCTCTGCCGTCCTCCCTTGTTCATCGGCAGCAGCCGTCCTTTCGCCGCTCATCCACGGTGTTGCGTGAGAGTGTAGGAGATGGAGGCGAGGCAGCGGGCGATTTGCCTCCGAAGCTGCGGACGCTGATTGCGACATTCAGGAGGATGCCGGACGATAGATTCAGGTGACTGAGTGAGATGGTCCTTGTGGTGTGTATTTATTTGCTTGGGTGGGTGGGTGCAGGTATCAGCAGCTGCTGGTGTTTGCCAAGGGCCTGAAGCCCATGAACAATGCCTACAAGACAAAAGAAAACAAAGTCAAGGTCAGACAGTTCAGGACATGCAAATGGACGCTAAGAGCAGAGGCATCGTGTCTCACTCGTCTGCCAATGTTTGTGTGTGTGTGTGCCCATGTTTCCTGGTCTCAGGGATGTTTGTCAGTGGTTCACGTGCACGCGGAGGGCAGAGAGGACGACAGTGGCGACATGAGGATATACTTCCAGGGCGACTCAGGTGGGTGGGTCAACCGACGAACCACAAGCAGACATCCATTCTTGTGGGTCTGCAACTTATCGAGTGTCTCCTCTCCTTATCCAGACGGTTTGCTAACGAAGGGTCTCGTCAATTTCCTCGTGCAGGGGCTATCCGGTAAGTGACGCCATTCAATAGCTCCACACACCAGCCGGCTATGCGGCACTGTGTGTGCTTGGTTGTGCAGGCTGCACGCCCCGCCAGATCGAGAGCGTCCCGGCTGCTGCCGTCATGGAGGCCAGGGTCACCAACTCACTCACACCGGGGTGAGTGAGGGAGTGAGTGGGGCACACGCCAGCCCTCCCACCACATGGCGTTCGCCACACCTGCAAGTGGCCGTGGTTGTGTGTGTGCAGGCGCAACAACGGCTTTCTGAACATGCTTGAGACGATGAAGGCCAAGGCCAGAGACATCGCTGCTGTGCAGGGGCGTGCGTAGAGAGAGGGGAATGAGTGAGTGGGGGTTGGTTGGTTGGTTGGTCCCTCCCTGTTCAGTCAGTGTTGATAGATAGCCTCTGGAAGGACCCTGTTGCTGACTTTATCCGACTTGCATGTGTGTCGAGTGTTTCAGCATTCAATGAATGCGCCTCGTGTGTCCATCAATCTATCCGCCACATGGTCCACGATCGTCAGTCACCCTGTCTGCTGCACCACACTAGTGCTCGGCTGCCCCATTTCAGCCACGCCCTCCGCCCCGTTGATGACGCTAGCTTCTGCACCAGGCTGCTGTTGTTGCTGCTGCTGCACAGCTGCTGGTCGGCTGCCTTGTGCAGGTTTGAGTACGGGGAATGCGATGACGTCTCGTATGGAGGTGCTGTTGGTGAGGAGCATCGTCAGCCGGTCGATGCCCACACCGAGACCACCAGTGGGCGGCATGCCGTACTCGAGCGCCGTCACAAAGTCCTGACCGTGACAACCAACACACACCCATCAGTCTTTGCCCTGCCTGTTGGTCGGTCGGCAGTGCAGTGCAGTGGCGTGCATACCTCGTCCATCTGGTGCGCCTCGTCATCTCCCGCCTCCCTCTCCCTCAGCTGCGCCTCAAAGCGCCTCCTCTGGTCACGGGGGTCATTCAGCTCAGTAAAGCCGTTGGCCACTTCCCACCCATAGATGTACGTCTCAAACCGGTCGGTCAGGCGCGGGTCATCGTCGGCCGCACGGGCGAGTGGGCTGATGTCCAGGGGGAACTTGGTGACGTGGATGGGGTGGGGGAGGGTGCGGAGGGAGGGCTCCACGAAATGCTCGAAGGCCGACTCGACGATCTTGCCCCACGACCGGAGCCGCGAGCAATCGAGGCCGAGCGACTCGGCCTTTTCTCTTGCCTGTTGCGATGCAGGCACAGCATAGCACAGGGAGCCTTTGTCTGTGACAGACAGAGTGGGTGGGTGCTTCCCTTCCCGCCCGGCTCACTCACTTGTTGGTATCTGTCGCATGCCATGAAGTCGACGCCCGTGTGGTTAAGCACCAGCTCAGTCATCGTGTGGCGGGGCCAGGGGGCCGTCAGGCCAATCCGCTGGCCCTGATACTCCACTGCCAGAGGGCTGCCCTCCCCTTCCCCCTCCCCTCTGCTGACGACTTGGGCGGTGCTTGTGGCGGCCTGCGTGACGAGGGTCTCTGTGAGTGTCATCATGTGGTCGGCCGTGGCGTAGGCCCAGTACACCTCCACTGTGGTGAACTCGGGGTTGTGCCGCGTCGACAGGCCCTCGTTGCGGAAACACCGATTCAACTCAAACACCTGCAGAGGGAGGTAGACACACATCTATGCAGTCAGGTGGACGGTGGGATGAGTGTCTTGTGTGTCCGTGTGTGGCCTTGCCTTGTCTGAGAGTCCGCCCACAATGAGCCGCTTCAAGTGCAGCTCAGGTGCGATACGCAGATACAGATCCATGTCCAGCTGACACACCACACACAGGACAGGTGAAAAGACCACACAGCGTGTTTCTTTGCCACTGGGCACAAGTCAGTCAGTGTGTGCCTGTGGTCTGTCTCATCAATGATCTTACTGCATTGTGGTGCGTGACGAAGGGCCTTGCAGCCGCGCCGCCCGCGATGGTCTGCAGCATGGGCGTCTCGACCTCCAGGAAGCCGGCGGCCTCCAATGACGACCGAATAGCACTCATCAGCACACATCGAGCCCGCAGGGTCTGCCGAGAGCCCTCATTCACTATCAAATCAACATACCTGCACATCACGTACACACGCAGGGAATACAACCCCCACACGCTGTCACGCCATATTATCTGCAAACCTACCGCTGTCTGTATTTGACTTCCACGTCAGTGAGTCTTGTCCACTTGTTGGGCAGCGGCAGCAGACACTTAGCCAGCAGGTGCAGCTGCCTCGCGTTGACAGTCAGCTCCCCCCTCGGCGTGCGGCGCACCCTGCCCTCCACGCCAATGACGTCGCCCACATCGAACAACGCCAGCAGGTCCGCACACCCGCCGCCTCCCTCCGGCACCCTCAGGTGGTCCTTGTGGCAAAAGATCTGCAGCCGATGGACGCCGTCGTCCAGGTCAATGAACATGCCCTTGTTACGCATGGACGCGATGCGCCCGGCCACCACGACGGCCTCGCCGTCAGCGGCCTCTTCGCCTGGCTGCAGCTCGTCATAGCGCCGCCGCAGCTCGCCCAGTGAGAGGGATGGCTCAAAGCCAGAAGGGTAGGCAGGCTGTCCGTAGTCGTCACGGATGGCTGCCAGCTTCTCCAGCCGCAACGCACGGATCTCGCCCCTCTTGCCCTCATCCATAGGCCCTTCATCGCCGTCGCCGTCGTCACTGTCTTGTCGCTTCTTCTTGCCTTTTGCAAGTAACACACTCCTGCTGCGCCAGACGATGCCTCTTCTTCGCTGAGCCGCGGTCAGAGGGACATGCTGAGAGGACAGGAATGCAGGAGGGGATGGGACGGCCGCTTCTGTGGTCGATAGCTGGTCGAAGATCCCAATAGCCGTCAGCATGAGGACGGCCGATGGATCAATCTGCATGCTGCAAGAAGGCAGCAGCCTCACAGAGCCACAGATGATGCAGATCTCGAAATCTTTAGTCAGGCCTGCATGTTTCTGGAGCCTCCGGCAGCTGGAATCGTTCGGGTTTTCCCTGAAACCAATATGAGACTCCGATGAGCATAGAGCTGCAGTTCAGCGTTCGATTCTACGACAAGCGGTCGGATAGGCCCACGTTCCGGCAGCCCGTTACTATTCCACCCCGTGTGATAACCTTCAATCCCGGCATTCGTCGCAGTCAGCTTCAAGACCTGATCAAGACGACATTTCCTCATGCCCTTGACGGCTACGATGCGTCGGAGCTGCTGTTCCCGGATCACCAAGCTCTGACTGCCGATGATGTGATAATCGACGCCACCAGCTTCCCTTCGCATGGCGGAGCAGACCAGGATCACATCAGGGTCGAAGCAGGCCTGCAGGGGGGGCAACAAGGCGAGAGCGAGGCCACACGAAAACGAGTAATGCGGTAGGATGGCGGAGGTGGCGATTTGAGGCATGTGCGTGTATCTTCCTTTTGTTCACAGAGGCGGCTCTGCGGCTTCTACCTCTGGCTGCCGATTATTTTCCTGGTTATCTCCATCTTCATATACGGCACTAGCGGACAGCACTTCCACGGCGGCTTCTGGTCGGGATTCTGCCTTGCAGTCGCACTCTTGTTCGTCGGCCTCATACTCGCTGACCTCCCGGTTGCCGACAGCATCGACCGATACGTTCAGGGACGATACTTCGGGTGGTGCCTCCTCGACTGCCCCGACTGGTGCGGCTGCTTCAGAGACCAGCCGCGAGGTGACAAGCAAGACTCCCTTGTTGGAAGAGCACCGTGTTGGAAGAGGACCGTGAGCGGTCGAGCGAAGGGATGTGAGGGTGGTGATTGTTGGCTTTTCTATTGTGAGGGGACAGTGGTGGTTGGGTGGAGGGTGGAGCAGCAATTCGTTCCTGTTGACTGACTGACTGATTGATAGACGGAGGACATCAGACACATGGATGCCTTCATGTGATCTCCTGCCTGCAGCTGTGTGTGTCTGTTCGTTGCCGATTGCCTTCTCACTCGGACTCATCCACCCACCCTCCTCACTCAATCGCTCCACTCTCTCATTCAGTCAGTCAGTCAGTCAACCTGTCAACGCTATCCATCCATCTTTGTACACGAGTGCAATCAATCATCCGGTCAGACCGCGGTTTGTCACAACAGCTCACGGAAGTGAAGCTGAGACGAGGCAGGAAGCCGCGGGTGGGACAACGTGCCCTGTGGATGAGCACCGTACGGGTACTGCCAGGCCCTGCATGGTCGCATGCGGCGATAATCTTACCCCTGTGACGGATGGCTGTGCGTCTGTGTGTGCAGGTCTGAGTTGGTAGGTGTTCTTCGTTCATCAGCAGTCAGTTATGTCGGGCTGGCCGGAGCCTCATTGGCCTTCTGGAGCTCTGTCACGCCTGGAGCTGAGCCAACCATCCCTCGCTCTCCACCCTCCCTGCCCTTCACGCAACGTCCGCCCGGCTGCCAATTCGTGTCGAGTAACGGGGAGAGGGATATGGAGGGAGGGGGGTAGACAGGGAGGAAAGGAGCAAAGGGCTGTGAGTGATGGGACAGACAGACAGACAGACAGACAGACCGGTGATTGAGACACCATGCCTGAGATACACTACACCGCACGATGAATGAATGGAGCAGACGTATGTATCGGTAACTCGATCCCCCAACCAAGCAAATACATGCATACCGCAAAGGTGGGGGCTGAAGCTGTACATGCATCTTTGTCATCCATCAGCAGCAAAAGTGTCTCACATCCATCCCACGAATGAATCCCTCCGTCCATTCCATGCATATGCGTCCGTCCATCCATCCCCCTCTCGGATATCCGTGGGGTCACACGTGCACGGATAAAAATCTTGCACCCTGTCTGCCTGCCGTCCCTACACACATCGATATCCACCCCACCCGGGGCTGCCTGCCTGCCTGCCTGCCTGCCTGTACAAGACTCCTCTCAGTCCATCTACTTATCCACTGTCTGTCTGAGTGTCGGCTGCTACCATAGCGTCATGCATGTGGTGTGCGTGCGTGTGTCATCTGTGTTGGCTGTGCTGTCTAGATTAGATGTCTTCGTCGAACTCGGTGTGGTTGAGCTTCAGATAGCCCTCCTCCTGCTGACGCAAATACTCGTTGCCAAAACCAGCCTGCATCCATCAACCGCACACACACACAAACGACCAGAGGGTGGATGTGCCATTCGTTCGTCAATCGGTGTGTCCATGTATGTATGTTGGCTGGCTGGCAGGCTGACTGACCAGTCCGCCCAGGAGTGCGCCGATTGGGTAGCAGTAGTGTTCCTCCCTGAGTAGTGCCAGTCTGATTTGGTAGGCCACCTCGTCCTCCACGTCCATGACGCCAAAGATGAACCCAAACAGACCGCCCATGACCAACGCTATCGACAACACCAGCATCACCTGACCACACCACACACACAACACACGCACACAGATGCATAATCAATCGTCAGCCGTGGCCCTGCGTGTGTGTGTGTGTGTGTGTGAGTGTGCCTACCTGGCTCTTTGATTCGACGAGCGGCTTTGCCCCGTTGGGCTGCAGGAAGCCCAGGAAGTAGTTGATGAGGTCCACGACTGAGAATGTGAGTGCAAAGGCCACCGAGACGCCCAGGATGGTGTAGAGGGGCACCTTGGCCAAAGGCGACAGACCCACAAACCAATTCCGCTCCAAAACGAAACACAGCAGGCCCGACACCACGATCTGACACACATGGAGCAAAGGGACCATACCATGATGGATGGCTGTCTCTCTCCCCGTTGGTGGCGTGGCGTACCATGACAGCGAATCCGGTGAGCTGTTTTTTCCTCTGCTGTGCCTCCTCGTTGGCGTGGCCGAGGATGCGCCACAGAATGACGCTGCCGACCGTGATAAACAGCACGCCGAAATACTGACACACCAGGCAGACAGACAAGGGACAGCAGCACACACACGCACACACACACACGGGCAGCAGCAATGCATCCACAATCAACGCGTGTGTGTCTGCTCTCCGTGAGTACCACAGAGAAGAATGGGCTGAGTGAGATTTCGACGAGTGTGCAGTTGACGACGAGGCTGATGATGATGCCCATGACCACACCGACAGCGGCAGACAAGGACCCCTTCCACACCAGCTCCTTGCTCATCCTCAGCTGCAGCGGCGCCTTCGGCATTTTTGACGAGTGATGATGATTTGATTGAAGATCTCTCCCACCACACACAAGATGAGCAGGACGTTGCTGATCAGATCTGCCCTTCAATATGCGAGCTGAATTGCGATCCTGCTCTGAAGGAGGAGCGCCGGGATCATCGTCTACGGCCATGGCGGCGACTCCCGACAAGAAGGAGGCGCAGCAGTTTCTCGAGTTCGTCAAGAAGCACCCACACGGGGCTTCTCAGGGCATGCTGACGGCGGCAGGATGGGAGGCGGAGAGAATCGCCCAGATAGCCAACTGGCTGTGTCTGCAGGGCCGTCTGCAGCTCATGATTGGGCCCGACAGCAAGCCATCGTGGAAGTACCGCACCGCAGAGGAGGCCAGGAAGTTCGCCGACCTCGCTCCGGAAGACGTCCTCGTCTACCAGTCGATAGAGAAGGCTGGTGAGATAGATGACAATGGACGGACACATATGGGTGGGTGGACGGATCAATGGATGCATGGATGGATGGATGGATGGGTGGGTGGGTGTGTCAGGTCGTCGTGGCATCTGGACACGTGACTTGAAGAATCAGTGCAACTTGCAGCCGCACCAGATCCAGAAGGCCCTCAAGGCGCTGGAGGGCCGGCGGCTCGTCAAGGCCGTCAAGAGCGTCCAGTTCAAAAACAGGAAGGTCTACATGCTCTTCGAGCTCGAACCTGACAAAGAGGTATGTACGCTGCTTGGGAGATGAGGTATACGATTGTCGCCTGCCTTCTCCAGGTGTCTGGTGGCTCGTGGTATCGTGATGGCGAGTTTGACGAGAAGCTCATCGAGGTCGGCATACTGAACTGAATGGACGGGACGGACTGATGCGCATGGCTCATTGCTGTGACGAATGAATGGTATGTTTATGTGTGTGCGTGTCAGTCTCTTCGTCAGCACTGCGAGGACATGATATCCAGCTGCGGCAAGGCCACCCTCTCAGAGATCAGGCAACATCTCAAGACATCGGGAATCAGCAAAGTCAGCCACACGGGCGGGCACAGGCGGTCCAAACACGGGTATGCAAGGCGTGTGTTGGTTGGTCTGTGTATGTGTGTCAGGATGATTTGCCCGAGGAGGACATCATCACTGTGCTGCGGACGCTCGAGTTGGAGCAGAAGATCGTCTCATTCGACGACGAGGGAGCCACCATCGGCGACAAAATCTACCAGGTAGGTACATCGACGGGTGCAGGTACATCGACGGGTGCACACACACACACCCATCCCTTCACTTGTGTGAGTATCTGTCTGTTGTATCCGTGTGTGCGCAGACGACCAAGTGGGCTCAGCTGGAGATCTACAAGGAGATCCCATGTGCGTCATGCCCGGTGTTCCGGGACTGCACGCAGGGAGGGGGCAGCCGCATTGGCCCGGAGAACTGCGAATACTACACCAAGTGGCTCGGACTCGACAGAGACGTACGAGGGAGAGGCAGGCAGCTAGCTGGACACACATGAGTTGGGAATGCACGTCTGTGTTTCCTGTCTGTCTGTTGTGGAATGCATTGATTGCAGGTTAGGCAAGACGACACAGCCATGCAGTTCTGAGTGTTGACCTTTCTTTGTCCTGTATAGCTACAATGGTTGCAGCAAGGCATGTACAGTGTGTTTCTCCGGATGAACCTGCCTGCCTGCCTGCGTGGATTGACACAGTGTGCATTGAGGTTGTTTGTGTGTGCCGAAATGACCAGCGGACCAGTTGAATGCACAAAGCATTCTACGAGGAGAGCTCGGGAGGGGCTAAGGTTTCAGGGTTTGGAACCCTGATCGAATGAGATCCTTCTGGTTCTATTCCCCTTGTGATGAGCCTATGGCTGAGATGTCAATCGATGAAGCAACAGGCACGGCTGCCCACCTTGTCAGCCGCTGAAGGGGACACTACCAGAACCAATCGCGGATCTCCGAGGTGCTCGTTGAGTCTTGGCGGCGGGAACGTGGCAGATCAGCATCACCGGCGCTCGTCAGCGCCACACAGTGACGATTCCTGCGCAGAAATCCCACTTTGATCGGTTTCTGTGCCTTCTCCTTGACACGCCTTTTCTTCGCTCCCTTGTCAGATCTGCCGGCACGTTTGGCTTGCCTGTGATGTTCGGTGCGCTCACTCAACCAAACAATGACATCATTTTCTGTGGCTGGTGTCCCGTGTTGTGATCCGCAGAATGTTCCAAAGAAGCTGGGATGGTTGACGTGACGACCGGTCGACTCACTCAGGGAAGACGGTAAGGGTATCGAGAAACACGCAGCACGAAGCAGTAGCACGAAGAGCACGCTGTCCCCACATGCAGTGCAGTCAGGCACATACACACATCCATCTGCCTATGTCACGTGTAGGGGAGGTAGACGGTTGCCGGGCTGCGGGAAGCCTCCCCTGTCGCCGCCGTGTGTCCACGCCGACATTCGAGTTCCCTCTTGCGCCCCTGGCTGTGTGGGCCACATGGACCCGGCTTCCTTTCGGTGCGTCGCCGGCCCCCTGTGGTGAGCATAGAACGTGACGTTCTTGGCGGCCGTCTTGGGCACCACCCTCTCCGTCATCGGTATGGCCGATGTGACGCGCTGCAGCTCCTCGGCGAAAAGGGCCGAGGAGGGAGGGGGAAAGCCTAAGGGGAGAGGAAGTGGCGGCCGCCGAGAGGGTTTCGGTGGGTGGTGTGTGGCAGGGGGTGGTTGTGCTGTGTGCTGGGTGGAGGGAGGGGAGGGTGGCACGACGATCGGGGGTCGCGAGTCGATGTCTATAGAACACAGCGCGGTCGTCACCTTGGTTGGATCTGCAGCAACCAAACCAGGGACGCACACAGGTCAGTCAGCTATGTGATGTCCTTCGTGCACAAACTGCACTGCCCCACACGCTTTGTTTCGCTTACCTTTCTCCGAGTCGAGTCTGTATTTCTTTTCGATCTTGTCGACTTGCTGCTGCAGCCGTTTCTTCTCGAGGCCGTGTGCTATGGTGAGGTTCTGCCACATGGTGCGGTGATGGCGGTGCAGCGACTCCAGCTCAGCCGCCTCCTGCTGACACTCGGCCGCACGCATGCTGCCTATGCGGTCATCGAGGGCTCGCTGCTCCCGCTGCTGCTGCTCAAGCAGCTGGTGCTTGCGACGCTCCACGGCCTCTAAAGACAGGAGGTGCGCTTTCTCGAGGCCGGCGGACTCGATGCGCTCCACTCTCTTCTTGAGCTTGTGTGCTGCGGTGTGCTCGCCCATCCGGCCCAACACCTCCATCTGCTTCCTCATCTTGAGTGTCAAAACCGTAGGACGGGCCTGCATGGAGGCGGGGGGACGCATTAGTTAGTGAGGGATACACATGGATGAAGTCATTGCAATCCCGCAGAGACGCACCTTGTGTTTCTCTGCCGTCAGTTTGCGGTCGAGATTGTGGTACTCGATGGTCTGCCGCTCTCGGAGTGTCTCCTGGAGCCTCAGTATTTGCGCCTCCAGCCCCGCCCACTCCACCTGCTGCCACCGGTCACGGAATGCCGCCATCTCGCTCTCCTGCTGAGTCAATGCCTCCTTTCTCTCGCTGCAGCAACAAGGTGACATACAGGAAATGATCCGCTCATGGGGCTGTTGCAATGGCTGCATGTGTTTGCCCGGCTACCTACCGTTCGTGTCGTTCATGCATGTCCCTGGCTAGCTCCTCCTGATGGAAGAGCCGCAGCTCCCGCAGCTTCATCCTTGCCTCGAACGCTCTCTGGAAGTCGCCGCTGGCCTCACACATGGCGCTCTCTTTTTTGAGGATCTTGATGAAGTCCTCGTGGAGCCGCTGCTCGGCCGGGGGCACGTGGGCCGCACGAACAGCCCCGATGCCCATCGGCCGAGGAACCATGGCGGTCAGCAAGGGGAGAGAAGGGAGATGGGGGCTATGGGGGGCTTTCCGTCTCCGGTTCCATCCGCGACTCAAGTTGAAGGACTGCGAATACCGTGGAGATCACCATGGAATTCCCCGGTTATTTCCACATCTCTTTCGACAGTATCGTCAAATCGGCCTTGTTGCTGCTCATCGGCTGGGTGCTGGGGCGGATCTGGAGCACCTGGAGCATTAGAGCAGCGCCGACAGGCACATCGTCTCCTCCACCGCTTTCCCGAGAGAAGAGCGCTGAGTCAGACCATCCCCGCAGGCAGTCGACAGAGTCATCAGGCCACCGGCCTTCTCTGCCACACTGCAGCCCCAATGTCGATGATGCGCTGGAACACATCCTGTACCCACCGCAGCTGCCCACACTGCAAGGCTTCTTCACGAGCAAGAAGGGCAACCGTAAGTGTCCAGACACACACACACACACGCAGATGATGGATGCGTTATACATGCACTGGATCTTATGCAGACCACATTTATTATGAGGTGTGCGGGAACCGCCAGGGCTGGCCTGTCTGCGTTTTGCACGGGGGGCCGGGAGGCGCCGGCGCAACGCCCATTCTCCGCAGATTCCACGACCCTGACGCATACAAGTGAGTGTGCGATGGCCCCGAGACATGTGTCTGTCTGCCTGCCTGTCATTGCCCCAGGTTGGTGCTGTTTGACCAGCGCGGTGCAGGACGCTCGTATGCAGATGGCGACGTGTGTGAAGACAACACGATTTGGCATCTAATCGATGACATGGAACAGGTGAGTGTCGCGACAGAGTGACAGACAGACATCATTTGCTGACTTTGATTTCGACACTGATGCAGCTGCGGGAGCTTTTACACATCCGGCAGTGGCAGGTGTGTCGCAGAGACAAAGCGATAGGACGAGAAGGAGGACATTGTGCGTCGTCGGTTTCTTGGAATAGGTGTGTGGCGGTTCCTTCGGCAGTGCTGTGGCCCTGACTTACGCCATTTGTCACCCCCATCGCGTCAGCTCTTTGGTGCTGCGGGGGGTGCACACACTGCGGCAGCGCGAGTTCGAATTCTTTTACCAGTGGGGTGCCAGAAACTTCTATCCCGACGCATGGCAGGTCTTCGCCGGGCTAGTGCCCAAGCAGCAGCAGCGATCACTCATACAGGTGAGAAAACCAGCCTCAGATTGCGATCCCATTCCTTTCTCGCTCTTTCTTCTTGTCCTTTATTTCTCCCTTGCTGCAGGCCTATCATCAGCTGCTGCACGAGCCAGAGCCCCACAACCAGATGCCCATCGATGGCGAAGACGATGAGGACGACAACATAGCAGAGGAGGAGGCAGAACAACCTGAGGGCGACGACATCGAGACAAACCCAAACCCAAACCCGAACCTCCTCAGCCCATCTGCTGCAACTGCGCGCCCCCGGTGCAACACCGACATGGACACCATCGAGATGGACGAGGAATCCGAGTCGCCCAAGCCTCAGAGAAACGCGACTTTCGACACTCCTCCGTCTTCCGGGCAAGCCACAGAGCAGCCACAGGAGTGTGAAAGCGATGTGCCGGCAAAAGGGCGGCCCCGTGCGGAGAGCGACAGGTTGCTAGCGGCATTTGCGTGGTCGGAGTGGAGCGAGACGGCGGCTAAGGTCCGTCCACCGCCGCAGAAGGACGTCACGGTCATGCGCCTCATTTCGACTAGCAGGGGCATCAGCCCACGGAACTCGACACAGACAGGGAGGCTGTGTGCTGGTGGTGGTTTGGGGGGTGACGGGAGTCCAGTGCGGTCTGAGAGCGCCCAGTCTGGCAGTTCTGAAGGGGGTGTGGTGGGGCCGGCGGTCAAGTCGGTGAGCGCTTTGAAGGAAGAGGTGCGGTCGATGATGCGAAAGGGCAACACGCGCAAGGCCGCAATCCTCCGCCAGACCTTCCGCATACGGTCGCATTATTTCGTCAATAGAGGTGCGGTGCTTGAGTAGGGGGACAGGAGGGGCAGATCGATCGATGCACAGCAGCCGTTCGTGCTTTCCCCTGCCCTTGTGCACCTTACCTTACTCGCAGGTTTCCTTCCGCACGATGGCTGGATTTTGCAGCATTTGTCGACCCTTAAGAAGGACATTCCGATAGAGATAGTGCAGGGGAGACTCGACCTCATCTGCCCACCCGTCACTGCTGTCAGTGAGAACAGACACAGAGACATGCATGGAGAGAGACACAAAGCCACTGCTTCGGTGGGATGTGTGTATGTCTTCAGTGGGAGGTGAAGCAGGCATGTGGGTGGGCCAATTTGGTCTTGGTGCCCGCTGCTGGCCACTCAATGAGCGAGCCCGGCATCGCCAAGGCACTCGTGAGGGCCACGAAAAAACTCGCGAATCTCTTCTAGCGATCCGCGGCTGTACGTGTCTCGTGGTCCTGGTCTGTGTGTGCACTCGTTTATCGGTGCACGTTGTCTGTTGATGGACCTACTCAATGCATCGATCTGCGTGGATGAGAGGCGTCGACTGAGTACAGAAGGTGGGATTTGCAGTGGATGCATGTGCAACAACCAATCACCTTGTTGAGTCGGCAGCTGTGCGGTCCATTGAGCAAAACCCGATCTTGGCGCCCACCTCGTGGTGGCAGTCCGACAAATCCTGGACAGAGAGACACAGGATGCGACTGCGTTTGTGCTTGTGTGTGCCACGGCGATGATAAAACGGGGACCGACATAGAGGGGATAGAGGGATCGATATCGGCTGCTGGTTGGCTGAGACATTGGTAGAGGCATGCAGGCGCAAAGGTCCCTTCATTCATGTACTCATGAATGTGGGTACAGGCGGGACCGAGCCGTACGACGAGTACTTTGCAGATCTCACAGGCCAGTCATTGACAAGCCATCCATCAACCCAGACATCCGTCAAGCCACACAGCAAACAGCGCACAGATATGTGCGTCTGCGTCCTTGCCTGTTGTCTGCAGCTTCTGCTGTTGGAACGTCTCCAGGCAGCTTTTGTGGACAAAGCCTGCACACGCGAACGGAAATGCCCATTGAGATCAGGCCATCCTACCCAATGTGCCGCGAAAGCCGCACGGCGAGGCCAGCAGGCCCGTTTCCGTGGACCCCTCTTCCATGTGATGCGCACGCGTCATCAAAGTCCGTAGATTCCTCAGTTTGCGAGCTTAGAATAGCATTTTTCTGGTGAGATTTCGCTTATTCTTCAGGAGACAGCCAGGAGACGGACACCGCGCCAACTTTTGTTGCACCGTCCATTTCACTTCGTTTCGAAGCCTCTCGTCCAACAAGCCCTCGTCATCTCTCGTCCCACTGGCTCTCGTCGTTCTGGTTTTTTATTTCTCCTGAGCCTTTTCGCATTCATCTCGTGAAGGCTCAAGCGCTGGCAGTGTCCTTTCAGCCTTCCAGATCCCCCGCGCGAGCGAGGACAGGGTCCACCGGGAATGGCCCGACTGAGCGCTCTGTCCATCATCTCCACCACCAGCGCCGCAGAAGCCCAAGAGCCCTCTACCACATCGGGCATCAATCGCTGGCAATTGCAAAGGGTGAGCAACAACAGCGGTCGGGTTTTGTCGGGTTGCCGGTGTGTTGGCGGGTCTCTTTCTTTCATTGTGTGGTGCATTGCAGCCGGCAGACAAGCTACAGCCCCGCCACGAGGCTCTCTAGGCTGCAGAACGGTAGGATATTCACTCTCTCGACGGGAGACGGCTCGTGCCTTCTTTGTCTTTTTTGTCTCGCGCCGTCCTTTTCCGGGTCTCTGACACATCCTCGTCACTTATTTTCCTGAGCCTTTTCAGCCTCCTCTCGTCAAGGCTCAACGGCTGCGCTGGTCAAGGTCGGCGGCATTGTGTTATCGGGAGATTCTGCGAGCTGGTGGGGAGGAGTATTGACAATAGGACAATGTACACACGACGGCGTGAGTGGAAGAATGACCCGATGTCGCTGCCGCCATCTGTTAGAAGGCCTGTCAGGACGCCCAGCAACTTTCCCTTGCCATCCGCCAGCAAATCGCTCGCCAAGGGTGCCATTGCCGGCAGCAAACCGCTCGCTAAGTGTGAGGGGAGCAACAACAGACGATGGATGCATCACCATGCATGCAATGTGTTGAGAATCTGATGATCTCTGGCCTCCATTTGTGTGGTGCATTGCAGTGAAATTGGAGGCCGAGAGGAGCAACAAGGAGACCAAATTGTGGACGGTTCCTTGATTCATTTGTTTTGCTGGGTGCAGATCTACGGTTGTGATATTGGAAGATGAAACAAGTTGTGATAGCCGCGGTAAAAGGTATTTCACACAAATGATGATGGTTTTTTGCATGCATCCATTAATTGTGCGAATCGCCTGTGAATGGGTGTGCAGCGTGCTGAGGGGATATCGTGAGTGCCTGAGCAGCTCGTCGCACGAGGAGCGAGCAGAGGCGGACGAACATGAAGACGAGTGCGGATGGGTCTTGATGGACACACATCCAGGTACGAAGGAATTCATTAATGAATGCATGAATGATGCATGGCTGTTTCATCCTTACTGCCTTCACAGGCCGGCTGTGCGGGCGACATACCGATGACAGCGAAGACGAGCAAGGTCGGGAGTGTCCTTCTGACGGAGGGCGACGCGGCGTCGTCTGGGCGGGCATTCATGTCAGAGGGCCGCATGAGGGGCGAGGGCTCAGTGACCCATGGCCACTGCAGTGGGGAAAACACCGACGGAAGCACTCAGTCGGACAAGTGAGAAAGAGAGAGATGGAACACACATCACGCACGCACGTGTCCATATGTCATGCATGACATTTCCCTCCCCGCCTTTGTGGATTCGTGTGCGTCTTCAGTGTGTTTGTTGGCGCCAAGCCTGCCGTGTCTGACGTTGCCCAGGGCCCTACAGATGCCACGCCGTCACCGCCCGCACTGCCCACAGCCACACCCGCACCCCCCCGCACAGACAAACAGACCACAGAAACCGCCAAGACGTAAGACGCGGATCAGCTTCCATGACACAAAAAAGCCACAAGTTAGGGATGTGTGTTTTGTGTTGTCTGTGCTGCAGCGGTGTTGTGTCTGGCAAGGATAGCGCCAAGAAGAAGACTCGACGCAAGGCCACCGCAACCACCAACGCTCGCCCCCCGCCTGTCCCACCCACCGGCAAGATCACTATACTACACCCCGATTATCGCCCTCCCCAGGTGCGAGCGACATACCGACCCACCGTGGGTCGATGTCGATGGAAGCGGTGCCCAAAGGGGGTAGGAGAGCAGCAGCCTGTCAGCCTGACTGATGGATGTTCATTGTTTATTCTGTGTCCCCGACGTTCTCTCAGCCGTCCGAATAGACTGAACGCAGAGGTGGCGTGCGGTGAAACCGATGGCTGTCTGCATTTTATATCTGTTGGCCCATGATACTCAACTCTCGGGCGCTGCTCATCTACCGCAATGACGCCCCAGCGGCCCCACAGGTACGTAAGTGAGATAGACACAAAGGAGGTAATCATGAACATTCGCTCATGTCTCTTCTCTTTCGTCTGTCTGTCTCCGCATATTTTGCCGCTTCGGCGGCCAACGAGAGATCTACCAAGCAGCATGACGGAGGTGCGCGAATCACTGGCTCGCTGGGCGTCTCGTTGTTGCAGTTTGTGTCTGTGATTGCGGTGATCTACAGGCACGAGTCAAGTTGCTGGAGCTGCAGTTGCGTGACATCGTGTCACACGGGCAGAGAAGGTATTTCATGTTGATCTCTGTTTGTGCCCTGTGTGTTGCAGCTAGTCGAGTTGCTCAAGTCGAAGCTGCGAAATGCGGAGAAGGACGACAACAACCTCGTCGACCCTGGGCGAACAAGAGGGTAATCGAACACGTGTTCACTCACGGCCAACGTCATCTTCTGTGTGTGTGACCGCAGACCGCCGGAATCCAGTACACGGCGCCTGCCAAAAGGAGACCTTCACGCGCCACGCTCAGACCACAAGCGTACGTCCAAAACTCGAACAGACAGCACAGGACACCACGCGTGGTCCTCTGTTTATCGCTGCATCCATGCAGACAATGGTTGATGCGGCCGTGCAGGACGGCCAACGTGAACCACACACATTCACCCACTCACAACATGGCGACATCCAAGTGCACCTGCCTGCGTCTGTGCGTGGGTTGTGTGTGTGCAGGTCGGTTCGGCCCCTGCTGGTGCTGGTGGCGTTGGGAAGACGTCCTATCCTGGGGCAGATACAGGACGTGCCGCACTCTCTCACAGGGTCACCCAGCGACCTGCGAAGAGCACGTCGGCTGCCAAGATGCAGATCTATCGCCTTCTACATCTTGTACCTGTGGGCCTCTTCGACTTTATCCAAGCTTGGCTGCCGTGCATGGGTCGCATTTATATTCCCGGCGGCCCCACAGGTACGTAAGTGAGAGAGGAACGAAGAGGGTCACGGACATATTCGCTCATGTCTCCTGTCTTCTCTCTTTCTGTCTCCGCATATTTGGCGCTTCGGCGGCCACCGAGAGATCCACACCAACGACACTGACACTGCAAGACTTCATCACACAAAAGGTCGCAACAAAACATGACTGACACGAGAAGGCCGTGAATGCATTAATTAGCACTCTTGACTTCTCATCCGGTGTCTTGCTGTCTGCCTGTCTTTGTGTGTGCATCCATCCATCCATTAGAAACCAGAATCCAAGGCCAACAAGCCACGCCCCCACCGCCCCTCCCAGGCCCCAGCGGCGGGCACACCCACAGCCACCATCGCCGTCCGTGTCGAGGAAGCCAAAAAAGGTGTGTATATGTCTATCGCATTTGCACGTCCGGCCGTGTGTGTGTGTGGCCTTTTTGGTGTTGTCAGGACAAGCCCAAGCAGGAGGCACAGCAGGCGGCGCAGCTCACCACGCTGCTGGCGGCGGTAGAGCGCGTCAACAAGAACAAGAAGAAGAAGGCGTCAGCAGGGGCCAGCGGTGTCGGTGCTGGTGGTGCAGGGGTTGTTGGTGGTGTTGGGGCCCCCAGCCGGTGACCCCCTCCCTCCCCATGCCCCGGTGTCTCCCTGCCCACTTCTCCTTGTCCAGTAACAGGGAGACATGGGTGGGAAGGGCATACAGAAGACTTGTCTTGTCCTCTCTCTGTGGCTGGGTGGTGTGCAGATCGCTGGCTACATTTTATATTCGATCGCCTCATGACGACTCCTTCAACGAGCTAGATTGCCTAGTGTTGGTGTCACGAGTGGCGGCGGTGCTACTGGGGGGGCGGGTGTTGGTGAGGGCCTGCCGCCGCCGACGGAGTGTGTCAAGCGTAGCCGACACCGGTATTACGGCCGTCTCCGTGTCGGTATTCCCAATCGGGAAACCGACCCCGACGCCGACACGGCCATCTGGAGACCCCGTAAGCAAATACACCTCCTCCCACAGACAAATGTATTCATCTCGCCCTCTACTCCTGATGTTCTGGTCTTTCAGGTGCCGATGTTGTGCGGCTCTCAGCTCAAGGCGGGGCAGTCCAATATAGAGGTGGGCTACGGCTACGGCAATTACGGTGTCAACGGCATGGGGGCGGGCGGCGATGGTCAGAGAGGCCAAGGTACGTATGTGCATGTGTCAGGGGACAGGCAACACGACGACAGCGACGACGCTGTGGATGCCGCCTGCGTAAGTTCAACACAAGCAAGCACCATGAACGATGGATATGTGTCATTAATTGATGTGCCTCTGTCGTTTTGTATGTGCAGTGCAAGCCCTTCATCGCCTCATTCCGGCCTTGTTACACTCCCTACACGCCCAGTGCACCGTCCGGCAGAAAGCCCTCACCTTGAGAATGATGGTGACGATTCATTCTTGAAACACGCGAGCACGATGGTGTGGGGCTGCATATGTATGAGGGCACATGTGATGGTGTCGACACAGAGAGGCACTTGGGCGGGGCAGTGAGACAGTTGGCCGTGAGCGAGGCGACGAGTCCATGAAGCGAGTGTCACGCTCCATGCCCAGACCGTCAGGCACACGAATGTCAGGCAGGCATACCGGTCTGGGCATGGAGTCAGTCAGGTGGTCCCATATTCGCCCTCACGTGTTTGTGCGTTTGGTGTCTGCCTCTGTCTCTCAGGTCGATGCCAGCCCCACCCCGCCAGCCCCACCCACCCTACCCACGCCCACACCTGCCACCCCCACCACACACAGCTCCCCCCTACACGGACCAACTGGCGGGACCGGCGTTATCCCCCTCTGCCAAGGTAGGAATACAACGTAGACATCTTCCCCACAGATAAACGCACCCACGCACCTGCGAAAGCACAGCAAGATGGATGACGCATATATCTTTCGTTGTCTCACACTTGCAGGTTTTCGAGAATCCTTTCGTCCAGAACGACAGCCAGCCCAGCACCGCCTTCCTCCTTTCGTGCTTGCTCATCCATGCAGGTGAAGGCGGCGACTTTGGCCTCCATGTTGACGACCTGCAAATCACAAGAGCCGCTGGCTGACTCCTGTGTGTCTTTGCCGCTGTCTGAGAATCTGCTTCACCAAGGCAGAGTGGAAGAAGGAGATCGCCAAGAAAGAGCGGGACAAAGAGGTCGGCTTACAGGCAAGAAACCGCGTCGACTACCACTGCTTTGCCTCTCCCATTTTTCTCATGTCTCTCCTGCTTGTGCAGATGGCTGCCTACATTTTATATTTGTGGAGCCTGTATCTCCTGCACCGATGCACCACACCCACCACGAGCAGCGGAACCAACACAGCGGAACACCTGTGAAATCCACTTGGTTGGATTGCCTGCGCCGTGAGGGTCCTTCCGCTGCGGCAGGCCAACGGCGCGTCCATCGTGGGACGGCGGCAGCGCCCGGGCGGGTCGGCGACGGATGGCCTGACGAGATGTTCCGCACTCCCGACGACGCCGCGGTGCGTCGGACGCCCGTCAAGGTGCCAACACATAAGTGGAGTCAGCAAAAGGGAGCGGGATGGGAGGTCTGCATCTCCACCAATGGAGAGAGGCGCATGCATGACCTTTGTGTGGATTTCTGTGTCTGCAGTCAGCCCACCCATGGGAGAGGGCGGAGAGGGGATGGGCTCAGAGGGCATCGGCGGGGCGGGCGGAAGGGAAGAGAGAGCGGGCAGTCCTCAGCCGGACTTTGGTCCGCCCAGGTACCCACCACACTCCGGCTGAGGACGGCGTATTTCAGCCATCAGCCTCGCAGCCAGGGGCGGCCATCCCATGGTAAAAGGTGGACTGTGGCAAACACGCCACAAACACGCCATGGGGTTTGACGGCGATGGCTTCGAGAAGGGAAAGGGCCAACATCACGAAGGCCACTGAGGACTACGAGTGGCTCGAGGTGGCCGACATCGCGCAGCACTCAGAGAGGCTCGAAAACCCGTGCGTTGAGTTGGGAGGGGTAAGCAAGCAGACAGAGGAGAAGGGGCGAGACAAGTGACGTTATCTTTTTGTCTGTTTCTCTGTGTATGTGCGTGTAGATTAAGGGGGAGTCGGTGGCCGAGAGGGTCGACCTTCTTACGACCCACTTGGAGCGGGAGCGGGGGGCGGTGGTGGCCATGTTGCTGCGTGAGAGGGCGGTGTTCGAGGCCGGACAACAGCCGATGGATCACTTTGTGGCCATCAAACCCCAGCCTGACCCAAGCGGAGTCCCACTGACGTCACGGGCCACGCTTCATCCGTGCGGCAGAGACACGGGAAGAGAGGGACATCGCTACCTACATTTTATATCCGGATGGAGAGATAAGACAGAGACACACGCCAAATGGGCACACACACAGAGAGATCGAAGTGGATGCATGCTGTTGATGGACTTACTTATAGTATATGGCACCGACATGCATGGATGAGTGGTGTCGGCTGAATAAGGAACGTGATTTGAAGCGGAACCAACACAAATACAGCACCAGCACGCCGCGAGGAGGGGAAGCGAGCAGCTTTGACACCATAGCAACGGTATGTGGCACATGTTGCACAATCGCTTATAGTCATTTGTGCTGTGTGTTGCTGTGTGTATGCTGTGGACAGGCAAGCCTGAATACGGTTTATGTATGTACGTTGCATTCATTTGCCATGGATGTATGTGTGTCTGTGCCGGCTGGACGTCGCGCAGCTCCGTCAATGCAAACATGAGACAGTTCGTGTGTGTCTGTGGATTTTCAACAAGTCTATGTAGGTCACGACACGCGTATGAGTGGCGAGGCGCCGTCGTCTTGGAAGCCCGTTACCAGCGCGGTAGTGTCCTTCTCCTTCAGCTGCACATGTCGACAGGGAAAGGGCAAGCGGTGGAGGGGTCAGCACACAATACACAGATCATGGAATACATGTGTCTGTGTGTTGCTGTGTTGGTCGGCCCCGATGTCCACATACCTTGAGGTACCATATGTAGTTGAGCAGCTCCTCCTGCGTGAAGTTGAGTCCGCCCTGAAACGACTGGTAACCCAATCCCTACCAGCATAACAGACAAATGGAAACGAGAGACACGTATCTGCATTTGCCGCGCTTGGGGTCTCATCAACCATTGTCCTTCCTCACCTCAGCGTTGAGTATGTCCTGTCTGCCCGCCGCCTCTCTCTCGGCAATAATGGAATTCGCTGGACACATCCATCCATCCATCCATCCGACACGCGCTGGCATGTGTCTCATATGGCGGGGAATGCGTACCATCCCTCTCTGCCGTGTCCATGATCAAGCGCTTGTTCACGCGCTCAAGCTCGACATCCGCGGTCGTGTCTGCAACAAACAGGAAAACAAGGGGACCTAAGGGGTACTTCTGCTCCCTCGCTGCCTTTGTGGCTGACTGACTTGCTTCGATTTCTTTGACGAGTCCCTCCACTTTGCGCATGGCGGCGTTTCTCTCCGACACCTTCTGATCGAGGAACTTCTTCTCCTGCGTCTCGCGGAGAATGATGCGGCCCAGATACAAGGCCGCAACGTAACTTCATTCCGTCCAGACACAGACAGAGGCAGACAGGCAAGGCGCAGGTGTTGGTTGTCGTGGGGGATCCAGTGTGTCGCTTGCTCACGCGTAGAATGGCTGCAGTTGACGCGTGACCTCCTGGCCAAACGCCTAACAACATTCATCGAGGGAGGGTGCAGCCTCTGTCTTGCTTCTTCTGTGCAGTCTATCCACCTGCTGCACGAGCGGTCTTCTCTTGATCATGTCATCGACGGTGAATCGCTCAGCGGTATTGGCCAACGCTGCCTGGATTAGGAAAAATAGAGGCACAGCCCTGTCGATCGATTCCATTCCATCCATCCATCCATGCGCCTGTTGCCTACCCTTGCTTTGTCGACATACATCGAGTGGTAGTTCTCCTTGAGTGCCTCGTACAGGTCCGGCAGCTGCTCTATCCTCAACCTGCAGACGCACGACACACAGGCACACATCCACCGGCACCCACCCGTCCTCTGTGTATCTATCGGCCCACCTGTAGTAGATGAAGACTTCCACATCCACCGACACTGCACTTGAGCCGCTCTCGCTTCGTGTCTTGGTGGCGATGGGACGGCCGTCCACACAGTCAGAGCAAAACTGACACACGTACATGGCAGACACACGTACAGATACGTGAGGCCAGCCATCATGGCTGGGTGGTGTGGCTGGTGGCTGACTGCTGACCTCCATGGGCAGCCATGTGGTCGGGTATGCGATGAAGCGGTTCCCAATACCCATGAAGTACCTGCGAAAGAAACGACAAAACAGGCAAGACACACCAAGAGGCATCCCCCTTCTTGAATTGTGCTGGCTGACCGGCCCTCTCTGAAGACTTTGTCTTTGTACAGCGTCACGTAGATGTCATTGAATCTGCGGCAACACGGGAAGTGACGATCTGTGCGTCGGCCGTCCCATGCTCATCCCTCACCTCAGCCCAACGCGATTGGTCTCCAGCACCGCAAACGAAGACGCAAACAGAGATATGGCCTGCACACATGCGTGGACGCACGTCAACACAGACAGAAAAGAGAGAGAGATGAGGTGTGCAAGCACCGCCACTGCGCCTGGCCACTGCGTTCCACTTTCGTGGCTGTTCATATATACCACGATGATGATGGTCAGGATGCAGCAGGCAAAGCAGCCGTGCCTGAACTTGTTCTCCATCGCAGACACACAGCTGCTCAGCAGAAAATGGCAGATCTAGGAGCGCCGCTGTGCACCATGTCGACCAGGCCGCTGCTGTCGGTGTCGCCAAAGAGGACGCGTACGATAGAGTTCCCGGTTCAGCTGGGATCCCAGCCAACTTCCTCGCCGGCCTTCGACAAAGCTCGCATTCCCAAAACGGCGTTTCGTGTTCTCGCAAGCTTCGCATGACGTTCTTTGGATCACGGCTCCAATCGTTCCTGTTTCGTCGCTTCTATGATACCCATGATAATGAGGTTCAAGGCAGCATAACGGCGCAGAAGTGTTGAATCTGGGCATTGCCCAAGCATTGCCTGATGCGTCGGAGCTTTGTGGACTTCTACAAGGTGCTGGGGGTGTCGCCACAGGCCAGCAGCGCCCTCATCAAGACGGCTTTCTATGACCTCGCCAAGCGATTCCATCCCGACGCTGGCGGGAGGGAGAGCAGTGCCGCCAAGACCGCAGCCACAGGTGCCAAGAGCCCTCAGGAGCACTTCAAGCTCGTCAACGAGGCATACCAGACCTTGTCCAAGAACCGGGCGGCTTACGACGATGAGTATCGGCAAAACCTGCCTTCGTTCGCGGCTCAGCAGGCTCGTTATCGAGCCCAGTACCCGCAGAGCAGCCGACCTTCAGAGTCAGCCAGGCCCTCGGCGGCCCATGGCGGTGAGCAGAGGAGGGGTGGCCAGCAGGGGAGGCGACAGGAAGCTACTCGGCCATCGTATGCGCCTCCCGAGGCGGACTATTTCCACGAGTATTATGGGGGCGGTGTGGTCGACAGTGACGAGGAAGAGAGGCACTGGTTCGCATCGGCCAAACCGCGACGGTGAGCGAAGGCAAGAGGGAAATGAGAGGGTACACACAGAATATATGGAGCACACGTGTGTGTGTGTGTGTGTGTGTGTTTGACTACAGCAGTGGTCGCGGTCGGGCCCAGCCGCACTCGTTTGCGTACTGGGAGGACGACGTGAGTGACGGCGAAAACGACTGGACCGACGAGAGAGAGTATCAGGAGTTCTGCAGGTGTGTATCAATGGATCAATCGCCATCAATCGCCGAACACCTACACGGCATCACACCTTCCTCCCTCCCTCTGTGTGTTCGTGTGTGTGTCAGACGTTTGTGGCAGCAGGAGAGCAGGCGGAAGAAGACCAAGCGGAAACCGCAGCGGCCCGACTGGACACACGGCGACTTTGAGGAGTCATGGAAGTCATTCGTCAACAACAGCGGAGAGGCCAACAGCAGCACCACCGGCAGCCAGCAGCCACCACCACACGAACGGCACAAGACGCGGAAGGACAAGGAGAGGGGAGAGAAGGCCGCGTCATCCGACAGCAAGGCTTCCCCAGAGGAAAACCAGACCGGTTCGCCCGACACAGATGACGACCGTTGGGGCCACGGCTATGACTCGGACAGTGACGATTCGTCCGACGACGATGAGTGGGTGGGGCGGACGCACCACAGGTCTCGGTCTCGTCCGCGGTACAAGTCGTGGAGCCCGCCGTCAAAGCGGCAGGGCGCGCGCATCTTCACAGTAGCAAGCAGGATGAAGACGGATGGGTCGTGCACCAGCCCGCCGCGGCTCGACCCGCAGTACCAGAAGTGGGGCAACAGGGTCGAACCCGTACTCTTCTTCAGGGAGAAACACATCATGGGATGGTAACCACACACCCACGGCAGCCAGCCAAGGGCCCAGAACACACGATGGCACGCAGATGTGTGTGTGTGTGTGTGTGTGTGGTGTGTGTCAGGTTGTCGATGCACGGGGAGCATGACCGTCTGTACGGTGTGTTTCGCGACGGGCGGTTCAGCTACTCGCTCGTGTGGAAGAAGGACAACAGGTCGTGGGACCAGCCAATGTACGAGATCAGGAGGCAGAAGAAAGGCGGCAGATGATCGAGATCATCTCTGTCTCTCTCTCATGGAAGATGGATCGATGGGTGCAATCAATTGTGTATGTGCGGTTTTTGTACATACATACATATGCATGCATGTGTTTGTGTGTACACACATGACATGCCTCGGCAAGGCAAGGCAAGGGATGCGTTTTGGTGAGTGAGTGGGTGGGTGGGCCGGTGCGACAGATGTGCTGGCGCGGCCGCACGAGTGGCAGGGAGAGAGGGAGGGATTGATGGGTGGACGGGGTGCAGTGTAGGTAGTAGCGTCACGTAGAGCGAGCCACTCGACGTCCGTCAGTAGACAGACAGACAGACAGACCAACAGACAGTTATTATCGCCTTTTTAATACATCAACGAATTATCGCTCTGCAGCAGCTGTAGGCCATACTATCTATACACACAAGCACGCAAATGTCCTCATTGACCCCCATGTACACACCAGCTCCAACCCTCAATCGACCCGACAGACACACCGCACACAGAAGGCCACCTCACCGTCCATCCATCCATCCACCTGTCAGCCTTGTTCTCTCCTTCGCCTCCTCATTGTGACCAGCACACGACCCAGACCTACATTAACAAAGATGCACACCAACCGACATTGACGTGACAACATGAATGAGGGAGGAATGCTGACCTCCGGCGAGGAACTGCAGACTCGTCGCCAGCAGCTCCAATTCTGACAAAGACAAAACAGACACAAACAAAGAAGGGCGATGGATAGATACTTACGGTGGCTTCCCTCTCCGGCCTGCGTGTAAACCTGGGTGGTGCCTGACGACCTCCAGCTGCTCATCCAAATCGGCCCTGCATTAGGCGGGGTGCATCGTGTGTGAACATGTGTGTGTGTGTGTGTGTGTGTGAGAGCCATTCCCCCACTCAGTGACTCACTCTCTGAGTTCCACTGGCAGGAGAAAGACCAGTCGGCCGCCGTCGACCAGTGCCACAGACGCGAAATACATCAGATCCCTGCACACCCAGCCACAGACAGAGAGAGAGAGAGAAGGAGCGGTCACACAGTGAGTGAGTGACACGGTTGCATGTTTGTATTCACTTGACGATGGTGTAGCTCTCCACCAGCTCGTCGAACAAGCCCGCTGTGCTGTCCCCACCACCACTGACACACAACACACACAGTACAGTACTGCGGATGTGTGACCGATTTGTGGCTAGGCTGCAGGTAGGGGCGAGTGGCTCACTTGAGGCATTCTTCCCTGCCCCTCTCCTTGAGGGGCTTCTTGTTCTTCTTCAGATGGCCCGCCTGACGCGCACCGGCACGAATCCCTACACGCACCACACATCCATCCATGCATCCATCCATCCATGGTTCCGCGGATGCAGATCTGCACTCCTCGCTCCACCTCTGTCTCACCATAAGGCGGGTCACACACAATGGCGTCCATCCATGGCAGTGTCCGGCGCGCTATCGACCGGCGATGCGGGCTCGACCAGCTGTCACTGGTTGAAGTGCTCTCTGCTGCTGCTGCCGCTGGGGTGTGCTTGTGCTTCCGTTGGGCCGGGAGGGAAGGGGGGCCGTCCTCAATGGACGGCAGCCGCCACACCTGACGAATAGGCGGATGGATGGATGGATGGATGGATGGATGCCAATGCATGTGTGTGTGTGGGTGAGCCGGTGAGTGTTCTGTCTGGTACCCATGCGGCGTTGTCGGAGCAGATGACCTCAGGGGCCGGAAGGCCATACTCGCGGAAATTGCGGAAGATGGTCGTGTGGGCTGCATCAGTCATGACGTCAGGCACACACAAACAGCACAGCACAGCACAGCACAGTGCGTCGACCGTGGTGTGCACTGTGTCTGCGTTTGGATGTGGGTGTGTGAGGACCGTCGTTTGGTTGTTGGACTTCCTTGTTGAGCCGCGCCACCCCCCAGCCCTTGAGCACACGGATGTCAATGTCGGACCCCATGCACACACCCCTGGGTGCACACAGACAGGGAGGAAAGACCTGCATCATCCTCTCTGTCTGTCTGTGTTGGCGCAACAAGTGTGTGTCGGTCACCCGAAGTGTGAAGCGGCAATGAGCAGCCCCCCGGTGCCCACAAAAGGATCGAACACCACATTCCCTGCACGCACCTGCGCCTGAGAAACACACACACACACACACACACACATACACCGAGCAAGCACCAAATCCATGTGTCGCGAGGCGGTCCTCTTTTCACCTCTCTCTCTGCTCACCTGGTTGGCCATGAGGAATGCGAGTTCGTTATCCATAGTGGTGGGGCCCAGCACCGGCCGGCAAGTCAGATCATACCTGAGCCACCACGGACCCTTACGCGGACGGGCTACCTATACACATACACACACACACACATGCACACATGCACACACACACCATGGATAGGGAAACCTGACGCCTTACGGCTCTGCCGAGGTATATTTTTCTGGGCTCCTTTGCCCGCTGGCTCGCTGACATGAACTCGATGCTGTGCGCCCAGTCCTACGCACACACACACACACACACGCACAAGTATACTCTTATTCATATTCCATCTGCCCGGCAGGCACCATTTGTCTGTCTGTGTGTGTTTCTGTTGTGTGAACACCCACGTCCCTCCCCACTGACCTCTAGTATGTAGAGGAGAGTGGTGGGGTTGTTGATGTCCGTCGGCTCCTTCTCGGTGAACAGAGACCGAAAGTGATTCATCCTACACACCTTCTCACCATGACTACATCCATCCACACACCAAAGGCACCATCCATCCATCCATCCATCCATCCATCCACGAATAAGTGGTCTCACGTGAAGGTCTTCCCAAAGCCCGCTATCTGGAATGCCCATGTTGTGGTCTCGTTGAGGTGTGTGCGTCGCTTGTCGGGCGGGAACCGCCGCTGGGCATCGCTCAGCACCTCGTCATAAGTCGAGCCCTCACCCCACACCTAATACACACAGGGCAGTGGGTGGATGAATGGGTGCCTGCCTGCCTGCCTGCCGACCTCTACGAAAGCCTTGACTGTGATGGCCCTGTCAACGATGCGGCTGGCCGTCGACTCGTCGGGCAGGTGGACGTAGGCGAACGCCAGCTCCTCTTGGCGAGATGGCCTGGGGCAGCCGCCCTCTTCACTCCACAGCCGCGATGGATCCCACCCACACATCGAGGCCAGGGACTCCAGCTCTTCCACTCTGTATAGAAACAAACAGACAGACAACATTGCTCTGGCCCTTGTTTATGTGTGTGACCTGAAGTTGAAGTAGTCGTTGTGGTAGGCCCACCAACACAGCACCCGCAGCACCATTACAATGAGTGATCAGCCTGATATCGACAACACACACCCGCCGAACGACACATCAAAGGGAGAAAACAACGCAGGAATGAATAGATCTTGACAGCGCCGTCGCAGTGAGGCCAACCTGAGCTATCCTTCCTGTTCGTTCCTTCTGCCTTTCCTTTTCCCTTTGCGAGCTCGACATCTGCGAGCTAGCAAGGGAAGATCTCCCCCGTTTTTTTCAAGAGGCTGAGCACCGCGACGAGAGCATCCTCCCAGGAGTGCTTTGACCCTTTGATTGATACATCTGTCATAAAATGCTGCCCACCATGCCGATGCAGTCCCTCCTCAGCCGCCAGTGGACGGACCTCAAGCAGAGGCCCTTCCGACGAAAGTAACGGGCCGGGCCCCGCGTGTCAATCCGACTATTTCCATCTCTGTTTGTCTGCTTCTGGGCGTGTGCTTTAAGGTTGTCGCGTCAGGAGACGAGTCAGCAGTTGGTGAGCAGTGTGGAGCAGCTGGAGTCGATGAAGGACTGCTTCTTCTGCCACACACTCAGATACGAACTGTGGTACGGGCCGGGGGCCGCCCGGCCTTACTCATACACACGCACAAACACAGGCGCTTCGATGGGCAGACAGACCAAAAGTGTGTGTGTGTGTGTGTGTGCAGGGAGGTGTTGGTGAATGATTACCTGCCCAACCACAACCTCAACAAGTACACGGCATGCACTGCACCTGCTGGCTCTCAGTGACCACCTGACTCTCTTGTCGTCTGTGTGTGTCACCAAGGACCGACGCGACCTTGTCGATACTGGACAGGCTGGAGGGCTTCTGGGGCGACGAGATGACGCTCTCGCTCGAGACACTGCGGATGCTTGTCCGCGACGACAAGTGGACAGAGGCGCAGAAGGTACCTACCTGGGTTGTGATGGATGCCATCAGAGTGCAGGTCGACCGACCGTCGGTGTGTGTGTGTGTGACTGTGTGAGATCAGAATGCGAACAAGAATTTGAAGCAGTTCACGTACCGTCATTTGGACGACGAGGAGGCGCGCCCCACCAAGTACTGCGTCATGGTCATCGTCGCCCCACTCGACAAGGGCGACATCACTCGAGATGTCGGACAAGAGCTCAGGTGCCTACCTAAGGACGTTGTGTTGCATCCATCCCACAACTGTACAACACAACCGTATGTATGGGACAGGTCGATGATGCACTCCAAGGGCGGTCCGCCGCCGTATAATGTGGTGACGTGCACATCGGTTGAGGAGGCGCTGCTGTGCGTGCTGATCAACAGCGACATCCAGGCGATAGTGGTGCAGGACCTGCAGCACTCCATCAACTGCGAAAACGCCAACGCCTTCGTCGAGGACTTCAGACACCTCGTGGAGGGATACGACCGATTCGTCGCTAAGCCAATCAAGGAAATTCACAACGGGTGGGCGCACACACACACACACACAAAATATCCCGCACACACAAGCCCTCTCCCTATTCTCTGTGTGCGTGTTGTGTCAGTGCGAGCATCCATGGCACGTTGCTGAAGGCGATCAAGATGATGCGGCCAGAGATCCACCTCTACACCGTGACCCACAGCCAGACGCCCCTGCTGGCGTCGGGCAAGGGCCAGGGCACTCTTGCACCGGCCCCCTTCGAAGAGGACGAGAGGTATGTCGACTCGAGCGGCGACTTCGACCCCTCCATCTTCATCAACCGGGAGTTTTGTCAGCTGGACGGCCACCTGGAGCTCCATGACACCATCGTCCAGGGCGTCAAGGAGAAACAGGCATGCCCCTTCTTTGACGCACTCAAACGATACGCAGAAAAGTAAGCGCATGCATAGATTTCTGTGTCTGGAAGAACGCATTATGTGTGTGTGTGTGTGTGTGCAGGCCGATAGGCGTGTTTCACGCGTTGGCCATTTCTCGCGGCAACAGCATCCACAAGAGCCGGTGGATCGGACACTTCATGGACTTCTACGGCATGAACCTCTTCAAGGCTGAGTCATCCAGCACTTGCGGCGGGCTCGACTCGCTCCTGGAGCCACATGGCGCCATCAAGGACGCACAGGAGCTGGCGGCCAAGACGTTCGGCGCACACAAGACGTTCTTCGTCACAAATGGCACCAGCACGGCCAAGTACGGGAGCGCAGAAGTGGAGAGTGATCCGTGTTGCAAGGTTTCTGTGCGTATGGGTGTGTTGCAATTGTGCAGCAAGATCGTGCTGCAGGCCGTGTTGAAGCCGAACGATGTGGTTCTGGTTGACCGCGACTGCCACAAATCGCACCACTACGGCATGGTCCTCACAGGTGCACACACCAACACCACAAAGACCTCACACCATCTGTGTGTCTGAGAGGCTGATGGATGGATGGATGGATGGATGGATGGATGTGCGCAAAACAGGTGCCCGCCCGTGTTACCTGGACGCCTATCCGCTGCACGATTTCTCGATGTATGGCGGCGTGCCGCTCGAGACCATCAAACGCACGCTACTCGCATACAAAGCGCAGGGCAGACTAATGCAGGTCAGCAGACATATAGCAGATATAGACAGACAGGGGAGGGAGGGAGATGGTGTATGTGTGTGAGTGCGTGTTGTGGTGGTTGCCGGTTGTTTGCGTGTGTAGGTGAAGTTGTTGGTGCTGACCAACTGCACGTTTGACGGCATCGTCATCAACGTGCAGCGGGTCATGGAGGAGTGCCTCGCCATCAAACCAGACCTCATCTTCCTATTCGACGAGGCCTGGTAGACAGGGAGGGAGGAAGGGACGCACTCAGAGAGAGAGAGAGAAAGATGGCACCCACCCATTGTACACCACACCCACATACATACATACGCTGTGCTGTGCTGTGTGTCATGCATATGTCCTTTGCAGGTATGCCTACGCATACTTCCACCCAAGTCAGTGAAAAGCACCAACAAGACAGCCTCTCCGCCCCCCACACACGACATTCATCTGTTCCCTCTCTCCCTCACTGGGTGCGTCGGGTGTGTGTGGATGCAGTATATCGTCTGCGCACTGGTATGGGTGCGGCCAACATCCTGCGGCACAACCTGCGGTCGTCAGACGGCCCCCGGCGCCACACCCTTTGCCTGCAGCAGATGGGCGTCGACAGCATCGATGAGGCATCCAACGACGTTCTCATGAACACCCGCCTCTTCCCCGACCCAGCACATGCAGTGGTGCGCGTGTACGCCACCCAAAGCACCCACAAGAGCCTCACGGCGCTGCGGCAGGGCAGCATGATACACGTCAACGACGACTTGTTCAGCCAGTGTGTGAACGCGGCCTTCACTGAGGCGTACTTCACGCACACGTCGACGTCGCCCAACTACCAGATACTGGCCTCACTGGACGTGGGCAGGTCGCAGATGGCACTCGAAGGCAACTTGGTCAGTCAGTCAGCCCGACACACACATGAAGCAAGGATGGCAGAAAGGTCTGCTGCACTCATTCACTCGCTCCACGTGTGTGTGGATTATGTGTGGGTTTGTGTGTGTGTCAGTTGGTGAAGGGTCAGATTGAGGCGGCTCTGACGCTCCGCCGCCACGCCGCCCAGAACGCACTCATTGCCAAATACTTCCGCATACTCACTGTCAGGTAAGTTCGAAGGAGGGAGGGAAACGGAGAAAGAAAACACGGCGATCCGACGCTCCTTCTGTTTGCTTGTGCTGTGCGTGTCCCCAGGGATATGATCCCGAGCCAGCACCGGTTGACGTCGACAGTGGACCATTTCTACCAGGAGGAGGTGCTCAAGAAGGCGGTGCAGCTGAAGCCCTCGTCTGACTGGAAGAGCGCTGACGTTCGGGTGCTCGAGCGCCTGTGGCTCAGCGACGATGAGTTCGTGCTCGACCCCACAAGAATCACACTCTACACTGGCAACTCAGGTAGGTACCTGTGTACTCACACACACTCACACACATGTCACGGATGGATGTGTGTATGGGTGTGTGTGTGTGTGAGTGAAGGCATTGACGGCGACACGTTTAAGGTCAAGTGGCTGATGGAGAAGTACGGCATACAAGTCAACAAGGCAAGCGACCGACCGAACATTCCCCTCCACCCGCTCCGCTCCTTGCCATTGCCACACATATACGTGTGTGTGTGTGCGTGTGCATGCAGACGTCGCGCAACAGTGTGTTGTTCCAGACCAACATCGGCACGACCTCCTCGGCCATCATGTACCTCCTCCAGTGCCTCGAAAAGGCCGCACTCGAAATTGACGGGGTGAGTGAAGGACACACAACCGTGTGTGTGTGTGACGGTCTGTGGATGTGTGTGTCCTTTCTTCCTTAAATGCACATGCAGACGCTCAAGTTCAGTAGTGACCGTGAGCGGGAGCTGCATCAGCGGCGCATCGACGACATGACCATCAGGGCGCCCCCACTGCCCAACTTCTCGGAGTTCCACAAGAGCCTGGGGCCGCCACAACCAGCAGCCAGGGGCAAGAACAACACACACGAGGTAAGTAAGACCAGGCATCACCGGGTGCTGGCCATGCATCCCTGCGTGTGTGTGTGTGTGTGGTGGGGGGGGGGGGG